>JAJHZJ010000011.1:3918990-4448990 GCA_023548195.1 Bettongia penicillata ogilbyi | reverse complement strand
AAAAAGAACTATACACAACAGCTGAGACTCAACAGCCTCCCTCCTCATTGCCCCAAATTTGACCCATATTGTGATTTTAGTTGCCCCATAAACATTCTAATCCACACGTCATGAAACATGTGGGGGTTTCAGGATTTGTTGTCTTCATTCAACTAAAATTTAAATGGGTTTTTTAAAAAATTCACCATACCCCTAGAGACAGTGGGAGGTACCCTGAGGCAAAAGAGTTGAAAATCTTTGACTTCACAAAATCTATTATACATTGCAGCTCAGTTAACTAACGCTTAACTCTAACATTTAGAGCTTTTTTGGTCAGATTAGCAAATGTATATTTTTGCCATCTCCTGGACACACACAACCAGGACGCTGAATGTGTTTGCCAGATGCCAGATCTTTAAATAGAATTTTGAGACTTTTCTAAAAGACTTTTCCATGTACTCAGAGTAAAGCAGGAACATACGTGTAGTGCGAGGTTCCCAAGGAAAGGCTTCCCTCACTAAAAAGATCTCTCTAAGAGGGCTGGTTTGATGTTTAAACTTGTCACCATTAGAAGCAAAAACACCTTAGATTCTCATCAACCATTCACACTAGAATTCAAATTAGTTTAGCCACCTTAACAGCTGTTATGAGCCTTGGCAGGTACATAGATGACTGGAGAGATGAGAGAATAAGTAAGACATATAACATGAGCCTGGGGCTACTAGGTGGTGTAGTGGATAGACTGCCAGGCCTCAAGTAAGGAAGATTCATCTTCCTGAGTTCAAATCTGGCCTCAGTCACTAGCTGTGTGATCCTGGGCAAGTCACTTAAACTTGTTTGCCTCAGTTTTGTCCTCTGTAAAATATGCTGGAGAAGGAAATGGCAGTATCTTTGGCACAAAAACCCCAAATGGAATCACAAAGCATCAGACAGGACTGAAAAGTGACCGAACAAAGAGTGTAAGGCATCCAGGCCAATGGGGAAACCTCAAAACCTCATCCATGATGACTCCATAGAAGGAGGACAATGAAGACAGTACCAGACCAAGAGTTAGAAGACCCAACTAGCTCTGTGATTCTGTAATAGCCATCTTTTTTAACATCAGAAGACAAATATCCTTTCACTTGACTTATTAAAATAAATTTTATTTTTGTCAAGGAACAAAAATTAACATCCTCTGCTGGGAGAGGAAGGTCAAAGGAAAAAACCTAGTGAAGTATTGAGAGGAGGGGGTGTTAGTGCACAAAATCATAGGATTTAAAGTCAAAAAGGGGCTTAGAAATCATATAGTCGAACCCCCTAATTTTAAAAACAAACTGAGATCAGAGAAGGAACTTTCCAAAATCACAAGGATAATGGACAACGAAGAGGAGTAGTAAATAGAGATTTGAACTTGGAATCAGGAAGACGTGAGTTAGAGCAGTGCTTCAGACATGTATTGGCTGTGTGACTCTGGGAAAACCACTTAACTTTTCTCAACCTCAGTGTTCCTCCTTCACCTATAAGACGGGGGTAACAATAACATCACCTACCTCACAGGGTTGTTGTGGGGATTAAATGAGATGGCATATGTAGAGCACTTCACAAACCTTAAAGAACTCTCTAAATGTGACATGATCCAGTTCCTGGTCCTCTGACTCTAAGTCCAGTAAAAGAAAGATGGTAGCTCGAGGGAAAGCATCTCTGGGACTTCTCTCAACAGTTGGATCTTTGGAATATTCTAACATGATTATCATAAGAGGCAGAATAAAATGAACAAAAGTTGAATAATCTATGCAATAACAGCAGCATTGGAGTTGGGGGCGGGGGAGAGGATTACTTTGAAAGCTTTAGAAACTCTGATCAATATATTGACCAACCATGATGCCAGAGAACTGATGTTGAAGCATGCCACCCACCTCCTAACAGAAAGGCGATGGACTTGTGTGTATGTATATATGTGTATATATGAGCACACACATATATACACATATATATTGAATATAACATAACAATGTAGGAATTTGCTTTGATTAACTACTCTTATTTTCTTTCTCCCCCCAGTAGTAGTAGAGGTAGGAGGGAAAGAAGTCAATCTTTGTTCATTGAAAAAAATAAAACAATTTTAAAAGTGAAATAAAAGAATATTTCTCTCCTAATGCTTAAAAAAATGACTGCAACGGAGTCACAAAGCTAACAAGGTCTTCTAATTACAGGTCCAGTGCTCTTTCTACTATAATATGTTATTTCTAAAGAAAGACAGTTTTACTATTACTACTACTAAGTAGTGATTAAAACACATGAACTGTACTAGAACTAGAGCATGATCACGGACAAACCCGTTGTTCACAATTGCCCAAACATAACAACCCACAAAAATGTTGAGTGATACTTTTAATGGCTGTTGCCACACCAAATATTCCTTGCCTCCAAGCTATATGAAATGACCATCTTTGAAATTATAGAGAGTCCTAGAGGAAGAAAGGAAAACCACAAGGGAACTGGCTTAGGTACCCATCACCCCCCCATTCCTCTGCTACTGGAGTTGTACAGAAGATGCTTTTAGTGAGCCAACAAGATGAGCTTGCTTTTTATTCAGTAACAAAAAGCAATTCTTTTATGCACTTGAGTGATAGTTCACTGAATATTAAATGAAAAAGAATGCTTACAGGATAATAATTTATCCCTGTGTCATTTCTATCTGAACTACACTGAAGAAGATAGTATAAAATTATTGTTTTTATTAAAATTTTTTATAGTTATATTAATTATAATTTATCAATAAATGAATTCATTTTATTATTATGAAGATAATAAATAACAGATATCACAGAACACTGGTTGAGGCAACTAGAAGGCATGGTAAATCGAATATTGGACCAAGAATCAAGAAGACCTGAGTTCAAATCCAGATTCAGTCATTGCACCCCTCTGTGCCTCATTTCCCTCGTCTTTAATGGGATCTATGAGATCCCATTCCTAACTGTGTGAACTTGCACAGGTCTCAAAGATTCAGTTTCTTCAGGCATAAAATAAAAATGTTGGACTAAGTAATACCCGAGGTCCTTTTCAGTTTTTCATCTATGATCCAATTATCTTAATGGGAATTATAAAACAACTCTGCAAAGATAATGCAAAAATAATAGATCTGCTCCTAAATATATGTTTAGATGCACACATACATGCATGCACATATATACTGATGTTGAAATAATATGGGAAAAGGGGTCAACATAGCCACAAAATCAAGCAGACTGTTTTAAGGAAATGCAAGAAGCTCGTAGTGTCTTAAGCAGGAAATAATAATGGAGCAACTCTATCAAGCTAAGAAAGTTTTTTTAGAAGACTATATACTTTAGCTATTTTTTTATTTCTTTTTTTTGGCAAACTTCCCATTTAAACTCAGTCAGCCTAATCTTAAACATTCTGTGTACTGGTTTGGGTCCAGTTACCTTTCTCCTTAGCAAATTCTGAAGTGGAAATAACTAAAATTCTTATGTTCCATGCTGCCTTTTCATGACTCTCAGTGGGTGAGGTCAAGGTACTTAGGTTGTGTCTATGGGAGGTTGATCATGCAAATGAAAACAGAAAAATCCAGATGTTTCACCTATATAATGGCAAATATAAGACATGCAAATTTATGTTTCTATCCAGATGTTTGTCATCGTAACAACATAGTGTCTGTGTTTAAAAACTCTACTTTTTGTTAAAAATTATGTGGACAAACCCTCGGTGTTTATAAAAGAATTTTTATTCAGGGTTACATGTGGAGATGGCATTGCTGTTATCTAATATTTTATTCCCTATCCTAGCATCCCCATACAACTTCAGCTTTCTCCTTTCCATCAAAGGTGGGATCTAACTGAACACTTACTGCTACCACCTACACACTTGTGAGTGCCCTCTCCTCCCACAAATGGATTTTGTATTTACTTAGTAATCTGCAGATTATCCCTACCATCATCACAATCACCATTAATTTGTCATAAGCAAAGTGAGCGCAGGGAAAGTTCTGTTTTGAGTTTCGTATGAATTAATGAAGATGAAGCAAATCCAGGTGCACACAGTAGATGCTCAATAAATGATGTGAATAAATGAAGACTCAAGAGAAATTAATAAAGGAAGGAGAGAAGGAAATGTGTACTTATTAAATGCCTTCCATCTGGCAGACACCATGCTAAACGATTTTACAAATATTATCTCATTCAATCCTTGTAGTAATCCTGGGAGGTAGATACTATTTTTATCCCCATTTTACAGTTGAGGAAACTGAGGCAAAGAGAGGTTATGTGACTGAGCCAAGTCCACATGGCTTATAAATCTCTGAGGTTAAAAATGAACTCTGGAATTCCTGAATAGAGGTGCAACATTGTATGTATTGTGTCACCTAATGACCTCTAACAAAGGGCAATACAACACAATCCGTAAGGGGTGCTGGGATTTGTGATATAGGTCATATACACAATGGAAAGTTAGGAGTGAATCATTGTGAATTGGAGTAGTGTATCTATTAAGGCTTCTTAGAGGAGGTGTCCCTGGAGCAGAATTTTGAAGGATAGTCTCATCCGAGGGATGAGATGAGAGTCTGGGCGGCCCTCCCAGAAAACTTGAATAATGATTCAGTAGGATTATTATTGTTTGACTTTCTTAGTTACGTAGAATTAGAAGGGATGTCAAAAGGTGGTGGGAATAGAAATTACTTCATCTGAAATCCCTGATCTTATTACCATGAAGTCATTTGTTTATCGTGAAAATATCTGGTTGCCGTTCAGGGCAAGAAATGCTGGAGCTATATTCCCAGACATTCCCCACCCCCATCACCATGAGTCTCTTTAAGTCATTCAGTGCTGCTGGTGGTATATGCAGTTTTAAATAGCTTCCTCTATAGAGTACGTTCTCTTTTCAGGGAACCTGACAATCATCCTGATTAGTTATTAGATGCACACAGTTTCATAAGTGGAAGAGATGTAATGAACATATTGAAGTGGCAGTAGGTTTTTTTTTTTGTCTAAAGTGTTGGGCAGGATATCAAACACACTCACTTATAATTATAACTAATTAACCCAAGAATTAAATGGAAAAGAATTCCCCAAGAAGTTCCCTCTCCTCCTCATAAAGAAGCAATTTAATGGTCTTTCCCATTTTGAATAACACTCTTGTTTGCCACTTTTTCCTCCAGTCACCTGGAATGAGTAGGAGTATTATCCTTTGGCTTTCTGAGGCTTCATGTTTCTCTTTGTGGTGGTTTCTTTGCTTCCATATGCTTACACTTCCGATCCGCTTTTCTTGAAATTTTCTAAAGGAAAGAGATGGGGGGCGGGATGTGGGATAGAGAGCAGAATCTGGAAAGCAAAGGAAATTTTTTTGTGAGTCAACAATATGGGTTAATGATGTGATTGAAGAGTCTTCTGAAACTTGGGCTAGGTTTACACACAGTCATTAAATCAGCTGTTGTCAGTCCTTCCTCTTTGAAGTCATTTCAACAGTCAATCAGCACACATTAACAGAAGCCATAGCTAACCAACTGAATCTGCCCCTGAGGTGTTCAGAATGATCACACCCACCATATTCTGTGGAGGTAGTCTTAATGTAGGTGGCCACACAAAGGATATAGGACTAGGTCACACAGAGACAAGCAGAATTTTCTTTAGACATTGTAAGAGGAAATATGGGATGGTAAAAAGAATTCTGGACTTAGATTCAGAAGAAATCTCAGTCTGAATCTTGCCTCTGACATGACCATGGTTAAGTCATTGGAATTCTTTGGAGTATCACTTCCCTACCTCATCTATAAAATGCAGATGAGAAGAGTAGGATCTATATCGAAGGGTTATAGTGAAATACTTTGTGAATCATAAATTGCTGTATGAATTACAGATAGTATGGCTTATAGCTAGAGGTTCCTTTCTCCTTCCATGCAGAACTTACTAAACAAAATTTACATTATTTCTATTCATATGATCATCGGTCCCTTCTGTCTTCCTTTGAACCAGAAACTTGGTGGGACAAGAGTAAAACACCTTAACAACAAAATGTTTTTATTATTTGATGAGTTTTTTCTATGCTACCTGACTATTAATAAACTGCAAGGTTTATGCATTAAATTCACTAAAATTGAATTGCTGGATACTTTATAAGGTCACAGTGAGGAGCTAAATCCTGCCCACAGAGATGGTGGCTCAATGAATTGAAAAGAAACTGAATGTGTGGATAGTTTTAGGTACGATATTGTACTGCTTGTGACTTCCATTGGACTGGCCTAGTCATTGGACTTTGGGAAGACAGGAAAATATTGAGGTGTCAGAGTGGCAGGGTTAAGGAGGTTACCCGTAGGTAACTGGACACTATCTGGTGATCAAATAATATTTCTACAGCCCCTTCAGTTAGTTGAGCCACTGACAGATCATAGGGCACCTTGCTGTTTAGAGTATACGAAATCAAAGGAATAAGCTAGAAACAGTTGCATTCTTTGTTAGGTATACATTTTAATGCTACAGATAGCACTCACCACCAACACCACAACCAACCCTGTCACAAAAGTATTTGAAGGCTTGTCAAGTAGAAGGATTAGGCTTGTTCAGCCCAGAGGGCAAAACTAGAATCAATGAGTAGGCCTTGTAAAGAGATCATTTTAAGTTTGATGTTAGAAGGGGAAAAAAAATCTTCCTAACCAGCTACCCAGAAGTGGACTATGCTGCTAAGGAGGCAATGAGAACTCCTTCTTTGAAGATGTTCAAGGAGAACTTAAATGAACAGTGGGTATGCTGTAGTTTTTAAATTTTATCTGTTGGATTTTAATTGCTCCAGATGGTCTTCTGGTGAAATCTGTTTCTATATGGTTCAAAATTCTTAGACATTATCTGGACTAACTTCTTTATTTTATATATAAGGAAACAGAAAAGAGAAAAGACAATAGAAAAGAGAAGAGAAAATACTTTTCTAAGATCAAACAGGTAATAGATAGCAAAACAAAACTACAAATACAAGGTGCTCTGATTCAAATCCAGTTCTCTGTCCACTCCATCAACCATGGTGTTCCCTTTTAACTGAAAATATTTTCTTTTCCTATGGACAGTTAAGTGACACATGGATAGAGTGCCAAGTGTAGAGTCTGGTGGACTCATCTTCCAAATTTCAAATCCATCTTCTGATACTTACTGGCTGTGTGACCATAGGCAAGTCACCTAACTGTCTCAGATTTCTCATCTGTAAAATGAGCTGGAAAAGAAAATGGCAAACCAGTGCGGCATCTTTGCCAAGAAAACCTCCAAATGGAGCCATCAACAGTCAGATATGACAGAAAAATGACTGAGCAACAGCAAAAATTCTCTTTTTCTGTGGAGTTTTATTAGTATATATAACAAGCTAAAGCACAGTAGGAAATATTTGTGATCAGATAACAAGAGGGCCACTTTGGGACTGCCCCAGCCTGAAACTGAGTTTGTAAATGTCTAGGGTATATTTCTCTTCTTTGTGTTCCTTTAGCAGTTCTTTGGCACTGAATCATAATACACACATACACATGGATGTATGTATACACACACATATACATATGTGTGTGTATATATATGTGTATATATATATGTATATGTATGTATGTATGTATTTCTTCTCTCTCTTATTATATTGTAAATTCCTTGAGGGAAAAGGTCACGTCCTGACTTTTTCATTTCCCCCTTCTACCACACATAACAGTTCTTTGTATACAATTGGCAGCCAATAATTGCTGATTGATGAATTGGGATCTAGGCAAGACATTTGACCTGAGTGAAAAGGTCACGTCCTGACTTTTTCATTTCCCCCTTCTACCACACATAACAGTTCTTTGTATACAATTGGCAGCCAATAATTGCTGATTGATGAATTGGGATCTAGGCAAGACATTTGACCTGAGTGGCCCTTTACTGTTTATTCATACCAACACTTGTGGCAGGAATAGTTAAAGAAAAGGAAGAGAATAAGTATTTATAAGGTGGCTTCTGCGTCAGGCACTGGGTTAAGTGCTGTTTACACATATTACCTCATTTGGGGAATAGGGAAGAAAGAAGGCAAAATCAATCCAGACTGGTCTCCCTGGTTCTGGATTTTTCCCCTCTCTGATCCAATCTTGGCTACCAACATGATATTGCTAAAGCACAGATAGGACCATGACATTCTCCTGCTCACAAAACTCTTTGCTATGGTTGTTGAGTCATTTTTCAGTCATATCTGACTGTTCATGACCCCATTTAGGGTTTTCTTGGCAGAGATACCGGAGTGGTTTGTCATTTCCTTCTCTAGTTCATTTTACATTTGAAGAAACTGAGGCAAAGAGGGTTAAAAACTTGCACATAACTACCAAGTGTATGAGGCTGGATTTGAACTCACTAAAGAGTCTTCCTGACTCCAACACTGTACCCACTGCACCGCCTCACTGCCTTATTAAACTCTAGTGACTCCCTACTGCTTTTAGCATAAATACAAATTTTCACATTTGATAAGATTAACATCACCATGCCTATCAAATTTCCCTGTCATATCCCATGTCCCATCACGGCTCCTAAACACTACTTTCCTCTTTGGCCATCAACTCCATTTGATCTACACACACACACATACACACACACACACACACACACACACACACACACACACACACACACATACACCTTTACCCTATTGATAATATCGATAATACCAGTTCAGCATAGAGCTTGTTACTATACTTCCCATCCTCTCCAGGCACTGAGTCCCACTTTCTGCAGGAAGACTCTAAGACTGTTATTTATATATTTCTGGTTACTTACATGCTTAGCACAGTACCTGCCACATAAGCGCTTAAAAAGTTCTGTTGGCTGACTGTTGACTAGTTGGCCTCATAAACCACACCAGAAACTGTGTGCTGGAGGAACTTCTGTCCTGTTGACCGATGACTGCCTCTCCTGCAAGATTATTTTAGTAAAACAGACAAAATTCACTCCATTCCACAAACTCCTTCCCAGAATACCCATTCTTCCTGTGTGTGTCTCCTTCCCTCCACTCCCACCCCCCATTCTGAAACCATGGTTGAATTAACTCTTCCGCTGTTCCTGGATGAGGTGTGTAATCTACTTCCCTATGGCCCCACTCAGCATCTCCCTCACTTGCTGAACCAGAGCACCCCTAGTTGGCCCCTGCTCTTCCCAGGGTGTTATTCTCCTTTATGTAGCCTCCTAAAGGCAGTTACTGACATTGTGTCTGTATTTACATATCTAGGGTTTATCACCATAGTAAATGCTTAATAAATAGTTTCTCATATACGCAAACACACTAACATTCATCTTCCTTTTCTTTGCCTCTAAGTTTCCCTGTTTCTTTCAACATTCATCTCAAAGCAACTTTCTGCATAGAATCTTTCCTTGTTATAAAGGGGATATATAAGCCTATCAGATTACCTTCCATCTACTAGGTATGTGTGTATACACATACACATATATGTATGTATACATACATATACATAAAATATCCATCTATCTATATCTATCTGTACATATGTGTGTATATGTATATATGTGTGTATGCATGAGTATTTGTATGTACACATTCCTAATTATTTACATGTTGCCTTCCTCATTAAAGTATATACTCCTCAAAGACAGATACTATTTTTTTGTCTTTCTCTGTATCCCCAGTACTTAGCAACATAATTGGCAAATAGTTAAGTCCTTGATAAATGCTCCATTGACTAACTGAGAGCCATACTAAAACTTCAGCCTTCCAGTGGGGAAAACCAACTGACTTGCTTCTCCTTGACAGAGGCAGGAGGAATGATGCTGAGCTCTTCCATCCAAAATAATGACGAGAATGCTTTGGCAGCCACAAGCCACCCTATAAAACACAGGTTTCGTGTCTGCATGTTTGAATTCATTTCATATTTCTGCTTTGAATTATATCTAAGTGGAGCAGTTGACTGGCTAAAGGTAGTGATCTAAAGCTCTTTCTCTGTTAATATACTATACTGGTGCCTTAAATAAATAAAAAATAAATGACTAAGTAGAAGTAGATAAATGAATTAATAATATATAATAATATAAGTATATAAACAGACAGGTAGATAGCCTGTTTATCAAATGTGTTGGAGAATTTCCCATATCTAAGCCTGGAGATTTTTTTTTACTTCTTTCATTGAAATGACAGATCTAAAGAAGCTTGGTGATCTTTAGTGACAGCCATGAGTCCCTCTGCTTTGGCAAAAATCCTTTTGGCCCCTATGTCAGTTTTCCAAAGGTAATTTACAAGGGCAGGAGTTAAGAAGATGGTTAAGATTTTGTCAATTCTGATTAATAAACACTGTGCCTCTCTATTGGACTTCATTCCTTCACAATGGGGCAGAAACAGGGGTGCCTTTGTGGCAGTGTTTCCTACGGTGAGCGATGGCCATGGAGTTACACAATCACAGCATTTCAGAGTGGGAAGGAGCCCAGTCTACCTCACCCTTTCCATTATAACAGAGCTAGAACTGATACAGCGGAAAGAGCAATGACTTTAGTCAGAGAACCCAGATTCAGATATTAGCAGTGACATTTTATTATCTTTGTGACCTTGAGCAAAACAGTCTCCTTTGGCTTTGGTTTGTAAAATTAGAGGATTGGACCAAAGTGTTTCAGAGGTTCCTCTCAGGTCTACATACATGACTCTATGATCCTAGAATCCAGATCTCCTTACTAGTAGCCTTGGCATCTTTCTACAAAAATGTGATGCCTCTGTGTCTATTTACTTTATGTTATAGGAGAGTGTAAAGGTAATTCCAGGTGAATTTTAATAAACTGATGATATTGATGGAACTCTACTATTATTCAAATTAACTGGAATTTTATCTGATCATAAAGCTCCAACCACAGTCAGTAAGATAGCAGGATATAGAGAGAAGATTATAATGTGTATTTTTCTCCCCCTCACTACTCTGTTCCACACTACTCTGTTCCAAACCTGTGTGCTCATTACCAAGAAATGATTTAACATATCATTGTAGATGTCAAAAAGTTATGTAACTAAAAATTTTTATCTACTTCTACACAAGTGTAGAGCTGTAAAACCTTGGAAATGACTAACTTAATCCAAAAATAAGTATAGTCAGACCTTAATAAAGAGGGAAGTAATGTTGGCTGGGAATCTTGCATCAAGCAAAGAAAACAGACAAAAATTGCAGATAATCAGTTACGCTCAAAATTTTCCATTAGCTTCAAATATAGTTGTCTGACTGGTTTTTAAAGTTTGTTAGAACAGATCCTACCCAATTAAGACCATACATTATCTCTACTATCTAAACTGAAGCAAATATTACATGCTTTCCTATGACAATCACTAACTTAAGGGCACTTAGCTTCCTATGCAGGCATTAACATTTCCAACAGGTGGCAAGCCAGGAGCATGGAAAGGATCAGGCGTAGTGTCTGGATGGCAGACCTCTAGAAAGAAAAACAAAGAATAGAAAACCTTGTAAGCTATCTCTCCACCGAAATAAAAGAGAAAATACATTTCTTTCTCCATTGGCACAAGACATTTGAAGGTTGAAAGCAGAAAATATATTAGTTAAATTGTCATCAGGTATAAACTAGGTATGCACACACCTAGATGTGCCAAATACATATTCAGTCAAATTAGCCTTTAATGTCCTCGTAAAACGAGAGGGTTGACCTAGATCGTTCCTAAGGGCCCCGCCAGCTCTCCATCTATGACCCGACATAATTTGTATTGCTGAAAGTCTCATATTTGCACTGGTTTTAGAGCCAGAAAATTTGGATTCTCCTCTTGGCCCGATGGGAAAAATTCATGAGAGAGGAAAGTAGGTGACTAGAGCTGTCCCTAAACGACAGATAAACCAATCAATAAATATTACTAAAGTGCCTACTATTAATTAGTCTGTCAGTAACCATTTCTTAAGTACCACTTTGTGCCAGGTACTGTGCCAGGCATAGGGGTTACAAATATAAATAACAAAACAAATCCCTATTTGCAAGGAGCCTACATTCTAATGGGAGAGTCAACAGGAACATATAGAGTATATGAAGAGTTAATACAAAGAGAATACATTCCAAGTAGGTAAATGTAAGGTAACGTAAGAGGCAGGACAAGAGGGAGATGATAGAAGGTTTCATGTGGAAAATGGTCATTGAGGTGAGTGAGGATGTGAGGAAAACAAGTGAGGGCGCAATGAACTCCATGTATAAAGGCATGGAGATGAAGAGTCAGGTGTGAGAAACTAAGTGAAGGTAAGTTTGTCTGGATTGAAGAGTTCAGGAAAGGGGGTAATATACAATGAGACTGGAAAGACAAGTCGAGACAAAGTTGTGAATATTTAAAAAAATTAACAAAGGAGTTTATACTTGAATCTAAAACAGTAGGGAGTCACTGGAGTTTATTAAGGAGAGAAATAACAGTCAGATATGCTCTTAAGGAAAATCATGTTGGCAGCAATCAGAAGGACTGGAGTGGAGAAATATTTGAGGCAGGAGAGAGGAGGCCACTGGTATAACCTAGGAAAGAGGTTATAGGGTCAGAATTGAAGTAGTGGCCATGTTAACAGAGAGGAGGCAGGTGCAGGAAATGTTATACAAGTAAAAATGACAAGATTTGGCAACAGGCTGGATATCTGGGGTAAGGGAGTGTGTAGAGCCAGGGATGAGAGCAATGGGACAAATGTAGGAGAGAGGAAGCAGCATTTTGAAGGGAAAGATCTGGAGTTCTCTTCTGAACATATTGAATTTGCAAAGTCTCTGGCATGTCCAGTTTGAAATTTCCAACATACAAATAGTGATGCTGGATTTTAGCTCAGGGGACATATTGGGCTGAATAAATGCATATACATCACACATCCCATGTATTTAGGTGTGTGTAGTACTTATCCATAAAGTCATAGGATAGTTGTGATCTGCTTTTAAAAGGAGTTTCATTGCTTTATCTGTTATAAACTGTGTTAAAAATATATAAAAAAAAGAAGTTCCATACACTGCCAAAAACCCTGATCCTTTAAGTAAATAACAGTGTAGGAAAAAACTGCAAGTTGTATCGATTTCTGAGAAAATTGTATGGAGAGGAATCTATTTGGGGTTAGAGAGCAGGCATGACAAAAGAATATGGAAGTTCCACATAACTCTTTCTGCCAGCCACCAAGATAAAATCCTGAAATCTCACCGCTTACTCCATCACCCTTTTCTGAAAACTTTATAGCTAATATCTAAACCACACAATTTAGCATTCCCTTGCATTTGTTTTCTAGTTTTCCAGTCTGTCTTGTCTCATCTCCTCACACTAGATTATCAATATTTTGAGGGCAAAAAACCATGCCTGTCTCATAGTTCTTTGCTTTACGCCTCCTCAGTCTTCCACTGTACAGAGGTCAGAGTTCATGTCTACTTAACTTGCAAAATGCAGCATGAGCACATGGATCATGTGGGCTTTTGATAAACAAAGTCAATGTGAAATGAACAAAACTGATAAGATGGGTGTATTGTGTGAGTGTGTGTATGTGCAATGTCTATAAAAACAATTACAAAATGAAACCAGATGTGCAATTATAATGATCAAGGTTGGCCCCAAAGAAGAGACAAGGAGACATCTCCCTCCTTTCCCTTCAGAGGTACGGGACCACGTATATGGAATATCATATATATTGTCAAACTTGGTTAATATGCATCTGCTTACTTTACTGAATTCTTTTTTTCTTTTCTCTTTTATTTGGATAAAGGATGGCTCTCTGGGGAAAAGGATATATTTGGAAATATAGATGACAAAAATGAAAGAGCAATAAAACTTTTAAATAAATAATATTTAATACTGCTGATAAGGATGCACTCTAAGGAGAGGGCATAGGGGCATAGCACAGCAGAATATAGCACCAAGCCTAGAGTTAGGAAGACAGGAGTTCAAATTCAGCCTCCAACACTTACTAGATGTTTTAACCTGGGCAAGTTACTTAGCCTCTATTTACCTCAGTATCCTCCTATGTAAAATGGAGATAAGAGTAGCAACTACTTTCTTGGGTTGTAAGGAGGATAAAATCAGAATAACAGTGAAATACTTTAAATGTTAACTGTTATTACGGGAGATTTGACTTGGAGCCAAGATCGGAACTCATGTTTCCTTACTCCTTTCTGCAGTAAACAACAAACATTTATTAAACACTTGCCACGTTCAGAACATGACATTAGGAACTAGAGGAGTAAGCAGAATGTATTTAAGACACCCAGTCAAGGATTTAAGCTTGAAAGTTACTTCAGAGATCATCTAGTTCAATTCACTAGTTTTATAGTGGAGGAAATTGCCACTCAGAAAGGCTAAGTGACTTAACCATGGTTGCCCAGAGAGTGAGGGGCAGAAGACTCCAAAGCCATTATTTTTAACACCGTATCATGCTGCCTATCACGAAACCATCTCCATAGTCTATCACATTACAGGGGCACACAAAAATTCCCACCTCAAAATTTAATTTTAAGGCGTTAATATCAGACAAATCTATTAAGTTCCTGAAATTCCCTGGAAAGATATAGTAGGAGATGGAGTATATTTATAACCAAATCTTGACGATGGGTGAGAAGGGCAACATAAATATTCAATCAATAGACATTTATTAAGCCCCTACTATGTGTCAGGTACTTAGCTGTGCTAAGAGATGCTAAGAGGCAGAGATACAAAGGACAAAAGGGAAATAGCCCTGAACCAAAATGAACATTAGTAATTTATATTATTAATCTATTATAATTATTAATTTATCAATGCTATTATTAACTTAAAAAAAACAATTATTGTGAAAAGGGGTTCAGAGACTTCACCACACTGCCAAAGGTATCCTTGCCACAAAAAAAGATTAAGAATCCATGATCTTAATAATAATTCAACCTTTTCCTGCATAGGGATCCCTTCTATGGCATAAACAATAAGTGAACATTTCACTTTTACTTGAATGGAGGGGGACTAACTACGGTCTGACGCCTCCTATTGCACTCTGGGACAACTGTCATTGTCTGCAAGGTTTTTTCTCTTCATCAAGCCTGTATCTCCCTCTCGCCAACATTCACCCATTGTCCATCACTCACCCTCAAGTTCTGAGAATTTCCCTTGTCTCAGGAAAATTGAGCTCAGAGGTGACGAAAGCAGGAGCTAGGTTATTACTCAGATTTTCCATTTTTGAATATCGAAAGTCTAAATTTAGATAAATGTATTTTTCTCTGTCTCGGTAGATTACCCTCCCATTACTTTCCCCATCAGCTGCCTTCCAGGTTTATCTTCTTTCACGTTCCCTGGCAGCTGGCCTCTTGTTGCTGCTAGAGGTGAATTATGCAGGGTGGTCAAGAGGGGAGGGAATTCAGGGTGAGAAAATCTTTTGCAGCATCTGTTGAAATGGTTTTCAACTGAGGGAAACTTCAAATGCATAGAGCACCCAAAGAATTGAACTGGAGACTATTAAAAAAAAAAAGACTGTGACATTTGCCCTTTTTTTACTCCTTGGGGAAAAAGGCAATCTATTTTCTTCACATAAAATTCCCATTAGTGCTAAGGAGAGCTAGAGAGGCACAGAGAGAATATTTTTTGGTGCTGTGTAGACCCAGCACTTTTGAACTCATCTACGACTCTCATTCTTTATTGTTTGCAGTGTGGCATAGGGAATGAGCCCCCCTCAAGCCTCTGAGTCCTTCTGGGCTCACATGACAGAAACTGGCAATTTAGAAAGAAGTAAATCTTCAGAAAATGGGCAAAATCACATATGGAACTAATTTTATTGCAGACGAGGTCATGCAAGATATATGGCTGTAAAAAAATAACTAGTCACAGCCCTGAGGAAAATCATTAGCCCCATAAGCAGCCATACTCTCTTTGTGGCCTCCTCCATTTTCAAGGAGGGGGCTTTTGCCTGGAATAAAAAAGGTCTCTCCCTTTCTTCTCATTATTCCCTTTTCTGGTTAGCACCCTCATCCTTTCTTTCAACAGGCTTCCATGTAAACGTACACACATCTAGTCACAAACACACACACGCATATAAACAACACCCCTCCTTTTCCTCCTCTCTCATCTCTCTCTGTATCTTGTTTCAGTCCAATCCCCAAAGCACCAGAAATGTCAGTGATTAAACACAACTAAATTTGGCCCACCTCCAAGCTAGCCTCCTTCTGATTGGTTTCCACTCTCCCCAGTTTGGAGCTCTGTTCATTAGATCAGTCTGACCCTATAGCACTAACTCCTGCAGTAAAGAAGTTAATCAGGGAAAGGGTCTAGAGCTCTTGAAACAAGACAGTTTTACCCCAAACTCACTGGAGCAATTATGTGTTAATTAGAGCTTTGCCAGGCATGGAGTGTGACAAATCCGGACAAATGCAGCAGGTGTGACTCTCCATAGCAACATTTCATCAACAAATAGCTTCAGAAAAAATATAGATTTTTTTTCCCTAGCTTCAGTCGTTTGAACTTAAAACTCTTTTCGTTAATCTTAGCAGCAACATGGGGATTCCAGTCAGGTATTCAATGGCTCCATATTTTTGCAAGTGTGGAGTGAGGTTTGAAAGGAAACATCCTCCCTGTCTTTTTCTTTTTTTTTGCACAGCCATTATGCGATTTAGAGAATTAAATAAATTAGAAAGCACTTACGTGATAAATCACCAAGTTCAATAATTCACTGCCTACCAGATTCTGTACTGATTACCGATTAACTGCAAAGTATCAATCAAGTCATTGCTTTAGTCGAGGCATGTGAGTTCTGGTTCTACCCGAAGAATCTTCCTACATAGAGCTCCTGGTCTTTAGGCCCAACTTGACATGTGGGTAGGCTAGGTCGTATTATTTGCCCAGCTAACACAAGATACTCTTAACCCAAAATATCTTTCTATATGACCCAACCAAGGAACCTGGAAATTCTAAATTACTTGATCCCTTGGGTGGCTTCAATAAACACTGAAGATTTATTTTAAGATATAAATGCTATTTAGAAGGATTGAACATAGTGTAATAGCATAGTGGACCTGGAATCAGAAAGACCTGGTTTTCAATCCTATCTCTTATACTTACTAGCTAAGCAAATTATCCTTTTTAGCTTCAGCTTCTTCATCTCCAAAATGTCAGGAGTGGAATTGACTAACAAAGTTTTCTTTAGTCTCTAAAACTATGATCCTATATTCCATTAAATCATTATCAACCTACTTGAAATTATTTTAAAAGACTAACTAATAGTGATCAGATATCTAAGGGAATATGATCTAAAGAAGGTAATTTTTGATGGCAGACCAGAAGAAGTGATCTAGAGCTTGGGGGAACCATCCAAGAAATGGCAGGCTTGGAAAGTATGCCATAATGAGACACCACTATGGTTCCCTGACCCGGATAACCTGAAGGTATTGTGTAACTTGGTTGTTAACGCAAGAAGAAAAAGGACTAGGTCACAAGAAGATGAAAGATCCCAAAGACAAACTTGGACTCCTTAAGAGTTTTGTCTCAAACCAGTCCTCCTGGTGCAGATGATGAGAGGTCCCAGGGTAGAGCTGGTTGAAAGTTTTTGTTCTCCATGGGCATAGTTTGAAAAGTATGTTACTGTCCCCATCAGAGGTTTTGAGCCTTCATATGTGAAATGAGTTTTCACAAACTCATATATATGTATGTATGTATGTACGTATGCCATGGAGAGCATGATTTTCTATTAAAATATGTGCATTTAATAAAACATCATAAAAATATGTTCCTTCTTACTCCCCATGTTATACCCTAGGCAGCTGCTGACCTTAGCTGCTGTGGGACAGAGAACTATACCTAGTTCCAGCTCTATATTGAAGTGTTCTCTCTATAATCTGTTTAAGGCTCTTGAGTCAGAATGCTCTCAGCAAGTGTATTGTACTTGGGGAGCCCATTTTCTCATACTACTACTTCTCTTCATTTAAATAGATATTTAAGGTGAATATAAGCTTCTTGGGAGGAGAGTCTTCCTTGTCTTTGACTTTGTTGCACAGCCATCCATTTAGAGAATTAAATAAATTAGAAAGTTCTCATATGATTAAACACTTCTCTCAACATAATTCAGAATCTTGAATAGTTGCTGTCATCATCATTTTTGGTCACGTCTGACTCTTTGTGACCCCATTTGGGGCTTCCTTTCAAAGATGTTGGAGCGATTTGTCAATTACTTCTCCAGATCAATGGAATAGAGTGCCAGGCCTGGAGTCAGAAAGACTCTCCTTCCAGAGTTCAAATCCAGCCTCAAACACTTCTTAGTTATGTGACCCTGGGTAAGTCATTTAACTCTCTTTGCCTCAGTTTCCTCATCTGTAAAATGAGCTAGAGAAGGAAGTGGAAAAGTACCCCAGTATCTTTGCCAATCTTTACAAGGATTGAAATATGGCTGAACAACAAGAAATAGCCTAAATACACACAATGAATAGTTAGTCTTTAGTTCCTGAGTAGGCCTGTTACTCAATAAAAAAAAAAAATCCATTGATGGCTTCAAAGCACTCTAAATTGTCAGTCCATTTGATTCACTTACATTTAAGTGAATTGCACTACTAAGAATGGGACTTACACTTGCTCAGTCAAACATAGCCAAAAGGAAAGAAAAGTCAATTCATTTAGAAAGCTGAAACACCTTCTCAATGGGAATTTCTCTTCATCATTCAGAGATTATTTCTCCATTCAGAAAACAAAGAAAAGGGCCACATGGCGCTTTTCCTTGAATTTTATGCTCTAGAAAGGATTTCCTGGTGGCTAGACTCTACATGATACAAGAAAGCCTAATGAAAGGTAACTTACAGGACAGAAAGGTCTGATTCAGAGAAAGAATGTGTGCATCCCCTGAGTAGGAGACCTAGAAGAAAATGACTAGCATATGCCAGTAGAAACCACAACCTTCATCCAGGCTGCACACCATATGTTCTGGCCACCTCGGGTTAGACGGAGGGACAATTTGCCAAGAATTCATGAAGTCTCTCCCAAAAAACATTCTTTAATCAAATTATGAGATAATGTTATAATAAGAGTAACAATAATGACAGCACTAACAATGTAAACAAAAAGTATCAGTAAAAATGATTTGTCCTACAAAATACTTGACAAATATCTCACTTTTGTCTCGGGCAGCAAGGTGATTCCAGCGGACAGAGTGTGGGGCCAAAAGTCAGAAAGAGTTCAAACCCAGCCCCAGACGCTTTCTAGCTGTGTGACCCTGGGGAAGTCACTTAACCTTCTTTGCCTCAGTTTCCTCATATGTAAAATGAGCTAGAGAAGGAAATGGCAGACCACTCCAGCATCTTTGCCAAGAAAACTCTGAATGGGATCACAGAGTCAGACATGACAGAAACTATCATATGACACAATTAGACCTAGAAGGGATCTGCGTGATCGTGTGGTCCAGCCCCCTCATTTTAGAGATGGGTTGAAATGGGTTAAGTCACTTTCCCATTGCCACACAGAGAGTAAGTGGCCCAAGAGAGATAGCCTATAGAATATACTTTTGAGCAGACATGTCAGTAACCTGGCCACTAAATCCAACACTTTGGGACCTTTAACTAGGGAAACTTTCCTTATCTCATTCTTTCTTCTTTTACTTCATTCTTACTATTAGATTATCTTTCCTTTTGGGATTTAATTAGGTTATGTTGAATCAGAAGATTCCAGGGCTGCTCTGTGAGAGTAAAATAGGCACTTCCTTCCAGAGAAGATCTGAGATGCTCCAAGTAGCCCCCCTCTTCCCCCCAAATCAAATCCTTTACAGCTTGTCACTGATGCCTGAAGGGCCACCATTATAGAGCTGTTCCTTTGGGTCCTCAAGACTCTTTGGTCTTCCTGAGTCCCCTTCATAAATGCAAATATCTTTTGAAGGGTAATGCCTTATAACTTAACATTTTAAAGTATTAGGTTATCGGATGCTTTCCAATCCTGCGACTGGATTATAATGAGGTCCTTTGAGATGGATACAGAATAGGTACCTTGGGGGGAAAGGAATACCAGAACCAGAAAGGATAGAAAAGAGTGGTGGAAGGGCACCAGAGAACAGCTCTTGTTGGCACAGTTGTACCCTCAAGGGTGATTTGGAGTTGCTGACTGGGGAATTGCATCAACTTCCTAAGGAAGGCTACAATAAACTGGCTTTAAGCACATATATACACACCAACTGAATCAGAATTAAAGAAGAAAGCCGCAGACAATGGTCCCTTTATCACTTCATCCCTTTTGCTCCCCATCCAGAGGGAAATGATGGTTTGATAAGTAAAAACAGAATTCAGATTTTCAGTGCTGAGGTCTATGATGTGCATCCCAACTCCAATTTCAGCACATAGTATTTTTGATGCATGCTGCCCTCTTGAGCTAGTGGTTAACTGGCCCAGACATTTTCCATGCAGTACTTTATGGTATTAGTTCACCAAAAGAGTTTCCACTATTTGTGAAACTTAAAAGACCATAAAATAAAAACTTATTGCTTGCTTGGGGGTTTTTCTAATGTGTCAGACAATGTCAGTTTAGAATACCTAACCATAAGGTAGTATTAACATCACACACTTGAGTCTTCTAATCTGTTTTTGTTGGTAAATGTCAACCACTTTAAAACTCTCATAAAATTCCATCTCTAAACTTCATTTTCTATAACTGTGAGTGATTTGTCCCCTGGAGAGGGGCAGGCAAATTAGAGCGAAGTTGGCACTGGCATTAGGATTGATGTTGAGTGATTACTCAGACAGAGGGGATCGGAGTTGGCCAAGCCCAGCAGGCTTTGACATTGGTTAGGGGCTCCCAGGAGAGCCAGAACTCTTGTGGCAAGTAGAGGGGGTTGGGGAAAATGGGAGATGGAGAGACTCTAAAATGGAGCTGCCAAACTCCATCCCAGCCCCTAACCTTCATCTAGTATTCATCTTCCACCCTGCCCTGGTCCCCTGTCTACCAACCCCCTTCCTTCCCCCAGAAGTGAGAGCAAGAGGCTAAAAACAGAGATGAAACAAGAGATGGTTTTCCCCACAGGCAAAGTAAGCAGCTGTCTTTATGGTGAAATGTGAGAAAGAAGAAAAGTCCTCCACCCTTCATGCCACCTCCCACCCCCCACCCTTATCCCACTGCCAAAAATATCTCTCCTGTTAGGTCAACAAGGGTACCTAAAATTTCTAACATTTCTTCCTTAAAAAGCCTTAAGTGTGATTTAACTAGATGAGGGCATTATACCTCCTGGAAGGGGGTGAGACCAAAGGCCATGATGAAATGTTGTTTTAATGGGGCCTTGGAAATAGTTAGGAAACACACACTAATCATGGCTGACATTTAGAGTACTATACAGACATTATCAGGAAGCAGCTGAAATTCAGTGTAGAAAATGAGTTTTGAAGTGTGAAAGCCCTCAATTCAAATCCTGCCTCATACACTTATCATGTGACCCTAGGCAGGCTTCTTCACTTCTTTCAGGCTCGGTTTCCTCATCTGTAAAATAGGGATAATCACATCATCTGCCTCCCAGGTTATCACGGGGATCAAATGGTATAATAGATGTAAAGGGATGACAACCTGTGATTTCATTCATATTGAGTGTTCTCAGATGACAAAATTCCCTTTACCAACACAGACCTACACCATCTAAGCATCTTAAAGAGAGTTGCTCTCAGAGCACTGAGAAGTGTCAGCTTGCCCAAGGTCATACAGTTCCAAGATCTATCAAATAAAGCCTTTCTGGCTTGAAGGCCAATTCTCTGTCAAAATATACATTTTGTTTCTCAATATGTGCTTTCCAAACCTTAAAGCCCTATATGAGTTTTAGTGATGACGACGATGATGATATTATCCCATTGGAGCTTCATGACAATTCTAAAAGACAGGTGTTGAATTTTTAACCCCAGTCTATAGAAGAAAAAACTGAGTCTAACAGAACTTTAGTTGACTTGCCCAAGGTTACACAGCTAGTGAGTGTCAAGGATGTGATTTGAACCCAGGTCTTCTGATTCCAAATCCAACGCTCTGCTTACTTTATTAGGACATCAAAGATCTATGATGCCTTTCATAGAATATGTAAGTAATGACAGTAGGAATGAGAATATTTCCCTGTGGGGCCTCAGTATCTCCAAATTCTACAATGATTCCAAATGATCCAATATTAGCTGATTATTATATTACCACCAATAGACAATAGGACCCTAAGAGACTGTGGGGAGGGGAGCAGAGAGGAAGTGTGGGACCTGGACTTCTAGTCTAAGATGCAGCAGTAAGTACAAGAAGCCCTAGGTAGGAAAGCAACAGATTTCTCATCAGTGGGCACCTCGTCTTAACCTCCATTCACCACCTGTAAATATACAAACTTTCAAATCATGACTTCTACTCATTGATTTCTTTTCTTCACTAACAATCCTCCATCTCTTCATTTTTGTGGTTTAAAATGCCCACTAGAACCTAATGGTGGCTCTTTTTAAGACATTTTAAAATCTCTCAAGTTGTAGGACAGACCCAGCAGAATTGACCATGATCATGCATTTGTCATGACATTTAGATGATAGCATTTAGAATCACAGTAACAGTTTTCACAGTGGAGGACAAAGACTAAAAACTATTCTCATAGTTTAAGAATATATCATTTAATGTTTCATTTAGGTGATCCATCCCTTTCTGTTTGCTTCTTTAGCTAAACTTAATCCATTGGTACTAAATTGCTCAACTGCTTTGTCTCCGCAGAAATACCAACTTACTTTTCTCATCTCTAATCAGAGACCCCTGGGAGTGTGGGATTGGGGATTTTAATGATGGATAGGAAATACAAGCTTTCCTCAGAGATATTGTGGGTGCAGTGCTAGATCACTGCAATACAGCAAATATCTCACTAAAATGAGGCACATGAATTTTTTTGTTTCCCAGTGTATACAAAAGTTATGTTTATGCTGTATTGTGGTCTATTAAGTGTGCAGTACTATTCTGTCAAGAAATAACATTTTATTGGTTAGAAAAAGGAAAAAAAATACTAGCATCATCATGCTGACCCTTCAGCGAGTCATAATCTTTTAGCTGAGGAGGGTCTTGCCTCCATGGCGACGGCTACTGCCTGATCAGGGTGTTAGTTGCTGAAATCTGAGGTGACTGTGGCCATTTCTTAAAAATAAGACAATGAAATTTGCCTCATCGATGAACTCCTCCTTTCACTTGAATGTTTAGAGACCATTGCAGGGTTATTAATTAGCACTAATTTCAATCTTGCTGTTTCCCAGGGAATAGGGAGGCCCAAGGAGAGGGAAAGAGATGCAGGACCAGTGGACTGGATGAAGCAATCAGAGCACACCCAACATTTATCAAATTCATTATCTTAAATGGGCACAATTCATGTCAGCCTCAAAACAATTACCATTGTAGTATCAAAGATCACTGATCACAGATCAACATAACAATGTAATGCAGATGAAAAATGTTGATATATTGTGAGAATTACAAAAATGTGACACAGAGACAAGATATGAACACAAGTTGTTGGAAAAATGGTACTAATAGACTTGCTCAACACAGGGTTGTCACAATCCTTCAATTTCAAAAACAAAGGAGGTATGCCTGTACCTGAAAGGAAAGCTTCAGTGTCCCAAAGTTAAACTTCACTTACTTCACAGGGCCATACCTAATGAGTTTTGGGGAAGGGGAGGGGAGAGAGAAGAGGAGAATAGTTACCTCAGGACACATTGAAATGCAGCTTGTAGGAGTCCTGACAAGCCCTTGTCACAAATCATCCACAGTTTCCTCATCTGTAAGGAGAAAAAAAAGGAAGCTGGATTAGATAACCCTGAATGCTCCTTCCAACTATATGAATCTCTTGTTCAACGGGTCTGTGACTTCATGGCTGTGGGCACTCCAGAGGTGCAGATCGTGTTTTCTTATCTTACATTACTCTCATCCTCTTCCTTCTATAAATCTTCTATCATAGCGGCCACCAATAAGAAGAAAATCTCCACAGTTATATGGAGATATACCACTTTTTGTGGTAGCAAAGAACCGAGAACAAAGCAATGTCCATTTATTGGGAAATGGCTAAAGAAATTGTGCTACATGAAAGTAATGGATGAATGCAATATAAAAAAATATATGAATATAATGAATAGAGAAACTTGGAAAGACTTACATGAACTGATGCAGAGCAAAGTAAGCAGAGCCAAGAAAAGAATATACATAATTACAACAATGGAAATGGAAAGAAGAGCCACCACAAAATTATTAAAGTGAAAGTTGCAGAATTACAAAGAGCAGACAGAGGCACAAGGAAGACATATGAAAAGAAATCTTCACACTTCCTCCCTCTTTTGCATAGAAGAAAGGTTCACAGTTACAGAACATTGTCTTTATTTTTAAATTGTTTTAATGTATGAATCAGTTTTGCTGATTCTTTTCTCTTCATCCTTTTTAAAATATTCTTATTATATGGAATGTCTCTCAGGGTGGGGGAGGTATGCTTAGATAAATTTTAGAGATATAAAAATAAAAACATCAATAATTTTTTTAACAATCTTCCATTGGGTATCAGAAGTATCTCTCAAGGTTTTGTGACATTATACAAGTACCATTGGAGCTCACACAATGTGTGCTCTTTGCATCTCTTCCCCACTCTTACAGCATGACTTGTCCATCTCAGTTTCCACTCACACATCCTTTACACCATATCTCCAATACCATTGCTTATTGGGAATGTGTTACAGCCTACTCTACTGGAGGAGACACAGTTTTGTAAGTTTGAGGGATCAATTTTCCAAACATTTAAGGTAATTCAAAAAAACTTGTGGTCCTCATTGCTAAAAAAAAAAAGGAAAGAAAGAGAGAGGAAGGAAGGAAGGAAGGAAGGAAGGAAGGAAGGAAGGAAGGAAGGAAGGAAGGAAGGAAGGAAGGAAGGAAGGAGGGAGGGAGGGAGGGAAGGAAGGAAGGAAGGAAGGAAGGAAGGAAGGAAGGAAGGAAGGAAGGAAGGAAGGAAGGAAGGAAGGGGCCACCCAGTAATGACCAACACATATACTTTCCCTGTGGCATAGAGCACCAGGCCTGAAGTCAGAAAGACTCATTCTCCTGAGTTTAAATCCAGCTTCAGACATTTACTAGCTGAGTGACCCTAAGTGAATCACTTAACCATATTTACCTCAGTTTCCTTATCTGTAAAATGAACTAGAGAAGGAAATGGCAAACCACTCCACTATCTTTGCCAAGAAAATACCAAATGGGGTCATGAAGATTTGGATATGACCAAAAGCAATTGAACAACAACATACTTTCTCTACTAATCAAATTTTTATGGAGAAAAACTTCATGAGAAGTGCCTATATGTAAATTTAGGGCATTTCAGATGAAAGTATGAGAAGGGAATAGGTAAGCCTTTGCAACTGATCTTCTATAGCACACTACACCCTTATAGTCACACAGTTACTGAGAAGGTAGAAAGAATGCAATTATCTCCTACTCTCATTGTTCAATATAAAAAATGTTTGATTTGGTAGAACATAATGTCAAATTGAAAGTTCTCTCTTAACACAATTTCAAAATCATTTTGTATTTTTCTTTGCTTTATAAAGTATTATAGCCAAAGTCAAGGGTGGGGAACCTGTGGCCTCAAGATTACATGTCACCCTCTAAGTTCTCAAGTGCAGTCCTTTGCCTGAATCCAAACTTCTTAGAACCAATCCCCTTAAAAAAAACTAATCCCTTAATAAAAGGACTGGTTCTATGAAGTTTGGATGTAAATGGTCTTGAGGCCACAGGTTTCCCATTCCCAAAATCATCACCTTATGGCCTTTTCGCTGAACCTGATCTAGGTTAATCCTTGGAAAGGAGACACTTTGTTGCTAGAACCATGACCAGTTATGGAAGAACCTGCCAGAACTCACTATCCACTGACATAACCTTCAGGAATGCAGAGTCCCCTCCATATCACAATGAAGCGTCAAAGCAGGGATTTTGTGTCATGGAACCCATTAACAGTCTATGGACCCCTCTTCAGAACAATAGTTTTGAAAACACAAAATAAAATATGTAAGATTATGAAGCTAACCAATTTTATTGAAATACAGTTATCAAAAGGTTTTTTTCAATAAAAGTTCACATACTCTGTGTTAAATTTGGTGGTTGACACCTTGAACCAATAAGTTATTTCCATCCCGCTAAATGGGTATTGTATATTGATGTGTGTGTTTGTGTAGCTACATTGCTATGTATCCAGAACAATTTCCAGCCTCCTAATAAGTCATCTTTCTTTCACATTTTTCTGTCTGAAATTTTGCACAGAGCAGCACCACAAGGTCATAGGCACATTCAAAAGTAATTGTGTTTCTCTCTATCCAGGAGCAATGCCACCTCCACTGGCTACGTGCCAGGTGTTCTTGCTTATCTCTTCAGGGTGCCCTAGTCTACATTCAGAGCATGAAACAACACCAAGAGTGAGGACCATAAGCTGATGTGAATTTGACACCATGATTAGCCCAACTTTTAAGGAGGAATTGTCACAGATGCTCGGTGTCAACAGATGCTCAGACTACTGTTGTTAGAACTGAGTGCTCTCCAGAGGATCTAGCCTCTGCTGTAATTATCAGCAATTGAAAAATCCTCACTCTCCCTCTAGGGACCAGTCTCCACCTGCCTCCCCCCATGTGCTGCCAAGAAGGTTGTATAAAACCACGGTAAGATGTAAGAAATGAAAAATATTAAGACTTCAGGAAAGTGTAGGAAGACTTAAGGGAACTGATGTAGATTAAAATAAGCAGCAAAAAGGAAAACAGTATACAGGATGACCACAACAATGTTAATGCAAAAAAACAAAAGAAAAATTGAAACCAAACACCATATTGTTGCAACGAACAGAAATAATGTTAGAGAAGTGAAAAAAATGTACTCCTTTCCTGAATCACAGAGGTAGGGGACTGTTTGTGTGGAACATTAACATCAAACATATGATCAAACTTGGTTGATCTGCTTTTTATGGTTTGTTTTTTCTAATTTTTTTAACATTTTAATTTATAGTTTTGAACTCCGAATTCTATTTCTCCCTCTCCCCTCCCTTAGATGGTAAGCATCAGATATAGGTTATACATGTGAAATTACGTAAAATATTTCCATATTAGTCATTTTATCCAAGATGACTCAACGAAAAGAAGAAATGTAGGAAAGAAAGTAAAAAATAACTCACTTCATCCTGTGTTCAATCAGCATCAATTCTCTCTCTGGAGGTGGATAGGATGCTTCATCATCAGTCCTTTGGGATTGTCTTGGATTATTGCATTGATGAGAAGAGCTAAGTTGTTCACGGTTCTTCATCAAACAATATTGTTGTTACTGTGTGCAACATTATTCTTGTTTCTGTTCACTTTACTATGTAACAGTTCACGTAAGTCTGCCCACGGTTTTTCTGAAATTGCCTTGCTTGTCATTTTTTTCAGCACTCACCACAAAAAGAGCTGTTACAAATATTTTTGTACAACCAGGTCATTTTCTCTTTTTTTATATCTTTGGGATATAGACCTAGCCATGTTATTGCTGGATCAAAGGGTATGCATAGCTTTATAACCCTTTGGGCATAGCTCCAAACTGCTCTCCATAATGGTTGGATCAGCTCACAACTCCACCAGCAGTGCATTAATGCCCCAATTTTCCCATATACCCCCAATATCCAACAATTTTCTTTTTTGTCATATTAGCCACTCTGATGAGTGTGCAGTGGTAACTCATAGCTGTTTTAATTTGCATTTCTCTGATCAACAGTGATTTAGAGCATTTTTGAACTGCTTTTTAAAAATTGATTTCTTACAAAGGATGACTTATTGGGTAGGAGAAGGGAATAGATACATTTAATGAAAGCAATATAAAAACAAAAGATAGAAAAAAATGCTTAATTAAAAAATTTAAACCTGGACAAAGGGCTCAGTCCTGTAATCAGAAATCACATACTAGTTTTCTGGATGATGTTTATATTATCTCCTCCTTTAAAATTTGTTCCTTGCCTATTTCTTCATATTATGCTTAAATCCTGAAAACTGGCCATGACCCCTGCTTCCAGACTTGGCCTCTACTTCTCCTCCTACCCTTCCACCTGCCTGAACTCCCGTTTGCCAAACTCTGAAGCATGTGACTTTTTTGGGAGGTAATTTGCCAATTGCTTTCTTACTGATATAATGGTTGGTTTAGAGTTTTGCTTCTCATTGTTATTTTTAGTCTTGATTTTGGTAGCTTTATCCTCCTACACTTCCTACACTTCCCAGAAGACCCTCAGCTTGTGTCCCCTACCTATTGTGGGCCTCTGAATATGAACTTTCCCCACTGCCATCAACTTCTCGGCTTGGGATTTAAAATGTTTTTATCTCCCAGTCTAACCTAATTGGATTTTAAGATCAACTTTTATTCTCTGGAGTGGGGTCTACTCTAACCTGTTCTACTATGCCCACCCTTTCTGGATTGCTCAATATCCTTTCTTCTCATGATATAGTATGCTTTTAAGAGGAAAAGGTGGAAAATCATGTTGAAATATGTTAAGAATAGGGATGTAGACTGGGCTTGTGATTTCATCAATACTGGAAACTGTACTCTGGATATTCTTTCCAGGAAATGATAGATATAAAATTTCTCTGTATCTATCATCTGACCAGGGTGGCGTGGGGCACGGAGATGTTAACCAATAAGCTCAGGGTGAGATAGTGATAGTCTGTCCAATGCAGGACTTGCACCTAAGTTTTTCTCTCTCTGTAATCCTGAGAAGATACCTTAACCTCTCAATGTCCCTGGTGACTTTCTATACCTTTAAGTTGTGAAAGAGGTGCGTACCTGCTTTGGTTAAAGAAAAAAAAAGTATTTCCTCCCTGGGGAGTTCCCAGATTCCCAGAACAATGTCGTTCTGAGAGACAGACAGACAGAGACAAAGACAGAAGCAACAGAAACAAGACAGAATCAGAAACAGAGACAGAGAGAGATTAAATAGAAGGTCTTTGGAAATCTGATCTTTCTCTTTCATTGACTAAATGAGTTATTTAATCCATCAGTCAGTTTCAGAATCAACATACAGTAAACTAAAAGTTCAAAGGATCTGAAAGCTTTAGGGAGAGCTTTTGCAAATTTTATGAAGAGCTGTTTTCTCAGAGTGTATATGGTGAGAGTTTCCTGTACATTAAATAGACTTCTGTAAGAGCTACATTTTTCTTTTTTTCTTGTTTCCATGCAGACTGCTGGTTTCCCATCTCTAACTCACAATACTAGGGTTGCACATGCAATGAAGTGGAGAATTAAGATCACCAGATGATTCATTTCTGACCCAGGAGCAACAAAACTGTAGCAGAAATATTTTGTCTTTAACATATCTATTATTCGCCTCCCCTTTCTAGGCTGGTTTTTTCCTTCCTCCCCTTCCCATGGTAAGATTTTTTGCCTCAGCTTCCTTACACTGAACCATTTACATGGTAAACCATATCGCAGTTGTTAAATAAATTTCAGATTCCAGAGTCCAAGGGAAGAGGCAATTTCTCCAAATAAATTAAAAGCAGGCAAAGTATCTAACTTTTAACATATCTTTTCTTCTTGTCGTTGTTTTTGGTCCTTGGTTCTGGAACAGGACCAAGGACATCATGAGGATGATGTCTTGATTTGGAAGTGAATTGGATTTAAGTGAGGCAAATCTTTTCTTCCAGCCCAAGCCAATCCCTTACACTCAGTGTACGTTTACACTTATAAATGTTTATTGAATTGCCTGGGGTCCTGTTTAGATCTAATAAACTTTGATGACTCCATGTGAGAGTGAACAAAAGTTTCAAGACAGATGGAGCAAGTATTTTTCTTGGCAAATTTATTCAGAAAGTGACCTCCATTCTCCACTTGACTTTATGGATATTGACACAGACAGTAAGCCTTAGTTGCCAGTGGACTTTTGAATGAGAATAATCTATATTTCTCTTTAATAAAAATCTATCAACTTTGTGAACAATCAAATTTAAGAGGAAATAGAACAAACTGTGCTTGCTGAAAGAGTAAAATCATTTTCTATTGTAATCTCATTATGTCAAAAGAAGAAAATGGGGCCTTTCACTATAGGTTATTTGTAGGTAAATAGTAGGTAAATTGAGTCACATACTTGCATACCTTATCTAAGGTGGGGTTTTAGGTTAAGCCTTTCTTAGGGTTCTGTTTAAAGACCATCAGAGTAGCTGAAGAGCCTTCCTCATTCATTAGATCAGTGATTATCTACTCTGGTTCTACTCTCTCTCTTTTTTTTTACCCATATCTGTTATTTTCTTTAAGGGTGTCACAAAATTATCAAAGGAAAATTAATTTTTATTCACTCTGATTTATAAAGGAATTATGCAAACTATACAATATGTTGACAGAGGTAAGAAAGTAGGATCAAGGAGGATAGAAAATTCACAAAACACTAATGATAGATGTAAATCATTACAACAGAATCATAGACTTGGACGGGACCTCAGTGGCCATCTAGTGCAACTCATATCTGAAGAACAATTTATTTCACAACACCCCCAACAAATTGTCCTCCAACCTTTGCTTGAAGACTTCGAGGGCTTCTGAACGCCTCTCTGTACGTCTTCATTACCACCACTTTCAGATAGCTCCTATTGTTAGGAGGTTTTGCCTTGCATCAAGAAAAATCTGACTTCTCAGTGTTTATCAAAGTGCCTGCCACATTGTAGACACTTAATAGTAAGCATAGTAGGCACTTAATAAATGCTTATTGGCAATTGCCTGACCATGCAACTTCTGCATGTTTCTCCTGCTTTTGCCTTCTGGGACCAAGCAGAAAAATGGTAATCCCTCTTCCACATGATAGTCTTTCAATATTTGACAAATGCTATGGCCTCCCCTCTAAGAATCTTCTCTTCTCATGTTCCTTATCATTGCTACTAATATTGTAAAAGCTCAAGTCCCTTCACTATGCTGGTCACCCTCCTCTGGATGATCTCTGCCTTGTCAGTGGCCTTCCCAAAATATAATGACCATATCTAATGGAACAGTAGTCAATAGACAGTAAAGAGTAGAGGAGGACCTGGGCTTTCCATGCTGTTGAAGTTCTGACTCTCTTAATGCAAACATCAGGTTTTTTGGGCCACCATGTTACCTTGACAATTTATACTGAATTGTGAGGCCACTAAAATCTCCAGCCCTTTTTGAAGAAACTGTCATCTCATCATGTCTTCCCACCTCCATCTTGCATTTCTGATTTCTGTCAAGACTTTATAATGATCTCTGAAGTTTTGTCTTAGATTCAGTCCAAAATTCTAGACTGTTGAGATTATTTTAGAATCTGGCTCTGTCATCTGTCATGTTGACTACCTTTTCCAGTTTTATGTCATCTACATATCATTCCATCTATGCCTTCATCTAAGTCATTCATAAAAAATGTATAGAGAATAGAGACATACTCAAATTTCTGAGACACTCCATTAGATGCATCTCTGGCTAGAGGCATCCCTCTTAAGGGACATTAAATTTCAGCCAAGATGATTTCAAGTTATGCATGACTGCTCTGTAGGTCTAGTCATTCATTAAGTACTGAAGCTGCCTAACTCTACCCAATTTGCTCATATGGATACCATAAGATACTTAGGACTATAGGTTCATAGATCCAGAGCTGGAATGGACCTCACAAGCCACTTGGTCCAACCCCCTCATTTTTACAGATGAGAAAAATGAAGCTCAGGGAATAATAAGTGACTTACCCAATGTCACATCTGCAGTAAACACCAGAAGTGGTATTTGAAGCCAGGTCCTCTGACTCACGTCAATATATTTTGATTTGCCAATTTTTTTTCTGAAATTCGGATATATGGTCAGCCTTCATTTAGCCAGCCAGTCTAGAAACCCTGCCATAAAAGAAAATGCAGGTCTAATCTTGTCATTATCTCTTTGTTTTGGGAACACAATCAGGAACAGAAATCCTACAGGCATCCAAATAACATTGCTTTGCTCTTGGGGTGTTGTTGAGTTACTTCCGTCATGTCTGATCCTTCATGACCCCATTTAGAGTTTTCTTGGCAAAGACACTGGTGTGGTTTGCCATTTCCTAATTCATCTAATTTTTGTTGCTGTTGTTGAGGCGTTTCAGACGTGTCTGACTTTTCATGACATCATTCAGGGTTTTCTTGGCAACAGTAGTGGAGTGGTTTATCATTTTCTTCTCCAGTTCATTTTAGAGATGAAAAAACTAAGGCAAAGAGGGTTAGGTGACTCACCTAGGCTCACACCACTAGCAAGTACCTGAGACCAGATTTGAACTCAGGTCTTCCTGACTCCAGGGCTGGTGCTCTATCTGCTGTACTACCAAACCTTAAACTAAGATGATCAGACAGTTTCATTTGGGCCAATGCTCTTTGTCATTTATGGACAGATGACCATATACTTCTTTTTTTTGTTTTTTTTTGTATTTTATTTTTTTTTAATGTTTTACAATCATTTCCTTAAAGTTAAGATTTTATCCCCCCCACCCTTCCCCCAATACCCCCCTCCCTCCCCATGACAGCATACAATTCTGTTTAGGTTCTACATATACTTTCCTATTGAGCACATTTTCACTATATTCATGCTATGTAGTCGAACTAAAATAAATGGAAGAAATCATATAACAAATCAACACATAATACACTGAAACCCACCCACACACAAACATGATCTGCTACATTCTGCAAATGACTTCCACATTTCTTTCTCTGAGTGTGGAAGGCATTTTGCCTTAGAAGACCGACATTAGGATTTTTTTTTTCTCAGTAAGTTCTTGTGTTATTACAAAGTTCCAAGTCTACCAGAAAAAACTCTCGCACACTATGGTCGTTGCTGTGCACAAAGTTCTCCTGGTTCTGCTCCTTTTGCTCAGCATCAGATCATATAAGTCCTTCCAGGCCTCCCTGAAGTCTTCTTGTTCATCATTTCTTATGGCACAATAGTACTCCATCACATTCATATACCATAATTTATTCAGCCATTCCCCAATTGATGGGCATCCCCTTGACTTCCAGTTTTTGGCTACCACAAAGAGTGCTGCTATAAATATTTTTGTACACGTGGGACCCTTTCCCGTTTTTATAATCTCTTGGGGATACAGTCCTAGTAGCGCTATTTCTGGGTCAAAGGGTATGCACATTTTTGTAGCCCTTTGGGCATAGTTCCAAACCGTTCTCCAGAAGGGTTGGATGATCTCACAGCTCCACCAACAATGAATTAGTGTTCCAACTCTCCCACATCCTCTCCAGCATTTATCATTTTCTTGTTCTGTCATGTTTGCCAATCTTACAGGTGTGATGTGGTACCTCAGAGTTGTTTTGATTTGCATCTCTCTAATCAATAGTGATTCAGAGCACTTTTTCATATGATTATAGATATCTTTGATTTCTTCCCCTGAAAATTGCTTGTTCATATCTTTTGACCATTTATCAATTGGGGAACATATACTTCTTGAAAAGAAAATTGTGCTATAAGGGTAACTATGGAGAACATATAAGGCTTAGAGTTGCAATCAAACTTTATGAGTTATTATTTGTATTGTGGTGGAAATGAATTTATCAGACTGTTTGCAGAAATGGTGCATATGCTGTCAGACATGACTGATATGATGATTACTTTTGATGAACTACTCTTTTTCTCTTTCTTCGTTAAAATTTGTGTTAAAAAAGTATGGCTCCCTGTTGAGAAGTAAAGAGAGGGATATATTATGAAATCAAACTGGTGTAGAAACAAAACATTAATGCAACAACTCCTTTAGAGGGAAGAAAAATGACTTGGACCCTCTTAAATCTCTAGGATTTGGAGTTTTTCCTCATCTGAAGCAAGTAAATATTATTTTTTAAAGTGGGGAGGAGGCACAGAAAAAGAGAAATTTCATGCTTTCCCCATCATCTCTGGAATGAACAGAAGCTATACCAGCCTCAAGAGATAAGAAAGAAAGAAATCAATCAATCCCTGGAGGGTGGGCGAGTCCAAGACATTCCTCTACCTACTATAGAAGATGTTTCATCAATAAAAATAAAGTTTTTTAAAGTTGTTTCAAGAAATAATGTTTCACAGATCTGATGGAAGACAGAGAAGTTGCCTTAGGGTACAGACATACCAGACCAAGGGCACCAATCATGAACTTTATAAACCCAACCAACTATCCAAAGATGACAATGAAGATGCTTCTTTAAACCAGCTGCTCTTTGAAACAGAGGAAACACATAAATGTGCCGTGCCACGGCTCATCATGTTAAAAGCCAACAACGGTCCTGAATTGCGATCAGCTCTGCTTAGGAATTCCTTGCTTATCCCAAAGGGAAGCAGGATAGGGTTGGGAAGGTCCCAAAGTACCTTGGCAAAAATTACCTTTAAATATAAAGTACCTTTGTCCAGACACGGATAAAGACAAACTGAGACCTAAGATAAAAAATGAGGTTTAGGAAGTCCCTCCTCAATGTCTAAAGTCTCCCCTTTCTGGTTCTTCTTCAATCCCTAACTCCCAGTTCAGCAGCATACCCTTTCCTCTACTGAGTTTCCTAGGGTCCTCCTATTTTCTAGTGGGCTTTTCCTATTGATACACTTAAGTATCTACTGTCTTTATTTACATTTTTAAAATTCTTCATACATTACATTAACCCTCCTAGTGGCAATTTAAATAATCTCTAATTGTAGGATGAAAATAATAACTGACATTGGAATGAAATGCTTTGTCTCCTTTTAAAGGAAATTTTAAGCCAAAAATTAACAAGTAAAAAAGACTCACAGGGTTTAGAGCTAAGATCTCACCTAAGTCACCATCTCATTTTACAAAAGGTAACAGATACACAGAGAAATAAAATGACTTCCCCAAGATCACACAGATTATAAGAAGTGGAGCCAGAATTTGAAACTAGGTCCTCTGATTACAAAGCCTCATTAAGCCCAATTAACATGCAGCATCATAGAATTTGGAATATAATTATTTTTATCAGATGCATATTGTAAGCATAATTTTATCATAACAGTCACCTCCATAAGTGTGGACTCCATCTCCACAGCTGGATGCTTCAGCAGCATTGTCCTCTGCTCATAGGCCATGATGCCTGGCTCATAATTTAAAATATTGTCATTCAGTCATTTTTCAGTTGTATTCAATTTTTGAAGACCCCATTTGGGGTTTTCTTGGCAAAGATAATGGAGAGGTTTGCATTTCCTTCAACTCATTTTACAGATGAAGAACCAAGGCAAACAGGGTGAAGCCACTTGCCCAAGGTAGTAAGCATTTGAGGTCAAATTTGAACTCAGGTCTTCCGAACTCCAGGTCTGGCATTCTGTCCATGGAGCCACCTAGCTACCCCAATTGATGATATTAGGAGGAGTATAACAGAATTACCCTGAGTATTGATGGCTTTGCTCAAACCAAATTCACTCAGATATCTCATCTGGAGTGTTATGTGTGAACGGCAATATGGCAGAGTGTTCAGAATACAGGATTTGAGGCCACCCAAATTAACTGTTCTAGTTTCCAAATTTTTTTCTAGCAGTTCAGAGGTCATCTATAAAATAGAGGGGGAAAGGGCAGTATTGGAATGTACTAGTCTCTAAGCTTCTTCCAGCACATTCTATGATGAACGTTTCCATACGACCAATTGAATTGTAGAATTAGGAGGAATGGGAGGAGGGAAGATGAAAGGAAAGAGGAATAAACATTGAAAAATTGGAGACATTTGTATCAAAAACAGCTTGAAATTCACTAAGAATAAGTACCAGAAACTATAGTTTGATAGAAGAAAGTTCATGTTCTACTGGCTAGCTTTTTAGAGCAGAAAAAAATCTGCGGATCCTAGTAAACTTACCAGGTATGAGGCACAAACAATTTAATGATTTTTAAATGGGCTAAATAGTTTGCTTTCCAACCCTTGTTGGATTTAACTTCTTCTGAATATTTCAAGAAAAATATAGATATGCTTAAGAAGAAAAATTGAAATGAAAAACACAAATAAAAGGTATAAAAATAAGCCATATATAAGAAGTATAAGTTCTGAATTATTTTTGTCTAGAAAATAGACCAAGCTACCTTATTAATCAACTTTGAGCATCTGAAGGGCCACTATAGTAAAAGATACTGACCACATCCATCTCTCTAGAGACTAGAACAGAGGTTGACTGACTTACACAACATCCTGAACATAGGTGAAATTTTTAAAAGTTGTACCTAGAATGAGCCACCCATTTAATAAGGACTTAGGCAGCATCTATAGCTCACAAGTGATTCAAAACAAAAAATGAAGTAGATAACTAAAATTGCATAGCACTTTAAGGTTTGCAAATCGCTTTAGATATAGTACCCCTTTTTATCTTCACAACAACCATTAGAAGGAGGTGCTTTAACGATTCCCATTTCACAGATGAAAAACTGAAGCATAGAGAGGTTGTGACTTATCAAGGGACACTAGCAAGAGTCTGGGTCTGGATTTGACCTCAGGACTTCCTGACTCCAACTCCATCACTCTCCAGTTCTACCAATTTCTGTCTAATAAACACAGTTATGGTTGGCTGACATATTTGAAATTCTTTCTATCCCTGCTAGTAAATATATGATTGTAACGTAGTATAATACAAGATTTTCTTTTCTTTTTAATAACAATATAGATCTCCCTTGGTAGACACACATGATTTAACTGATATAGGAAAATTCACTGCTTATCCCTACTTGCTAGCCTTATCAGCCAAAGCCCTATTTAATGCCTTTAAATGGGAAAAGAATGTTATCTTATTTTGACCTCATTCAGTAACCTGAGCATGCTGAATGCAATTTTTGTCTAATACATGAAGTGTCTTACCCTGTAAGATAGCTTAACACTTTTCATGTAGTGGTGCTTCTTATCATAATATTTCAACTGCACTTGAAACCTCATCTCATTGTATTCATTAGTTTAGTTATTGCACATTTACAGTGTTATTCCTTTTCAATTTCATTGGCATAATCAACAAATCCTGCATCTCTTTGAAATATAATTATTAAGTATAGAATAAAATAGGGCAATACACGTAACAGAATGCAATTAGAGAATATTGATAGCTTGACTATTTCACATAAAAAAATACTTTCTAATTGAAAGTCCGTTTGAATTAGCCTTGCTCAGTTTCCTATGGAAACATGTTTTCTCAATCACAAACATTTCACCAACCGTGCCTTTAAACTGGAATGAACACAAGAGTGAAAAGCCCAGGGAATGCACATTCACAGACCTTGTTTTCTCTTTTTTTGGACAAGTCAGGATTTTATCAATCTAATTCTTATGTTTTATCCATGGTGTTAATTCAGTGTTTGTGTTTCTTCCTTCATTCCTCAACCATCATTTTTAGAAAATCAGAGAATGAAATTTAACTAAATCAATTTACGTCCTCTTTCCATTTTCCCTATTGCCTGGATAGTGCCTGTACCTTCAGGAGTCCTTGAGCCATTTAATATTTCTTCAGTGCCTGGCTCAGCATGGGGACTTGTGCAATAGTTAATTCAAAATGACAGGGTCTCTCCTTACTTAGGGTTTATAATCTAGAGAAAAATATCAGAGGTAAGACAAACTTAAAGAGCAGTGTTTAGTACAAAAGTAAATGGAAGTATTACACTACCTTGGAAGAAGAGGAGAGAATTTATTGGTTATACAATTTACTACCTCAATTTCCTCATGTGTAAAATGAGAGCTGACTTGATCTCTAAGATCCCTTCCAAATCTTAATCTATCATTTTGTGATTGAGGGATGTAAAGTCTTTAGAGATCTTCTAATTCTGCCTTCTCATCTGACAAGCTAATTTCACATCCAGGTTCCAGATCTAGTGCTTTTCCCACAATACCACCCTTTATCATTCTTCTGGGTGAAAGAAGAAAGGCCACAGACTCAAATGATTGATGAAAAACTTGGTCCCAAGGACCCAAGGTATCATGAATTTGGACATGAAGAGCATCCAGAGGAGGGCAACTAAGATAATGAGAGACCCTAGGCATGTCACATGAGGATTGTTCAAAGGAACTAAGGACATTAATCTTGAAGAAGACAGGGAACACTGGGTGACTCATTAAATATTTGAAGGGCTAAAATGTGGAAGAAGGAATAGATTTGTTCTTCTTGGTCTTTGAAGGGCAAAACCAAGAATAGGGGTTAGAAGTTGCTGAGAGACAAATATGGTCTTGATGTAAAGGAAGAAATACCTAACAGAAAATTATCCAAAGGTGAAAGGCACTGCTTCCAGAGGGAGCAGGTTCCCTGTCACTTTAGGCCTTCTGGTCAAAGTTGGACAGTCCTTGTTGAGTACATTGGAAAGGGGACTTTTGCCCAGGTATAGATTAGACTACGAAGTCTCTGAGGTCCCTTTTTGCTCTGAGAACCTGTGATTCCATGAATTTGGAGTGATCAGCCTACAGTGCTGAAGGGAACCATCCAAACATAACAAGTTAAATGTGTGTTCATCCTTCGTTGCCCAAGAAGACCATGCCATCAGAGATGATGACATGACTTGCACTTGACTTTGTTTTGAGTGAGGGAGGGCTGTGCAGGTCACCAGTCTCACTTCTCCTCCAGAACCATCTGAATCCAGTGACCAGATATTCATCAGGATGACTGGAGATGAGCCAGGATGAGGCAGTTGGGGTTAAGTGACTTGCCCAAGGGCACACAGCTAGTGAGTGTCAAGTGTCTGAGGTGAGATTTGAACTCAGGTCCTCCTGACTCCTGCCCTGCTACTCTATCCACTGCACCACCTAACGGCCCCTTACAAGTTAAATAAAGAGAGGCTAAAAGGAATACCACTGAAACTTGGACATATGAGCAAGTTCTGTGGGCTAGCTGGCTGGTCATTTGCCTCCATCCCCACCGTATCTATTCTGCTGCATAGTTAACTGATGAGCTTTTATACTGTCTCCTCCCCTTTAAAACTATCCATGAAGGATTTTTTTCCCCACCAGATTTCACCAGCATAAAATGTGGTGGACAAAAGGAGTGTCACTGTGTGTTTTGTCACCTCCCATAAGGATGGCACTGAATAAACTAGATCAAGAGATGGTACTAGGCATAGGCAAGATAGGAAGCCATAGAGAGTAAATGAGTTAGATTTTCCTTTTTTGATTCACTATATTGTATGTGTGTATATTTTTTCAGTTCCAAATTCACTCCCTCCCACCCTTCCCCTACCCATTAAGAAGACAAGAAATATGATAACCCATTATACATATGATGTCATGTAGAATGAATTTCCACATTAGCCATGTTGCAAAAGAATTTTTAAAAACAAGAAAACGTGCTTCAATCTGTATTCAGAGTCCATCACAGCTCTCCCTCTGTGTGTGTGTCTGTCTGTCTCTGTCTCTCTGTCTCTCTCTTTCTTTCTATCTCTCTGTCTCTGTCTCTGTCTCTCTCTCTCTTTTTCTCTGTCTCTGTCTCTCTCTCTCTCTCTCTCTCTCTCTCTCTCTCTCTCTCTCTCTCTCTCTGGATTTGGATAACATTTTTTATTATAAGTCCTTTGAAACTGTCATGGATCATTATACCGATCAGAGTAGCTAAGTCTTTTACAGTTGATTGTCATTACAATGCTGCTGTTACTGTGTACAATGTTCAATGAGTGATACTTTCTAACAGTACTCTTTTAAATGCTTTCTTAATGTTAGAAAAGTCTATTCTTCACAAAATGTACATATTTATTTTACAATCATTCAAGTTTACAAGTATTACAATGAAGGGACCCTATGGACAGTCATTCAGTGATTGAATAGCGACAGCAAATTTCTCAGATGCCTCCAAAGTGCTGCATCTCTATGCAAGTTGTGAGCATTACAAAGATGAAAAAGAACACAATTTTTGCCCTTTAAAGAGTTTACAATTCTATGTAGGGATGAGATTATCAAGGCAGATTATTTTGGAGAATCATCATAGGATAGGAATACCATAACTAGCTCCATGACTAATAGACACTCCTGGGGGAACTAAGGTCTCATGGAATGATGGAAGACTATGGAGGTAGGTGGTTCCACAGATGCTCCTATCAAACACATCAAGCTCATGCTGCATCATTGGTGCTGGTAACAGAAGAACCATCCCTGTTTGACGGAGGAAAAAACTCTTATAACTGCAACAACAGCTTCAGTTCTGCCACTAAAACCTTTGACAAGACCCTTTATTCCTCCAAGTTTCATTTTCTTCATCTATGTGTAATGTGGACTGATATATTCAAAGAGTAGCTTAAGGACCAAGCCCAGGGCTAGCTCAGACTTATACTTAGTCAGCAGCAATGTCTTATTTGCATATAAGCTGAGCAGGTTCCATGCTAGGTAGAAACGTGTTTGGGTCTGAGTCTCCTATTTCCATAGACTGAATCAGTAATAAGAGACAATAGGATGAACAGGAGGGAGTGACATTCACAAGGGAGAGGGGATGTTTTTACTTTTTTCTTGCTTCAGTTCAAGTGAAATGGTTAAATAGAACTGAGGCACTAGTTTTTCAAAAGTACCTACCACAAGAAACACAAGTGGGAACTGAAGATAACAGCATTAGATAAACCCTTAACCCTCAAGACACCTCTGCAACCAAGATGGGGGACATATTGCAGGTCGTGCTCTGGGAGAGAAAATTTATGACATGCTGACTACATGCAAAAGAAAACTAATATTTCTACTCCCCAATTCAGTGGATTGTTGTGAGAAAAGCATTTTAGAAATTACCAAGTGATATCTAAATGTGAGATAATAATTTTTATTATTTCTCCATGAAGCTTATCCTGATTCACACAGCAGAGAGCAATCTCTATCTTTATATTTTCCTGGAACACTTGACTGGGATCTCTGTAAATCTTTTACTGAATCATTTCTAGAACTGGGCTTATATGAGTCTAAGTCCGGACACATTCAACAGTTTGTGAAAGCTACCGTCTGGCAGCCATTTTGTAGATACAGTATTGGTCTGTTTGGATTTTATACATTGGCACTAGTTATTGAGTATTGTTATTTTGCTAATAAACCCTATGCTAAGTAAAGATACCTCTATGCAGAACTCAAGCATGTTTGCCTGCCTCTCTGTAGAGTTTACTCCTTAATGCCAAGGTCTTTTCACCCACTGAAATAAAATCGCTTGAAAAAAATGGAGTGGGTGCGAAGTGCTAAGTTCTAATTGCTTAGAGCTATTCATCTGTCCAGCCCTTAGTGATAAATTGGTTCTGCCCCAAAGAAAGGAAGAAGAGATAAAAGACAACTCATGACTGATTCTGCTCTCTGACTGCGTCATGATGAATCTGACCACAAATGGTTCATTGGCTAAGTTCTATGCTTCTTCACCTCGGTGTGTTCATCTCCATTGCAGCATTTGAGTAGAGTCAAGAGTAAGCCAAGTAGGGGAAGAAATCTCTCTGGGCTCCATTCCTACCTTTCCATCATTTACACCATTTCTTGAATCTTTGGACTGACCCCAAACTTCCATCATTACACATACACACACCCCACAACTCCTCTCAACCCTTCCTCACCCAATCCCACTGCTATTTGGCTCTTTCTGTGTGTCAGAAACCAAAATTCTATAGTGAGGGTGAAATTTCAAAAGCTTCATAGTGAGGACCAACCAGAATGCAGGGTTCGTTAATCTCTCTCCTATTCTATCAATGGAACAGAATGATAAAGGAGTTACAGTAGCAATAATAATTCCTATTTTATAGCATATTCTCATTTACACAATGCTTTTCTCACAGCAACCTTGTGAAGAAGGCAGTGCAAATATTATTACCCATATTACAGATGATTAAGCTGAAACTTAGGAAGGTTAACTGACTTGCCAATAGCTATCTGTCCAAATCATCCAACTAAATTAAATATTCTTTCCACCCTTCTTGGCCAGGAAGTGACTCACCAAAGAGAGTTCAAGGGTGGAAGGAAGTGATCAATATAGGAAATTTTTGTTTAAAGAAAAGCAGGATGGAAGCACCTGGATGCAACAGCCAGCAGTTAGGGTCAAAAGACTTCAAGTTGAAAGGCAGACAGCTGCATCAAGAAAGGAGGTGTGGAGGGGAGGAAGGAGGAACACAGGTAAGTGCCTGCAGCTGTTACATATCTCTGCTATTTAAAGAGGATAAATATGTTCTTTTGATGCTGGTTATGAAGAACTCTCATCGGTGTTACAATGGAAGATCTGGCCCCCATATGTTTAGGACAGAATGTAGAAAGAAAAGAGTTCTAAAACAAAAAATGAAGATTTGATGGTACCATCATTATGATAGCTGTGATTGAGTCAATATAGAGATGAAAAGTATGAGTCAAAGGGTGAGCGTGAACAGTATGTAAGTAAATCTCATCCTAGGAGACACTTGAACGTGTCTTTCCATAAATCGTCTCCAGAGACTCTTTTGACATTGCGTGGATGTCAGCCTAGCACAAGGACTGTTCATGGATTATCCCTTGCTCTTTCCATACTACTATCCTTTCCCACTAAATTTCCAGTCATACATCTTTCTGCTAACACTATGCTGACTCTCTTGCACAATGCTTGATTTATGTGTCAAAGCCTCCTCATCCTCATCATGTGCTTCTCCACTGCTCTTTGGTTGACTTTTAATTTTATGTACTTTGAGAGTGTAATGTTCCATGACTCACAACCGTACAGAATAACTACAAAAAGGCTGTTAATAAAAAGAGGAGCCTTCTTTCAGGGAAAACTTGAAGTCATTAAAAGCACTGCATAATTGCTCAAACCCTATACTTATTCTCCTTTTCAGTTCTGGACTTGAGGTTTTTCTCTTTGTACAATTTCTACCCAGAATATACACACTAACGGACAACTCTATATGCATTTATAACTGATAACTAACTCTTGGAATTTTTCATCCATTTGCCTTTTTCTATGTAACTTGTTAGGCTGAAATATTGAGTGATTATGGGTCTCATTTTGGAGGTTCCATAAGGCTCCAAGGCTTGATACAGTCAGTAAAATGCCATTAATGAGGAGAGACCAGCCAAGGTTATAAAGCAGAAGGAACTAGTACAGCCTAGCTGCTCAGTGGCTACTCATAGATATCAGAAGGCTTGACCATGTAGTTATTAGGAAATCTAAAAAGAAACCATAGGGAATCATTTTTCCAGAAGTTGATCACAAAATTGACTTATATACCCCACACAAAATAAGGCCATGAAATTTTCCCTTTTTCCCAGAGAGAGGATCTCAAACTTATCCTGACTTAAAAGAGAAATAGGCTACCAATGGGGGCATTATTTCTCAGCCTTCAGAGCAGGTTTATTGACTTAGCCCCTGGGCTCAGAATCTGCAGAGCCTTCTAATTGACAGACAGGAGCCAGAAATGGACTACTAGAACTCCACTCATAGGTAAGTCTGCAGCTGTGTTGTCTAGACCTAAATAGGGGTCTAGAACCTGTAAAGCCCAGGAGAGCAGTCATCACACTGTGCCCTTGATCTGATTTTATAGGGGAGCTCCCTGGCCCAAGTTGGCCCTGTGTTCCCTGAATAACAGCACACAAAACCCAAAGAATATAGCAGCAGGACCCCAGAAAAGAAAACCATACAATAGAATGCCACACCATTTCTGCCCAAAGTGACAAGAGGTTGGCCTTAACATAAATTCTCAATCCAAGAAGTAATTCTAGGAAAATATACAAATAGAAGTTAATGAAGAGTTATTTTGATGCCAAGGTAGCTAAGACACAAACCCAGAAGAACAGAGTAACTCCAAAATGCCTAAAAACAAAACCTCAGAGAAAAACACAGATTAACTGCAAGATTTGTTAGAATCCCTAATAGAAATGAAGCAAGTTTTTAAAAATGTAATGGTACTTTAAATGAAATAAAAGTGTTGTAGGAAAAAGAGAAAATTAGATCTATAGAGGAAAGACTTGGAAGCAGAATTAACAGCTTAGCACAAGAGGCACAGTACTTTGGCCAAATAATAGGGTCCCTGAAAATTAGAATGGGCCAAACAGAAAATTACTTCATAAGACAACAAGAAATACTTAGGTAAATTAAAAGGATTCAAAAATAGAAAAAATTTAAGGCATTTCATGTAAAAACAACTGACTAAAAACAAGTCAGTGAAAAATAATTTAAAAATCAATGGACTAACTGAAAGCCAAGACCAAAAAAAGAGCCTGGATATCATATTTCTTTTTTTTTTTACAGTAATGAATGAAGACTTTAATTGTGATTTTATACATCTATTCCAAAATTGACATTTTCAAAATTGAGTGCCCTGTTCCCTAAAATGTCTTTCATATTTGGCTCTTCCCATGCACCCCGCTTTACTGGCAATGACTTACAAGGTCTTCTTAATTCCACCTCATCATCTCTTGCTTTTGCTGTGTACATTCACACCAGTCACTTTAATTCAGACTCTCATCATATCTTGTGCAATCTAAAAGTCCTCCTAATTAGAATCCTACTTTACGATCTATACTATTTTCAACCTTTCCTTCATAGTTGCTAAAATAACCTATTCCACTTCCATCCACAAACCTGACTGTGTCACACCTCTGTTTAAAAGCCTATGGTGACTACTCATTGCCTCTACATTTTTTTAAAATTTATTTTAATAAATTTATTTATTTAACTTTTTACATTCATTTTCACAAAATTTTTGGGTTCCAAATTTTCTCCCCATTTGTCCTCTCCCCCCACCCCAATACATTGAGCATTCTAATTTCCCCTATCACCAATTTGCCCTCTCTTCTATCATCCCTCCCTTCCCTTGTCCCCACCTTCTCTTTTGTCCTGTAGGGCCAGATAACTTTCTATTCCCCATTACCTGTATTTCTTATTTCCTAGTAGCAAGAACAATACCTGACAGCTATTCCTAAAACTTTGAGTTCCAACTTCTCCCCATCCCTCCCTCCCCATCCATTCCCTTTGTGAAGGCAGGCAATTCAATATAGGCCATATTTGTGTAGTTTTGCAAATGATTTCCATAATAGTCATGTTGTATAACACTAACTATATTTCCCTCCATCCTATCCTGCCCCCCATTGCTTCTATTCTCTCTTTTGATCCTGTCCCTCCCCAAGAGTGTTGATTTCAAATTGCTTCCTCCTCCCATTGCCCTCCCTTCCATCATCCCCCCTACCCTGCCTATCCCCTTCTCCCCCACTTTCCTGAGTGTGTATTTTATTCCTTCCTTTACTCGAATGTGATGAGAGTAAACTTCATGCTTTTCTCTCAGCTCCCCTCTTTTTCCCTCCACTAAAAAGTCTCCTGCCTGCCTTTTCTGTGAGAGATAATTAGCTTCATTCCATTTCTCCCTCTCTCTTCCCAATACATTTCTCTCTCACCATTTACCTTCATTTTTTTTAGATATGATCCCATCCTATTCAATTTACTCTGTGACCTCTGTCTCTGTGTGTGTACATGTGGGGGGTTGGGGGGGTGTGTGTAATCCCACCAACTAGCCAGATACTGAAAAGTTTCAGCTTTAAAAATATTGTCTTTCCATGTAGGAAGGTAAACAGTTCAAATTTAGTAAGTCCCTTATGACTTCTCTTTGCTGTTTACTTTTTCATGCTTCTTCTCATTCTTGTGTTTGAAAGTCAAATTTTCTTTTCAGCTCTGGTCTTTTCATCAAGAATGATTGAAAGTCCTCTGTTTCATTGAAAGACCATTTTTTCCCCTGAAGTATTATACTCAGTTTTGCTGGGTAGGTGATTCTTGGTTTTAGTCCTAGTTCCTTTGACTTCTGGAATATCCTATTCCATGCCTTCAATCCCTTAATGTAGAAGCTGCTAGATCTTGAGTTATCCTGATTGTATTTCCACAATACTGGAATTGTTTCTTTCTAGCTGCTTGCAATATTTTCTCCTTGACCTGGGAATTCTGGAATTTGGCCACAATGTTCCTAGGAGTTTCTCTTTTTGGATCTCTTTCAGGTGGTGATCAATGGATTCTTTCAATACTTATTTTGCCCTCTGGTTCTAGAATATCAGGGTAGTTTTCCTTGATAATTTCATGAAAGATGATGTCTAGGCTCTTTTTTTGATCATGGCTTTCAGGTAGTCCCAGAATTTTTAAATTGTCTCTCCTTGATCTATTTTCCAGGTCAGTTGTTTTTCCCATGAGATATTTCACATTATCTTCCATTTTTTCATTCTTTTGGCTTTGCTTTGTGATTTCTTGGTTTCTCAGAAAGTCATTAGCCACCATCTGTTCCATTCTAATTTTGAATGAACTATTTTCTCCAGTGAGCTTTTGAACCTCCTTTTCCATTTGGCTAATTCTGCTTTTGAAAGCATTCTTCTCCTCATTGGCTTTTTGAACCTCTTTTGCCAATTGAGTTAGCCTATTTTTCAAGGTGTTATTTTCTTCAGCATTTTTTGGGGTCTCCTTTAGCAAGGTATTGACTCATTTTTCATGCTTTTCTTGCATCTCTCTCATTTCTCTTCCCAGTTTTTCCTCCACCTCTCTAACTTGATTTTCAAAATCCTTTTTGAGCTCTTCCATGGCCTGAGCCCATTGAATATTTATTTTGGATGTTTGGGATTCAGAAGCTTTGACTTCTATGTCTTTCCCTGATGATAAGCATTGTTCTTCCTCATCAGAAAGGAAAGGAGGAAATGTCTGTTCACCAAGAAAGTAACCTACTATGGTCTTACTTTTTTTCCCTTTTCTGGGCATTTTCCCAGTCAGTTACTTGATTTCTGAGATTCCTTTCCACACCCACCTCGCCTCCAGATCTGCCCAGCTAGTGCTTGAGGTCTGAGATTCAAATGCTGCTTCCCAGCCTCAGGGTTTTCAGAGGGGGCAGGGCTGCTATTCAATGTAAGATTAAATTCAGGTGCTCTGGTGGGGGCAGCACCGCCTCACAGGGCTCAGTTCCCTCAGGGGGTTTACGTGGAGACCTTCAACAATGGATCTGGGCTCCCATCTGCTTTGGGAGCTCCTGTCAGCTGCTGCCTCCCGAGGGAGCCTGAGTTATGGAGACACCCCGCTCCCCTCTTGGCCAGCCAAACAGGCCCCCTCACTGACCTTTGAGCCCATGGGCAGGGGGAACTGCATGGCCACTGGAGATTCCGTCCCTGAAGCCAGCCAGGAGCCGCTCCTCCCGGGGCCATGCAGCCAGGGAAGGGCTGGGCTCTACTCCGGGTCTGGTGTGTGACAGACCCCCAGTGAGGGCTTTTCTGGTCTCTCTGGAACAGAAATCTCCTCCACTCTGTCGTTCCACAGCTTCCTCTGCTCCAGAACTTGTCGGGAATTCCTCCTTACAGGTATTTTATAGGCTATGGGTTCAGGAGCTAGTGTATGTGTGTCTTTCTACTCCACCATCTTGGCTACTCCCCCCCGGATATCATATTTCAACAAATCATTAAAGAATACTGTACAGGCATATTAAAACAAGAAGTGAAAGTGAAAATAGAAAAAATCCACTAGTTACTTCCTGAAAGAAACACAAAATTAACACAACTAGGAACAGCCTAGCAGAAATCCTGGCATCCAAATCTAAGAAAAGATTCTTCAGCCAGAAAGAAATAGCTCAAGTACTGAGGGCCCATAGTTAGGACCATACAATATTTAGCAGCCATTACCTAAAGGAGTGGAAAGCATGAAATAAAATATCTCTTTAAAAACCAAATTAAATTGGGTGTCATGGAGAAAGTAAAATAATACAGATAATCTGGGAGTAGTTTGGTTATGTTTTGATGATCTTAAAAGAAATAATATAAGGAAAAATAAAGGATACACTGGAAAAAATGGGAGGAAAATGGCAAAACTATTATGGTATATAATTAGTGCATATAAATGTGTATTCATCCTTCATTGCCAAAGAAGACCATGCCATCAGAGAAATAATGACATGACTTGTCAAATAATGCACTTGACTTTCTTTTGGGTGAGGGAGGGCTGTGCAGGTCACCAGCCTCATTTCTTCTCCAGATCCATCTGAATTCAGTGACCTAATATTCATCAGGATGACTGAAGATGACCCGAGATGAGGCAATTGGGGTTAAGTGATTTGCCCAAGGTCACATAAGTAGCGAGTATCAAATATCTGAGGTGAGATTTGAACTCAGGTCCTCCTGACTCCTGCACTGTTGCTCTATCCACTGCACCACTTAGCTGCCCCTAGTGCATATAAATAGAATCCTTAACAAAGGAGAAAGAGATGGGGAAAGTAGACATCACTTGAATCTTACTTTCATATAAACTGGCCAGGTGGTAGAACACACAAAAACAAAAAGAAATTGATATAAAAATATATTCAACTCAACAATAGGGAACATGGAGAGAAGAAAGAGAGAGAAAAGGCTAGAATCAGGGAAGAGTAAACAAACAAATCCCAAGTTCATGTGGGAATCTTGAAGAAAGATTTAAAGGAAAGAAAGAAAGGGGGAAATTCTGTAATTGGTGTTTGGCTGAAGAAAATACAAGTGAATCAAAATAGAGGATAATCACATCCATAGAGAGAATCAGCGCTGCTCACACTCTTGTCCAATGATCCTCATCTTCTTTGTAAAGAGGAGACAAGAAACAAAGGAAAATTATAATCAGTCTCTCCCAGTCTTCCATTAAACAAAATGATGATGAAGATGAAGAAGAAGAAGATGATGATGATGATTGATTGTGGTGATTGTGGTGGTGGTGGCAGCAGTGATAGTGATGATTATTGTAAAGCCCTTATCATAGAGGCAGCATCCAGAAAAACAAAATCTCACCATGATCATGCCTAGATAGATAGATAGATAGATAGATAGATAGATAGATAGATAGATAGATAGATAGATAGATAGAAGGATGGATGGATGGACAGACAGATGGACAGACGGACAGACGGATGGATGGATGGATGGATGGATGGATGGATGGATGGATGGATGGATGGATGGATAGATATCTCTCTTGAAGGAGATGAGTGGCATGTTTCATTTTCATTCTCTTGGACTGTTGGCATGTTAATGCATTGATCAAAATTCTAAAATTTTCCATTTTTTCTGTCATTTTGTCATTGTATAAATTGTTCTCCTAGTTCTGCTCACTTTGCTCAGCATCATTCAATTAGAGGTCTTCACATTTTTCTCTGAAATTCCATTTCAACATTCCTTATCATACAATAATACAAAATATTCCATTACATTTATTAGGGTCTAAAATTTAGACCTTAATAAAAAAGATTTATTCGGTGAAGTTTGGATTCAGTCAAAGGACTATACTTGAGGACCTAGAGGGCTACATGTGGCCTCAAGGCCATAGGTTTCCCACTCTCAGACCATGTCTTTGGTTTCCAATTATTGGCTACTATAAAAAAAAAAACTACCCTAAATATTTTTGTATGTATAGGTCCTTCTCTTTCTTTGAGCTCTTTTGGAATAGGCATAGTTGTGTCAAAGAGTATGCTTAGTTGAGTAACTTTTGGGATGTTAGTTACCAATTGCTTTTCAAGATGACTAGATGAATTCACATCTCCACCAAGAGTTAGTGCACCTGTTTTCCTGCAGCCCCTCTAATATTTAAAATTTTCCTCTCTGATTATTTTTGCCAGTCTAATGGCTAAGAGGTAAAACCTCAAGGTTGCTTTAGATTATAATTATTTGTGATTTAGAGCATATAATAGTTAATAACTTGGATTTATTCTTTTTAAAATAGTGTGTTCATATTATTTGACCATTTTTTAATTGGGAACTAGATTATAGTTTTGTAAATCTGAGCATGTTTTTTATATGTCTTTGATGTCAGAATTTTACAAAAAACATACATGAAACATAAATAATCATGCAGTTAAAATTAGATGCCAGGGTAAAATCTATTATACTTCAGATAAAAGCATTAGAAACAATTTTGATTACAGCCAAATCAACAGCAAAAAACAGAGATACTTCATTTTGCTGAAAAATCCCATAGACTAATTAATTAGTTAAACCAACAACTTACATAAAATGCTTAATAATAACTGATATAAAATTCCAAGATGAGTAGAACATGAAATACAGAATTTAAACTACCCAATCTTAAAAAAAGGAGTTAAGCAAATTATATATGAACTCTCAAGTAAAAAATCCAAACTCACATGGATTAATAAGTGAATTCTATGAAAAACTGAAGAACAATTCCAACATTAAACAAACTTTTTGCAAAAATAAGAAAAGAAAGGATCCTACCAAATTCTTTCTATGATTCAGATATGGTGCCTAAGTCAGAGATAGAGAAAACAAAGAAAGAAAACTATAAACCAATATTCCTAATGAATATTGATATAAAATTTTAAATAAAATATTAACAGATTACAGTATCATAACACAAATATATACACCTGTTCGGGGCGATTCTCCGATCTCTAATGCACGGCTTAGTTGGGCTTCCTAACACCAACTGATCCCCACCAGGCTGCCTCAGCCCGGTCTTCGCTTGCTCACCTGTTCCCGGTCTTCGGATGTCTCCGGTCCCTGCCGTGGGACCGTATGGCCTAGCTGCGCGACAGGGCTATCCCCTCCTCCACGGAGGGAACAACGACTACACACGCACCCGAGGATGTCAGTGCTCTTCACTTTATTGATGGCGTCCTCTACATCTCTTTCTTGGTTACATCTCTCTCTCTGATACCTCCCCGACAGCTCCTTATATCCCCAGCCAGAGCCCCACCCATGTTCCTCCCTAAGGGCAGAGCCAGCTCCCTGAGGGTGGAGCCAGCTCCCAAAGGCTGGTCCAGAGCTTGGCCCCTAACATACACCTTAAGATTTATAGTTAATTCAATATAAGAAAAATCACCAATATGATTGACCATATTAATAATAAAAATCATATGATTATATAAGTATATGAAGAAAAAATTCTTGACAAAATAGAACACACAATCTTTTGCAGGAGAGGCAACTGGGGTTAATTGACTTGTCTAGGGTCACACAGCTATTAAGTTTCTGACACCAAATTTGAACTCAGGTCTTCCTAACTCCAGGGCCAGCATTCTATCCACTGTGTCACCTAGCTGCCCCAAAACACTCATTTCTTTAAAACAAAACAACTAGAAAACAAAGCAATGAATACACTTGTAATTTGTATTTATTTAAAACCAAGATACAGCATATCTAGTAGAAATAATCTAGAGTACCTCTAAGATTAGGGATAAAATAGGGATGTCCATTGTCACCACTACTACTTCCTATCGTACTAGAAATGCTAGCAATAGCAATGAGGCAAGAAAAAAATTGAGGGAATAAGCATAGACAAAGAAGAAAAAATATTCTTTTCGTAGATGATATGATGATGGAGAGAACTATAGAGAATCTCGTTTACACAACAAGAAGCTCCTCCACCAAGACTTTTGACCTCTCCAAAGGAAAGACTTCCCCAAGAGCACGTTTATTTTTTTCAGCTTCATTATCACACAAGTAAATGAGATTATCTCTGCTCTATCAAAAGTAATATTAGAAAGGTTAATAATTGTACCTTCCATCTTTGCATCACTAATCTAAAAAGAGAGCTTCCAATGCTACATTCAGATTTTTCCAAGATGTTTCAATGCTTGACTACTTGAATATTTTTGGTAAAAATGCTCTGCCCTGAGTTGATAACAGGCTACTCTTCTTCTTTGAATTTATAATGTTGAAGAACAGAAAGTAACTTCTGTTTTGAATTGGAAGTTTCATATAATTTTTCTTATTGTTACAGATTAAAGTCAATATTTCACAGTAGTGCTTTACTTCATTTTATTATCATGTCTTGAAAATTATATAAAATTGTTTTTAGTTTAAATATAGATTAGAATTTAAAATTAAGATTTATTTTGAAAAGTGTTGGGAATATTTCAATGTATAATAATGCCTTCTTGTTGGACAATATTCAGATGTGGCAGAGAAAGATAATTGGACAAAATTCAGATAAGATGGCACAGAGAAATCTTTTTTAAAAAAATCATATTTTCATTATCTGTAAATGTCTTTGAATTAAATCTAACCAAAGAATTCTAATGTTATCCTTTGTTCAATTTTCATTCTAGAGTGTTATCAAACTTAGTTGCAAGTGAATAGAACGTTTCATTTCCTCCCCCCTTTCAAAAATGTTTTTAGTGAAACTGAAATAAATCTGAAAGACCCCATCAGCTATTTGGACTACATGCTAAATCTCCTCCATGATGGTGTTGAAGACCATTGTCAAAAATACCTCCCAGTTTTATGTATCACTTCATATCAACAACAGGCTGTTGAACAGAGTGATTTCTGTGATTATATTATTAAATATCTCATGATGTTTTTCACTCATGTAGTCAGAGATTTTTTTTTAAATAGTAGATACTAATTATAGACTTACAAAGAGTGATTATGAGGAATGTTGGTCTTTACGCTGAACCATAAAAACATCAGGTTGACCCTGAAAAACAATCAATTCTCTTCTAATCTCAAATCTGCATCCTTCAGAAAAAGTACTTTATGTCTTATATATACATGTCTTTGTTGTGGTCAAAATTTAAGACTTCTTTCTAATAAATCAGTTCATTGTGATAAAATCTGTAAAAATAAACATTTTTTGTCATTTAGTTGTTATAAGAGTTATATCCAACTCTGTATGACATCGTTCAGTGTTTTCTTGGCAAAGATATTGGAGTGGTTTGCCTTTTCCTTCTCCGTCTCATTTTACTGATGAAGAAACTAAGGCAAACAGGGTTAAGTGACTTGCCCAGAGTAGCACAGCTAGTAAGTGTCTTAGGTTGGATTTAAATGTCAGTCTCCCTGACTAGGCTAATGATCTACCTCACTGCCCTTAGAAAACAGGCATAGCACAGTAGAAGGAACAATGAATGATCAGGAGCCTTGGTTCCTAATCTCTACCAAGGCACTAATTAACTTTGTGAGTTGAGGTAAGTAATTTAACCTATCTGAACTTGTTTCCTCTTCTAGACAAGAGGCTTCCCTAGATAATACCACAGGACCTTTTCAACTTTAACATTTTATTATTCTATAATTTCATTCCTCCAAAGCCCTATTTCACTCCTATAACATTGCATGGAAATGCCTCTGAATTTGTGAAAACTATGCAACTTGAGAACAAGTTCTAAGAGTTCCTACCAAAGGGAAAAGGCTTCTACCAAGAGGCCTGTGAAGGTCCATAAATCTGTCATCCACAAAACAATTCAGCTAATTTTGCAATAAATCATAATCAGGTTGACTGCTGAGTGATGAATTTTTTTGGGTCATGTTAACTTTTTAAGAGGGTTTACAATCTATATTAGCATCCAAACTTGATAAAGTCAAGAGTTTTTGAAGTATTCGTGTATGATTATTCAAGGCAGCCTGGAATACATCCCAGAATATCCCTTGTCTTTAACAAGATGATTTTACGTGACCTTCCTGCTAAGTGACAGCTGCCAAATACTACAGTCATAAAAAGTGGCCACTTAAGCTTTGCAAACAGATAACTGTTGCCCAAAACACTCAGAGAGAAAATAGATTCATAAAATCATAGATCTGAGCTGGAAGGGAACCTGGAGGATCTCTAGTTCATTCCTTCATTTTAGAGGTGAAGATATTGAGGGTCAGAAAAATTTACAGCCTTCCCATGGATAATATTTCAGAGCTAGGATTCTCACCCACATCCTCTGACTTCAAATCCCATATTTCCTTCTTATAAATTTGTGCTATAAACTAAACCTGGTGGAAAATGCAACGTTCATTTGAACATTTAAAGAAACTAAAAACTTCATGTCCAAATCAAATACTCAATATAATTGACTGATTTCCTAATCATAGAAGTATGCTTGTGAGATAGAGAGAAATGGAGAGGGGAAGGAAAGGGTGGGAGAGAGAAAGAGAGAAATTGTATGTGGGAGAACAGATCTGTGATTGTATCAATGTAGAAAAGTCTTCAGTGTGGAAACTATATCTACTCATGCAAATAAGCAACTTGATTTTAACTTAGAATCTTAGGTAGTTGTCTGGGACATCAATGACTTACTTAAATGATTTGCGCCTGATCATTCAACTAGTATACATCTGAGGCAAGACTTCAACCCAAATATTCCTGACATCAAGATGAGTCTTCTATAAATATCACTTTCTGCCATTCATATATTATGATTAAATGGCATTTCCATTTGAGACTTTTGAGACTATAAGAAGATAATATACAATGTATGCTATGTAGATAAGAATAAATTAATGCTATATAAACTTATAATGTGGTTCTCTTTTGTGGGAAAACCAGTATTGCAATATAAAATTGTACTCACTGGTTAATATCTGATTACTAGTTTACTTTGTAAGGTAAATTATAGTTTACTTAGCACCCTATGTGCTATACAGTATTGCTGAGTTAACATTGCTATGGAGACCTGGACTTCTTTATTTCTTAGAATTCTTTATTCAAGGTCAAGTAATAAAACGAAAAATTTGTCTCTTTTTACTGTTTGTATTTCCATCAAATAAAGCAGCTATGGGAAAAAACAAATAGTTTGGGAAACAGAATCACAAAGCTAGCATTGAGCTTATAGGTGATAAAAGAGCCTGAAATGTAATGGTGGAGACATGGTTTTGTCATTCCAGATGGCTTTTCCTTCTAATTTAGACCATCCTACCATACTACATCATTGTTGGAAAGTAAGAATTTCTAATATTTGAGTGCCTATTTCTATATAGCTAAAACAAAGGACTAGGTAACTAGCCATTTAGATTATTAAGAACATTCCAACCTGAATTGTTCTGAAAAAAAAAAAAAACAGCAGCCTTCCCTAAACTGTCTGAATTATTTGTTTATGTATGTAGGCAGTTTCATAATCAGTAGTCAGATGCTCAATCCCTTTTTTCATCTAGAGACAATGGGTCACTGGTAAGAAAACTGTATTTTTTTCTCCTGAAATTACAAGAGCTGCATTTTATGTCTTCTTGTCGTTGCTGATCTTGTTGTCTTTTTAGGCATTGGGGTTTTTTAAGTTTTTTGTAATATTTGCTTGTTTTACTCCTAAGACAAGGTAACAATAAAATTATAAGGGAGAAGAAAAATGGAGAACTTTAACTAGACTGATTTCTCCACTGCAACCAGATGTCATCGTCTCACAACTGTTAAATAAACACATTCATTAAAATAAATCTGGGACTTGAAGGAAGACAATATTTATGCATCTATTTTCAATTAGTTCCTTCAAAGAAATGAGCCAGGATTTCATTAGCCATATCCAACAATGTTTTCCTTTTCAAAGCATAATAGCGTATCTGCTCATGCCCCAAATGTGGATACTTAATGGTCTGCTGCAGACATTTCAGGTTTCACTGTTATGACATTATTCGTTAGGTGTAAAATAAAGCAATCATGTTTATAAAACTAGAAATCTGGCAGATCATCCTGAACCGGAATGAGTTTAGACTAGACTCTCCCAATGATTCTAATTGCGCACATCTCCGAGAAGGTTCCAAACGGAAAAACCATACACCACCATTCCAACAGTTGAGAGCAGCCCAAAGCCAATGACATGGAAGTATAAAAGGCCCATGACAGAGTAAAAAGTGAGCTTTTAGTCAGAGTAGCTACTTAGATCACAGCAGGACAATTTATACAAAGTAAGAGCTGGGGGCGGGGAAGATCTAAGAGAAGAGGGTATGTAGTTGCTTGATTTATCAAATTTGAATTTGCATTACAAAAACACACTTCTCCTTCCTCATAGTATACTAAAGAGTGGACATCCTACCTTTGCTTGAAGACCTAAAGTGAGAGGGAACCCACCACCCAGTGGTGATCCCTATGCCATTTTGGAATAGTTTTCATTTTTAGTAAATTTTTCCTTGCATCGAATCTAAATCTTTCTCTTTTCAGTGTCTGTCCGCTGCTCCTAATTCTGCTCTCTAGGACCAAATGTAACCAGTTTATTCTCTCTCCCATATGGAGCACCTGCATCATGTCTACACAAACACACACACACACACACACACACACACACACATTTAGGAAAAGATACAGACATTCACAAAATCTTCTCTGCTCTTGTCTAAACATCCTCAGTTCCTTAAACTGACTCTCATCCAGAATAATCTAGAGGCCTTTTGCTATCCTAATTGCCCTGATCAGAGGACTCTTCAGTTTATCACTGAGCTAGCTCTGGCAATGCATGTATCAACCTCATTATCAATGTGTACATCCCTATCACTATCAAGGTAAGTGAACTTTTCCTCAGGATTAGAAAATTCTTCATTCGTTGTAACCAATGATTCCACATATGGATGGTGTGGTGGTGGCCGATGGAGCATCTGTGTTTTCCTGTGTTAATTATTAGGCCAAAGTTAACACAGGCAGCAGAGAATTGATCCATCCTTTTTTGTATCTCAGCTTCCGAGACTGCATTGAGTGCACAATCATCTGCAAACAGAAAATCACGCACCATCATGCAATCCTTCACTTTGGTCTTGGCTTGTAGCCTTTTCAAATTGAAGAACTTACCATCAGTACAGTAGTTGACCATGATGCTGTGTTCATCCACATTGAAAGCATTTGACAATATGGCTGAAAACATCATGCTAAAAAGCATGGGAGCAAGCACACGGTCCTGTTTCACTCCACTGGTGACTGGAAAGGCACAAGAGCACTGTCTACTATCCAGAATCCGGGCAAACATGCCATCATGAAATTGATGTACGATATTGACGAACTTCTCTGGGCAACCAAATTTTGACATAATTTTCCATAAGCCCTCATGACTAACAGCATCAAAGGCCTTGGTCAGATCTTCAAACGTTGTGTACAGACTTCTGTTCTGCTTCTGGCATTTCTCCTGAAGTTGTTGGGCAGCAAGCACCATATCTACTATTCCTCAGCCCTTTCTGAAGCCACACTTGTTCTCAGGTATATGCCCATCTTCCAGGTGAAGGATCAGCCTATTAAGGAGGACTCTAGCAAGAATTTTGCCAGCAATGATTAAGAGAGAGATCTCCCTGTGATTGTCAAAGGACAATCTATTCCCTTTACCTCTTTATAGAGATGAACCACAGAGGCATCCTTAAACTCCTGTGGGATAACCTCCTCTTGCCATATAACCCGGAAAATTTCAATCAACTTTTGTATGAGCAATGGTCCCCCTACCTTTTGCATCTCCGCTGGAATAGATTCAGCACCAAATTTTTTGCCATATGAAAGGAGTCTAATAGTCCTCAAAACCTCTTCTTTAGTTGGAAGTTCAGCTAAGGAGGAATTGACTTCAACCTGAGGTAAATGGTCAATGGCCTCAGCATTGAGTTCGGTGTTTTGGAGGATTGGAAGAAAAGTTTGGGAGAGAAGAAGTATTAGACTGACTACCTAACTGAAGGTCTACAGAGCCATTGTGCTGACTTCATTGTTACATGCTTGTGGAACATGGACAGTCTACCAGCACCATGCCAAGAAACTGAATCTCTTCCATTTGAACTGCCTTAGGACGATTCTGAGGATCACCTGGCAGGATAAGGTACCAGACACTGAAGCCCTTGCTCAAACTGAACTGCCAAGTATTCACACTATGCTTCAGAGAGTGCAACCCCAATAGGTTGGTCATGTTGTCTGAATGCCAAATGTGTGCCTGCCAAAAAGACTTTTATGGAGAACTTCCATGGGGCAGGAAATCACATGGTGGTCAGAAGAAGCAAAACAAGGACAATCTCAAGGTCTCTCTCAAGAACTTTGTATTTGACTGTGCAACATGGGAGACACTAGCACAGGACTACTCAGCATGGTGTGCCCACATCGGAAAAGGTGCTGTGCTCTATGGGCAAAGCAGAATAGAGACAGCACCAAGTAAACATGGGATGCGCAAATTTGGAGTAACCATCCCAAATATTCACATGGACTATCTGTGCCCAACCTGTAGTAGAGCATTCCGAGCTCATATTGGTCTGATCAGCCACAAGTCAGACACACTGAAATTTCACTTTATCATGGTGATGTCATATTGGTCCTCTTTGAGAACGAAGTCCAACAACTAATTTCTCGCTGCCATTCCTGAAATATGATACCCAGACATGAAAACAACAGTCCAAAAGTGGTCTGACAGGGACAAAATACAATGGGATTATGTCTTTCCTGGGTCTGGGACACAAGGTCTTTCTTAATGAAATCCAATATTATATTGGTCTTTTTTTTTTTTTTGCTACCATCTCACAATGCCACCTTGGGATTGCAGTCCACTAAAACCCTGAATATTTTTCATATGAACTTCTATTCAGCTATGAACAGCCCCCATCTTATACTTATGAAGCTGGTTTTTAAAAAGCAACCTAAACATAAGACTTTATATTCATCCCTTTTAAAATTTGCCTAATTAGATTTGGTCCAGTATTCTAACCAAAGCCCTCATTGAATCTTGATTCATTATCCAGTGCCTCAATTACTCTTCCCAGTCTTGTGTTATCTTATGTTTTGATACCCAAGGCAATTATATTTTTATTCAAGTAATTAATAGGCAATATTAAACAGCACAGGAACAAGCACACTTTCCTGGCTCTCCTCAGTAGAGATATCCAAGCTGACAAGAAAGCATTGATACTATTAAACAATAGTTATTTTTCATTCACCTACTTTTATGTCTAATTGTACCATCATCTAGATAAAATCTCTCCATCTTTCCACAATAATAGCAAGAAAAAATGTGACAAATACTATTGCTGTAATCTAGCTTAACTATATTTACAGCATTTCCTTTATACACCAGTCTAGTAATCTTGTCCACAACAGGAATGACCTGCTTTTAATGAGGCTTTTTCTGATCACTGGTTCTTTTCTAAACGATCACTAGTCATGACATGGCTCGCTCCTTCCTCTGAATTCACAGTGGATCAGATGAGATAATATTTGTCATATATTTGAGATAACATTTGTCAAAAGAGATCATATTTATAAAAGAGATAATATTGGAGACAATGTTATCCCTTTCAAATGAGATATTTATAAAAGCACAGTGCCTAGCACATAGTAAACATTTAATTTTGAAAAGTTTATTTCCTTATAGATCTTATTAACTATATTGTTTATTTGATAATCAAACACATCCTTTTAGCATGAAATGTTAATGCACCTGTGTCTTGAGTGTTCCCTGCCCCCATCCAACTAAACTATAAGGAATTTAAGGGAAGAGACAATTTCTTATTCTGTATCTCTGGTAGTACACAGCACCTTGCACATAATAGATGATAATAAATGTTTGATGATGCTACTTGAAATAATATGTACAAAATGTATCACTTCACAGTTACTGTGATAGACTTGAGAAATACAATTGCTATCCATACATCCAAGTGTAAAATTTTAAGTTGCATAATAAATGCATGTTTTACATGTGTATTTCTATAGCTATGACACCTTCATCACAATGAATATCATCTCTGCGTCTCTAAGATAAGTAATTCCCCCATAATCTATATCTGTATATATATATACATATATATATGTAGCTACTCTAGAGATATGTTATAGCACACACACACACACCCATTATCCTTTACTATATAATAAACTAATGAGGCAGGTTGATGTAGAGCTGGTCTACATATCAGGACAACTTGACTATAAGTCCTGACTCTGCCACATCCTGGCTTCATGACCCTGAGTGCCTCACATAACCTCTCAGAGTCCCAGGAAACACTCTGTGTATGACTAGAAGTCACAAAGAAAGTACCATTCTGTACTGGTAGAAGCTCTTCATTGGGAACTTCCTACATCAATGAAATTCCAAGTCTTGACTTACCCTCAAAATTGGATGATATGTTTTAGACAAGGTATACTAAAATAATCCAAAGTAAACTTTCCTAATCCCCTCAGATCCCATGCCACCATTGCCTTGCATATATTTGTACATATTTATACATGTTGTCTCCATTAATAGAATGTAAACTTCTTGGAAATAGGAACTTTTTCATTTTTGTTTTCATTTTGCTAGTTCCTAGCATAGAGAAGACATTTAAATGCTTGCTTCCTGCCTGATTGATTGGCAGTCTTCTGGGGTTTTATATTTGTACCTGCATGTGTATATATATATGTGTGTGTGTGTGTGTGTGTGTATACACTTAATGAAAAATCTGCAAAAGTGAATATTAGCCTATGTGCATATGTCCTCAGATTATCCCATAGAGGAACTCCTTTAAAATGGGAATCCAGCCAAGCTGAGCCTAGACCTTTTCCTCACCCCATTATTGGGAAAGAGTAAACCTGTAGTAATACAGCTTCTCCCAGCTCTGCTTCATTCTCCCATTAGCATGACTTCTTGACTTCTTCCTTTCTTGATTTTCATAGTCTCGGGAAAATTCTAAATTCTCTCTTTTCCATATAAGGTGCATGTTATGGAGATTTTCAGCCTGCCTCATTTTTGTGCCTTGTGAAAGTCATAGGGTCACAAGTAATCATATATATTATTATTAAAGATAATAGATACATATTATATCTAATGTAATAAAGGCACATATTGTGACACATATTATGTCTAATGTCTAAAGAGAAATCATGTCATGCATAATCTCCAGGTATCCTTACACACCACTGTCTCTAAGCTTTCTGTCTCAACACTAGTCAGCAAGCAAAGTTCCAAATGTCTGCTGAACAAATGTAAACTACAGTTACTAATAAGCAAAGAATGACCCAAAGAGAAGTCAGCCGTAACCGTCAAGAGTTAGCCAATAGGGAACAGTAGCTGTTGTGCTGTATCAGGAAGAAAGGTGGAGCTTTTGTTTAAAATTGACTGTTTCATTGATGATTTGGGGAAGGAAATTAAAAATTAAAAAAGAAATTTCAGTGGTTCCTCAACAGTGACTCTGATCCAAACTCTCAGTTCAATCATCCTTCCCTTTCTACCAATTTGTCTACCCAGCCCTCTAAAAATTATTTCAGTACTTCAATGATCCGTATCTCATGGTTTGGATAATCCCCTCACTGATATAGGTCACATGTCCTATATATATTTAGTAGAAAATGAGCGAGCTGTGGCTGAAAAAAAATCACCCAGTGGTAAGATTTCTGGAAATATATCTCTCTTAATTTAACTATGTTAGTCCTCAGTTGACAGACATATTCTGCACTGATCAGTCTACACTTGAAATCTTTTCAGCTTAGTAGGGTCTTGCAGAGCTTATGTTACAGGGACATAACTTTGAGAGCAGGGGCCACTTTCACATCATGATGAGACCTTAGAGTAGGATTTACTTTGCCAGAAGTTTACCACACATATCAGAATTGATATGGGCGTACTATATAGGCATGCTCCTTGAGAATAGAGACTATGTCTGCCTGTACAAAATTAATGCTACAACAAGTATTCTCTGTTAGATGAGAACGACAATAGATTTTTTGAAGTTGGTTACTATGATTGTGCTTTGCTAGTCCTAATGCCAAGTCACTGGCATTATTTTAAACTTGGCTTATTTAGCTCTTTTTATATTGTCAAATAACTGAACCCAAGGAACTACCCATCAAACAGAGAAGGGTTGACAAATAACAGTATATGAATTCAATAAAATATTATTGTTCTGCAAGAAATTATGAAACAGTTTTGAAGAAACCCAAGAAGAATTGTATTAATTAATGCAGAGTGGAGTGAGTAGAACCAGGATAATATAACATTCTAAAAATGAATGATTTTGAAAAAAGTAAGACCAAAGTTCTTGGTGATCAACCAAGTTTCCAGAAGACCAATGATGAAGAATGCCTGGGGAAAATGTGACAGACTAAATTTGTGCATTAAGACATACATTTTTAACATGGACAACATAAGAATTAATTTTGTTTCTTTATGTACATTATTGATACACAGTTTTGAACATGGACAGCACAAGAATTCATTTTGTTTAATTATGTTCATTTCTTTTAATGGTTTTGTTTTTCTTTTTGTTTTCAATGGAGGGAGGAGAAAAAAAATTTGATAATCCAAAAGATAAAATTTAATTGAAAAAATAAACTTGATCTATTCAGAGAAATGAAAAACAATTGTGGTGGATGATAAATTCTAAGCCTCCAAATAAACATTTCAGAAATGACTCCTTTGTGCTGGCTAATTGCAGAGTAATCAGATTTCCAGGGAGAGAGAATCATTCTCCTTTCCTGAGCCCACCCGGCAATGCAAGAGTTGTTTGGACGGTACTAAGAACTAGCAGCACATTTATTCCAGATTTCTTTGTTAAGTAGATCTTTTTTTTTTCCTATGCAATGTGAGTAAGAGATGTTTCAGGGTAGGAAAAAGGCCAGGATGGCAGGAAGAATGATATAACGGATCAGCCTTAGATTTGTAAGAAAACCTGAATTCAAATGTCATCTCTGTCATTTATTAATGTGTGACTTTTAGAAAGTAACTTTCACCTTCCTTGGCCTCAGTTTCTTCATCTATAAAATTAAGGGGTTAAACTAAATGAGCTCTATGGGGTCCTTTGGCTTTAAACTCTATAATACTGTCTTCTCCCAAATGCCTTCAGTTTTAGGAAATATGTATATGTGTATCTGACTGTCTGTCTGTGTCTGTGTCTGTCTCTGTGTGTGACACAGACACACACACATGCTCTCCAGAGTTTTAAATAAAAAAAATGTTCCACTATGGTCAGACATAAAAACAAGCCATATTCAAGATGACAAGAACTTATCTTTCAAAAAATTTTCCTCCAAATAAAATGTTTTCAATCACAAAGAGTGGTTTTATATTGTCATCATCATCATCATTAGCCTTCATTTTTCATATGGATGAACTATTAAAAACAGAAAGTTTTCTACCACCATACCAAATAAACTACAATTCATTTCCCATACAGCACAGCTTGCTCTCAAATCTGTCATCTTAGGTTAATTAATTTCTACTACCTTGAAGGTTTTGGGGGACACTGTGGCATGATTCCAGTCACTTCAAGGGACAGAAAACTTGCTGAGAGAAGCGAGGGCACTCCCTGAGGTAGCTTTCAGGAGTGTCAGATCCCTAGTCGTCACAACACCCCTCAGTTGACAGATAAAATACATGCATATTTGACTTCATTCCTCCTCCACATTGCACACAAACAGGCTCAGGCCTGATTTCCCAATTAGAAGCTGAAAATTCTGGAGTGGAATCCATTATGAGCTGGGAATGAACAGCATTTTGGCAACCTAATGATAACCAGATGAAAGAGGCTTTATTCTGAGCAGGAAATATATTCATGGGCTTAACACAAAGCAGTCACTACAATGAAGGAAATCTACTACAGCTCATTGGAAAGACAGAGGAGGCTGAATTAGACAAGCTCTTCAGAAGGTCTATCTGTGGATAAACTACCTCCCCAGAAGGCCTGTCAGTCCTCATAGATTCATAGGATGTACTAGCCAAAAGGGAACTGGAAGTTCTTACAAATGGTTCGTTTTACAGATGAAGAAACTGGGGCCCAGGAAAACTATGACTTGCTAGACATTGTGACAGTGATAGCCACAGAGCCAAGACAAGAACCCACATCACCTGGCCACTGTCCAGTGCTCTTTCCACTATATGTCTCAAACCTTATTGTTTCTGGATCTTTCTCCTGATTAAGGCAAAGTTACAAACCATTGAAAGGAAATTACTTTCTGGGCTAATGGGCTGCTTTGCTGTTTGCTTAATTGCAAGGGTCTTTTGGGGCAAGAGTAGGGGGTGGGGCATGATGAGTGATCATTAGGAAGAGACAGCAATGTTTTTAAAAAAGGAAGATCAATTATGAATTCAGTGTTTTTAAAGAAAGTCAGTGACTAGAACAGATATTTCTTTTATTTTGTTTTATTTGGTTTTATTTTTTTGTTTTATTTTAATTAGAAAGGAATGAATGGGAACCAGATATGCAATTTTATTGATATAAGCAAATACTGGGCTAAAAACTTCCTCTGACAATGTACTTTATCACCTACCTGGTAACTTGAAGTATAAAGAGTTTCCTGGGAGCACTGAGAGAGTAAGACTTGCTTATGGTCACGTAGCCAAGACAGGGAAGATTTGAGGTTTGAACCTATCTTCTTTAATACAAGATTGGAACCTCTATAAATATTATAAGTCCATAATTATGACACTGTTATACATGAATATATAATACAATACTATATCATGCAGATAGACCATAGTATTATATATTGTATTGTAAATATTATAGTCGCAATCAACTTGGACTCTCACTTAGCAAAATTATTACCTTGAATACTTTTTTTTTAATAGAAGTCATTTTGAAATGCAGTAATAATTCAACAGCAGTGGTGAACCAGCACCCTACAAAGAAAAAGATAGGACAATTTTGGAAATTTGGCTCAGTGAGGGGGAAAATGCCATGTATTTTCAGGGGCAAATATATGATCTGGCATAAATATTCATATGTGCCTGTCTAAAAACCTAAACAAATAACTACAAAATCTCCTAAGTCTATTTTGTAATTGACAGGGTCAAGACCCACTAAAATATCTCATTTGGGCTTAAGTGATTCCTTAAGAATAATTGGAATAAATTTCAACTCCAAAGCTATTATTTGTGAGTGAGGGTAGACCTTTTCCCATTTGACCAGGAAAATATCACAAGATTTGATTTATGTGAGAGCATAGGCAGAGATCTGGCAAGTGTTCCTGAAATTCAACCTTCTCTGAGTATGTTTCTTCTCATTTCCCCTTTACATCTTTGAATATGAATATTTAACATGAATGAAAAGAAAATATTTTCTGACAAGTTTTACTAAATGTTACATTTTAATGACTACTTTCCCACTGGTCTAGTAGGAAAAGCATTGGATTTATATTTCAGAAAGAAACTGAGGTTCAAGTCTCATTTCGGACATTTATTTGTTGTATGTCCACAGGACCTTTTCGAGACTCAATTTTCTGATCTATAAAGTAGAGATCAAAAATATCTGAAATATTTGTCTCATAGAGTTGTTATGAAGATAAGATCAGTTAATAGATGTAAAGAACTTAACAAACCCTATATTATTAATGTCACAAAACATGTCCATACCAAGAGATCAGTGTTGCTACTAGTCTCATTTTGCAAAGACTCCAAAGTGGAACATGGAGAAAGAAAAATATTTTAAAATATTTATTGACATGCATTGTACAAAATATTTAATGAGATGTTATACAAAAATCCAGAGTATGCTTGGATTTTGGAGGTGTCATAGTGACTGAGGAAATTAGAGACTAGAAAGGAAAGACATTATTTTTAAATTTTTAGAGAACTGAATTTTGAAGAACAGGTGGACTTCAAGGTATTATACAGTAGTATCTTATCCGCCAGACAATAACCTTTTGCAATGCAGCTAAGAATAAGGAAGCAAGCAAAAAAAAAAAAAGGTTTAGGTGTATTAGATAGCAGATATCTTGTGTGTTACTTTATAGATTTTGCTAAAAAATGCTACAAAGAGTTTTTGCTAAAGTTTTTGCTAAAGTTTTTGCTAAAGTTTTTGCTAAAAACTCTTACACATAGCTAGTTTTTAGACACAGTTGTGTCTTGTGAACTTGGAAATTTGGTTTTTTACTGTTATGTCAGACTAAAAGCAGAAAATTAGAAAGGAGGAGTGGGGTCTTACAAGTAAACACAACAAAAGTATCAAGAAATGACAGTTGGCAGAAGAGACAGAAAATCTAGAAAAAGCAGTCATTACAAACTCAAAAAAGTATAGCAATCTGTAGCCATTTAATAGAGAGACAAACAACTGTACATTTCTGATGCCCTTAAGAGCATCATTTTTGCTACACAATTAATGTTTATGATCCTATTTCACAGAAGAAATTTAAATTCTCTTCATCATACCCTTTTAAAGAAAATAGGAAAGTTTCCATTGATGTTGGTGAAATATTTTTAAATTATAAACTAAAGACCTTGTTCATCTGAAAAAATCCCTTTTTGTGAAATACTTCATACTACAATTATGTTAAAAAAAGAAAAAAAATCTTAAAAAATTTCTACAAGTTCCTAACATACTTGTATATAGGTTACTTTAAAAGTAAATTTAGATTTAATTATCAGTACACTATTATACTAAACTTATTGATAGCTAGAATACTTTGTGAGGCATACATGGCAGTGCTGTAAAGTGGATCCATTGTAACTGTCTGTGTGTTAAATCTTTCCACTCAAAATATGCCTTTAGGTTAATTCTCTGAACAAGAGCAGTACCAAAATTATAGCTGACAGCATCTAGGGGAGGCCATTTCATCACGCATTCAAGTCTTACCAGAGCAATGACCCTTTACCACAAAGATTTAGTGTGAAGTACTGACACCAGACACCAGACAAGATACCTCTCTCCCAAATAGTTTCTTTCTGTTTAGCACATGGTTGGGTAGGGAAGACAAGACATACTCATGACAGAAAAATTTCTGCTTTGAAAATCAAGTCGATGCTGCCAGTAGCTTTCTTGGTAGGTTCCCCTGAGTCTTATTTTTCCCCTGTCAACAATCCAAACTGCCTAAAGACACAGAAGCAAATCTATTTTGCTACATCCATAGCAGTAATACCTTCCTTAAAAGTCCTTTGTAACACCACTCTGCAAGCTGTGTTAATTGTATTGCAATGTAATCCAACTGTGATAGCCTTAGTGATTGTAGATTTGCTATCTCTAGCCATGGTGCTGACTGCTTCTATAAGAATATTTTAAGCATCCTCCTTTGTAAGAATTTTCTTCTTTCCTTTTCCTCTGTGTAGGAGAGAATATGATTTGCTCCCTTCTTGTATGTGTGGAGAATTGGCTCATGTTGACTGGGTCATGAACATCCATCCTCAGTTCACTGATGCAACATGTGGTTGATAAAGTCTTTCCAGCTTGTACTTATCACAATACTGATGCCCAAATTATCCGTCCTTGGACTTTTTTGTTCCCACACCATTATTAACAACAAAAACAACAAAAAAAAATTAGCAGGCACACTTATTTTATTTACATTTGTTTACTTAGTACTTCTCAACTAATCATTACATACATCGTGATACTTGCACAAAAAAGACGTTTTCAAAGGATGATAAAAAAGGAAAGAACTTTGAATCCTAAAGTGCCATTGTAGCCTTTTGAGCAGTGGAGTGGCATGGTCAGACCCATGCTTTAAGAAAATCACTTTAACAGCTATGTAAAGTGGATTCAAAAAGGGACAAGGGGTTGAAAGGGATGGTCTATTGCAATAGTCCAAGAGGCAATAATGAGCCTTTGATCTAGGATGGTTAGATATGTGAGTGGAGAGAAAGTGAAAGATATTGTGGAGAGAGAAACAATATTTGGCAACTGATTATATAGGCTTGTGGAGTGAGGATAAATGAAAAGTTGAGGATGACATGAAAGTGACTAGAAGCAATGGTGTCCTCAATAGTAATAGGAAAGTTCAGACATGAGTTGGTTTGAGAAGAAAGATCATGCAAAGAGATCTACAATACAAATCATAATCCATCCATGAGCTGCTTATTCACCTGTGTCCTACCCAAATGAAAAAGAGAGAATTAGGACTCTTATTCACCAGTCATTTCTTTGGAGGAAAACCCACTCTCAGAGAGAAATGTGCTGTAGCCACAAGGTGATCTGGGGCATAGGAGGGTACATCTATGAAGAAGGCAGTGATCCCTCCTTGGCATCTCTGTGGCTGCTGCTGTGAGTGTGTAGGTAGCAGTTATGACCACCTTCAAGGACTAACACTTGGTTCAGGATGGGGAGAAGGAAACTGGGAACTTAGACTGAAGTGAGAGGGAGTAGATGAGAAAGTTCTGATGATGAGGGTAGTTAGGATTGTGTTAGAAACAAGTCTCACGACAGTCTATCAGAAGGAAGGTAAGAAGTGAGCTATCTTCCCACTCTCCAATTAGTTAAGCAAACACACCTTAGACCCAGATCACAGTCCCACTTTAGAGATCTAAGTCACCCTTTGCCTGCCCCCACAAGGCAATTTCTCCTGAAACAGAAAGCAGGAAAAGCTCAGATATCTAGAGTTCAAATGAACAGAATCTCACAACAGTTTTTTCATCACTCAGTCCATAGTGCTCCTATGCACTGCTTGGGGGTGGAAGAGACTAGCCACTGGGTCACAGCCCTGTCCCTAAACACATTTTTTTCTCATACTGAATCCCAAGGGACAGCTGGGATTTCCAAACTCTCTGCATGCCCTAGCATGCACTGTTGAATTAATTCTCTCTCTAATCCTGCACACACAACCTGGAAATACTGGCATTCCAAACAATCTCAACACACACTCCTCTTTCACTGCTTCATCTCATTCAAATGGACAACCTGAGCATGCTCCCAGACCAGGGGAGTCTTCTGACTCCTCTTCTCTGCTAGGGCACACACAACTCTCAGGTTAGTTTTTCAATCACCAAAAGGTCTTGAGGCTACTTCCTGAAATTGTTACTAAACATCCTCTCAGAATTATGGTCACCGCCTGATTCTTACAGCCTCCAGGGCACACCTGTTTCTCCTTTCCCCATATCATCACAAGTTCCTGCTATTACCTTCCCCAGTTTCAGCTTTGTACTATGAAAAATCTGAACAAACACTTCTGTATGACCATGTCCCCCATGTCCATTACTCCTTCCTGGATCTCTTCCTTTTAGCCTTTCCCTTAAAGGACATATTAGTGATAAGAACAGATCATGCCGAACGAAGCTCAATTCCTGACAAGATTACTGTCAAAAGAATAAATATAGCTATAGATATCATTTACTAAGATTTTACAAAGACATTTAAGATTCATTTTACAATTTAATATTTCATGCAATCTTTGTACACAAGATGGAGAGATGTGGACTAGATGTGGCTGCTGATAAGTGCAGTTTTAATAGCTAGCATTTGTATAATGCTTTAAGAAATAGAAAGCACTGCACATGTGTTCGTTATTTGAGCCTCAAAACAATCCAGTGAGAAAGATACTATTATTATCTCCATTTTGCAGATGAAGAAACTGAGGCTGAAAGTGTTTAACTGACTTGCCCAGAATCGTAGTTAGTGAGACAGGAATCAAACTCAGGAAATACAGTAGGGTGGATATGGGCACTTGTTAAATAACTGAACCCAAAGAAAAAGCATTAATGGTGTGATGTCAACTTGAAGTAAGATCTCTAGGAGACTGCCTCCAGGTATCTGTGCTTGGTCTTTTGTGTTTGGCATTTTTATCAGTGACTTGAATAAAAGGCATAGATGATGTACTTATCAAATTTGTAGATAATACAAAACTTGAGGAAATAACTAACATGATGTATACAAGTAAGGATATCTCAACATCCTTAAACGCTGGGCTGAATATAGTATAATGAATAATGGTAGGGGAAAAGGAGTCAAATTTGTTGGCAACACAAAGGGCAGTGGAGAGATATATGATATTTTGTCTGGGGCCCAGATGTCTGGGAAAGTAATAGCTTCTGAGAACATAAACCAAATCACAATTATAGCTGAAAAATAATGCTTCTGATTATGTACCAAATGATTTAAAATATCAGTTCAAGGTCATCATTCTTTCCTATATTGAGAGATGGAAAATACGCTGGATTTGGAGTCAGAGGTCATAGGTTCAAGTCCTGGTTCTTGTACCTGTTTGACCCTTGGCAAGTCACTTGACTTTTATGAGCCTGTTTGCTCATCTAAATGAAGGGATGCTTTAATCTCAAACTTCTCTACTAGCTCTAAATCTAAAATCCTCATCACAGCATCAGACTATTTTTAGCCTCTAATTTGTAGCCTTAAACATTATTTGCCAGACCTACCTCTATTTTTCAGCCTCCTTATCAACATAGTTTTTTTATTTAAAACAAAATGATCTCTTCATCCCTGCATCTTTTGTGTCAAGATCGGTTTAATCTGCTGTTGTTATATTGGAGACGCTTGTAACAAACAGGTTTTGAAAAGGAAAAACAGTACTGTCTCTAAGAAAATGCATGAAGTTATGTTTCCAATGTGAGACAAATGGGCATTCTCCTGGACTTAATTATATAAAGTATTTTAATATTTACATACTTCTGTGTTCAAAGATTATGTGACTGGGCTGTTCATTTAAGTAACATTCTTCAGGAGCTATGGAAAAGTAAAAGCCCAGAGTCATATGCATTGACAAAGGCTGAATGGTGCTGGAAATGTAAGTTAGATATCTTAAATATGGTTGTTGTGACTAGCTAAAGCTATCTTTCTAGAAAAAAAATACATTTCAAAAATTATCATAAAAATAACACATAAATAGGATTTTATATAAAAAAACTTGATTTACACTCAATATTTTCAAGAAAAAAATTATTAATTAAAGAAGGGTACACTTATGCTACAGAGATAGCAAACACAGAGTTCTAAATTGGTCACATCATGATCCCAAATTCTCACTCTAGCAGGCAAATGAGGCAGGTGGAAGGGAGTTGACAGGTAGGATCAATGCTAGGAATCAGCAGAGACAGACGGGCGCAGCATGAGTAATAGAACACTAGATTTGGAGTCAGGAAACCTGGAATCAAATCAAGCTTCAGAACATTATTAGGCATAGGTGAGTTACAATCTCTCAGTGCATCAGTTTCCTAATTTGTAAAATGGGAATGATAATTGAGGATATTGATAAGGTTGATAACCCCCACTATATCCCTCTTGGGGACTTGTAAGTAAAGTAGTTTGCAAGCCTTAAAATATTATAAAGTTTAACATTAGATTTAGGATGAAGTGTGTAGGGATTAGAAGCACCAAGCAAAATTTATGGTTAATTTCCTGGTCCAAGATCATAGAGGAGCTTGCTTTTCTTGCACATAAATCCCATGCGATATCTGAAAAAGACTCCAGATAGAGCCATAATAAAGAATGCCAAAGAGGAGAAATAATCACATCCATCTAGTCTAAAATTGCACGTGGGAAAACAACTGTACAGAAATAGTAGAGTTTGGGTTAGGAATCATACCAGGGAAGCCAGGACAAGCTCCATGTGGTAAATGGTTCTGAAGCCTCCAGGTTCAGGAAGAAGAGATCTTACCAGGATAATCACGGTAAACCATAATAAATGGCCTTAAAGCCTGTCAGCTTCATAGGAGGAGAGGAGATGGAAGAGGGTCTTGCCAGGGAAGTTGGCATGATCTCTGGTAAATGGGCCCAAAGCCAGCAGGTGCTTTAAATGTGGATACTTGGCTTGAGCGGGAGGGATAGGGTTTTGAATGACAAACCATCTCTATTTGGGGAGTCCTGTTCTATCACAAAAGAAAAAGAGGTGGAGAGAGGATGGGGAAACCATAGGTCACTGTGCATATAGAGCAGGAGACTGGAAAAACTCAGCACCTCTATTCTCATTGTGGAGGGTCTTGTAGGCAACTGTTTCATATGAATAGAAACACACATGTGTTTAATATAGAAATATGTTAAACTCAACTAGGAAAAAAGGGAAAGATAGGGAGACTTCTCTTTGTTTACCTCCCTTGCATAAAGAGAGACTGGGGGGGAGGAAGAGAAGGAAAAGTAAAAGAGGATATAATGGAAGGATGCACAATTAAAAATCATAACCACAAATGTGAATTGTATTAATTCAATTTTAAAATAAAGAAATGTAGTAGAATGGATTCAGAAATAGATTCAAATACTAGATTGTTTATAAGAAACACTTGAAAGAATGGTTCACACAGAGTTCATATGAGAGACTAGAACTGGAGCTTTATTATGCTTCATATGAATTCAAAAAAATTGTGGTAGCAATCATAATCTTAGATAAGGCAACACTAAAAATAGATATGGCAAATATAGTTAAGCAAAGAAATTACAGTATGATTAAAGGTACTCTGGGTGATGAAATGATATCAATATATAAGTGCACTAAATGACACAGTCTATAAATACTTGAAGGAAATGCTAATTAAAATATGGGGAGAAATAGATAGCAAAACTATAATGGTTGGAAACCTTAATGTTACTCTTTCAGAACTGTACAAATCTAACAAAAAAGAAAGAAAGAATAGCATTAGGGACCTGAATAGAATTTTAGAAATGTTCAGAATAATAGATCTCTGGTTATTACTGAATGGGAATATAAAGGAATGCATATATTTTTCATGTGTTGGGGCAGTGTTATCAAACTAAATAGAAATAGAGCCAGCTAAACTATACATAAAGTTTCCAATGGGTACATATAAACTTAGAAAACCACATATTATCATGACCTATGTTTTATTATACCTTCATTTATTTACAAAATACTTCCCAATTATATTTTAATATAGTTTGGGCTACACATGTAAGTTTTGTGGACTATATGCAAATCACAGGCTGTATGTTCAACACCTCTTTTAGAGCCAAAAAAATAACTTTTGGAAAATTCAGAAAATATAAAATATATCTCTTACTAAAACTACAATATAACACAAAATATAATAAAGAGCATTTGAAGAAAGGATTAACAGTTTAAAGTAGAGACTAAAGTTAATCCTAAAGAATATGTGGATCCAATAACAAATCATAGAAATAACAGTTACTTTTTATCAAAGAAAATGGCAACAATGCAATGAGATTCAACCCAAGTAATTCATAGGGGAAAAATATCTCTGAACCAATTCATCAATGAAATAAAAGAACAAGACTGGGTTGCAATCTTAAAAAGAATTATAGGGGTGGCTAGGTGGTACAATGGATAGAGCACTAGCTCTAGAGTCAGGAGGATCTGAGTTCAAATTTGACCACAGACATTTGGTACTTATTAGCTGGGCAGGTCACTTAACTCTGATTGTCTAGTCAAAAGAAACTTATGAAAGCAACAAAACAAAAACTTTAACAAAACACAAAAATAGAAAATTTCAGTGCTTCTACGACCTATGATTTCTTTGGTGTTGGTGCTCCCTGTACCAGTGCAAATCTACAAGAGTATTTGGAAGCAAAAACTTTCATCACCTCTTCCTACTTAGCTAGTTGATCGTTGATGATCAGACGGAGGTCATTACAGTACTTTCCTGGCTTGGTCTGACCTGCCAGAGCCACTCCGTTTGAGTAGACTTTGAAAATTCACGCCCACTCCATGATGAACATCATAGTGGCACTCCAATAGGGGAAAGATTGGAGCATTTTAATGAAATACTATAGCAAAACAATCCACGCAGCAAACTGATTTTTTGCAAAACAGAATATTTCAGAAAGGAAAAAAATCCGGTTGTGGTTTTATGAAAACTGCTCTAAGAAATCAGTAAAAACATAGAATAGTTAAAAGTGAATAGAAATGTCCTACACCGAGATGTGATTCTCTTGGCAAAAATTTACATATTACAGATTTTCATAAATATAATGGGGAACATAATATCAGAAAAATACTACTAATCACCAGGGGTAATGAGATTAAAAATGAAATTAAAACAGATAAGCTCAATAGCTCAGTGTTAAAAGACCATTTTAACAAGATAAACAGGAAATAATTTTGAACAATTAACATATATGCAATGAAAGCAACCGCTACTGACAAAATCAGGAAAGGGAATTCTTGGGAAATTTTAGCAAACAAAAACAAGTACATTTGGATGACATGCATCTTAGGGAATTAAGGAAATTGCCTTATGTACTAAACGAGCCTGTTATTTTTTTTAATCGTTGAACTCTAGGGAACCATGAGTGGTTGTTTAAAAAAAAAAAACCAAATATGGCATCAATTTGAAAGAAGCTATGGTAGTCTCAGAATAATGTTACAATAAGTCATAAATGCTTAGTTTTTAAAAGTAAGAAAAAAAGTTGGAAACATGCAGAGGAAATGAAAATAAGAACTATAAACAATAGTGCAGTTTTCAGGGTCAAATCATGCCAAAGGGCCATAAATTTGATGGCCCTTTTCAATAGGGTTACAACATACATGGTTAAAGAAAACTCAGGAAGTGTTATCCGGCATTTTGTCTAAAGTAAAATACTGCATATATTGCCTCATAAAGTTTTACTTGATGATTGAATCCACTATATTTGGCATATAAACATTAGCTTCTGGATTGAGGTCTCACAAAAAAAAAGAACTGAAAAAGAACAAAAAGTTTAATTTTAAAAAGAAAAAGCAAGATAGATGGCATTAAGGAAAAATATAATTAAGATGGTAGTGATTCTTCGTTTCAGAAGCTCATATCTAATGGAAAGGCTGAAATAGACTCTTTGAGGGGAAGGACTGTTTTGGGGTTTTTTTGTAGCCCTAGTGCTTAGCACTGTACCTTGTACATGTTGTTGTCACCATTGTTGAGTCATGTCTGAGTCTTCGTGACTCCATCTGGGTTGGGGTTTTTTGGCAAAGATAATTGGACTGGTTTTCCATTTCCTTCTTCAGCTTATTATATAGATGAGGAAACTAAGGCAAATGGGGCTAAATGACTTGCCTAGGGTCACACAGCTAGTATCTGAGGCCAGATTTAGATTCATGAAGATGAGTCTTGCTAACTCCAGACCTGGAACCCTATCTACTGCACCACCCAGCTGCCTAGTAAATAGCAGGTACTTCATGAGTGCTTGTTCACTGACATATAACCTGACATATTTGTTTCTTTGTCAATGTAAGAGGATAACCAAATTTGGAGTCAATTTCCCTTTCGATAAAATGAGTTTAGACTCTATAGTTCTTTCTTCCTCTAACTTTATCATTTCTGTTGATGAGGAAACAAAGAGTCAGAGAAATGTCAATTTGACCAAGGTCATAATAAATAGCATCACAGTAACAGAAGTCAGGTCTACTGACTCCTAGACTAAGTAAGATTCTTTCCACTATACTATGATGGTGTATGAATAGATGGGTCAAGAGTTAAAGTTGGTTTAAATGTATCTGAAATTTCAAAAGATCTATAATTTCATTGTTTTGGGGATTCAGACTGTAGTGACCATCACAGCTGATTCCTACCTTCTCAGTCTTTTCCCTTCTTAGCCATGTGGCTTAATAAACATTGATAGAAGACCCACCATTGTATTGAAGAGCTTCCTTCACATTCTTTGAGGACAAATATGTTTCTTTAATAATATCTTTTCTACCACTTCTTGATGGCAAGTCATTGTTAGTAAAGTGCATTATATATATTCACTGAGAAAGTATTTATTGGGTACCTACTATGTGCAAAGAACTATCCTTATTCAGAAAGTCTTGTTTAAATGCTATTATAAACATTTTGTAGGAAGAAAAACGGGTCCTTTGAGAAAACAGTTTCTGGAAGCAATTTGTATCGAAGGTAATTTGTAAAATTTTGCAGGGAATGTAGCCTGAGGGAGGACTTGCATTCAGATTTCAAGCAACACCTAGCTAGCTGGAAAATAATTGGGGATGAGGAGAGGTGGTGTTTGCCCAGAGTGGGGTAGAAGGTTGTTTCCTTACTGCTGTGGGATGCAAGGGACAATTGTGTAAAGAAATCTAATGTAGTTTTCTCTAATTTTTCCTTAGAATGCCTTTGATATATCTGAAAACTATAGGGGATTGTTTCAACAACAGGCTATGAATGATTGAGTTCCAGGAATTTATTCTTTCAGCTGAGAGACCCATAGTCAACAGCTGTGAGAAAATAAGTAACCAGAAGGTTAGGGGAAAACTGCCAGGAAGAGCTCATGATGCCAAATTCACCTGAATTCCTGAATCCACATGCAAACCTATGAATTCAATATAGGTTTCAAAGTGAGTTAAAAAAGCAGCATTCTAATCAAGGTCTAGTATTAAGATTAGTAGTTGATTGTACTGTTTGTGAAGGTGTGAACTGATCCAATCATTCTGAAGAGCAATTTGAAACTCTACCCAAAGGGCTATCAAACTGTGCATAGCCTTTGATCCAGCAATACCACTACTAGTTTTGTATCCCACAGAGATAATAAAAAAGGGAAAAGCACCTACATGTACAAAAATATTTACAGCAGCTCTTTCTGTGGTGACAAAGAATTGGAAATTGAGAGAACACTATCACTTGGGGAAGAGCTCAACAAATTGTGGTATATGAATGTAATGGAATACTATTATTCTATAAGAAATGATAACTAGGCAGATTTCAGAAAAACCTGAAAAGATTTACATGAACTGATGTGATACTGAGTGAAGTGAGCAGAACCAGGAGAACACTGTACACGGTAATCTCAACATTATGCGATGATCAACTCTAACTGACTTAGCTCTTCTCAGTAATACAAGGATCTAAAACAATGCCAAAAGACTCATGATGGAAAATAGTATCCACACAGAGAAAGAACTGTGGCGATCTCAACTGGAGATCAAAGTTTTCACTTTTTTTGTTTGTTTTGCTTTTTGTGGTTTTCTTTTTTATTCTTTTTCTTTCACAGCATGACTAATGTAGAAATGTGTTTATGTGATTGCACATGTATAACCTGGATCAGCTTGCTTACCATCTTGGGGAAGGTGGTTAAGAGGAAGAGAGGGAGAAAAAATTGAAACTCAAAAATCTTACGAAAAAGTGAATGTTGAAAACTCTCTTTGCATGTAATTAGACACCAATAAATACTATTTTATTTACAAAGTAAACATTAGTATTGGAGTAATTGTAATTAACAACACTTAAGAGTTACTGAGCAAGACAATAAGGTGTACTTGCTTTTTTCTTATGATCTTAACTTTACAACCCAGAAGAACCTGAGAAATAGTCCAGGTCAGCACATTCATTTTGAAGGTAAGGAAACTGAGACCTGGACAGACAAAATGATTTGCCTAGGCTAATCAAGTAATATGTCCAGGATGCATACCTATGTCCTTTGGCTCTAAGTTTTACAAGCTTATTTTTGAATAATTGTTTAATGTCATATTGGTGGTATCTAGATGATGTAGAGGATAGAGCCTGGGGTCAGAAAGATCTGAGTTCACATTTGGACTCACATACTTGCTAGCAGTGTGAACCTGGGCAAGTCACTTAAGCTCTATTTGCTTCAATTCCTCATTTGTAAAACAGAGGTGCTCTGGAGAAGGAAATGGCAAACCACTCCAGTATCTTTGCCAAGAAAAGCCTATGAACAAAAATCCATGGAGTGACTTAGAGTCAGACACAATGGAACAACTGAGCAACAACATTGCTTTCCTTTTTACTGTTCCATTTTGGCTGACTTAAAAAGGGAGCTGCATTTTTTATGTCTGTAAAGTTTGCTTCATAGCATATGGCCCTTAATGACTGCTCTCTGGTGACATCCTACCTTTGTAGGAGGAAAAAAAAATGACTAAAGTAGGGGAGGGGGAAAAGGGGAATTGGAAATCAGTCTTTTGTAGTGATTATGATATATAGATATCTCAAAAGAATTTTCACATAATTTCTGTATGTGTAAAGGCTTGAAGGTATTATGTTCTAGTCAGGTCAAAGTCTTTGAAGTACTAAGGGGAGTAAGGTTCAGTGAACTGCTTGGAGCCTTCAAGAGACAGATGTAGCTACCAAGTAAGCTATACTAGATACTGATCTACTAGGTTCCTTCAGAAGATTTCTCTTTGGCCTTTTGACCTCTTTTGTCTTCCTAAAGTTTGATTCTACAAGTTTCCAAGAGCAGTCTGAACTCACCCTAATGTCAGCCTCTTATCACATCTGGCAAGCCACCTACAGTAGAACTCACAGATGAGATGCCTGGCCTTATCAAGACCCTATGATCATGGCTCTCTGCTGCCCCAACCTGGTCCCTGACAGCTATGACCTGCCCTTATCAAATTCTCACTTCCCTAGTTAACTCCTAGATTCCCTTGATATGAGCAATACGCTAATCACTCCCATATTTCTATGTTATTTGTATAGTTTGTATAACTGCTTTTAAACATCTTCCTAAATGTCTGTTTCTACTGTCCCACCTAACATATCTGCTTCCTATGGGCAGGGTCTATTTCTCCTATCTACTTTGTTTCTTCTCTCTCATTGAGCACTTATCAGTACTCAGTAAACTTTCATTGAAAAAGTAAGAGACTGAAAAAGTAAAGAGTTAGAATTTACAAACTACTCATCTGTTGTGATGTATGATATTAGCAACAACTGCAACAAAAATGTTGTTCCTTCTCACTCTTATTCATTTTCTCCTACTTAAGGACCATTTACTACTTTATTTCATTTGGTCATATTTTTAGCAAAAATTTCCTCTGGAAATTAGCAGGCTCTTAGTTTGTTACTCGGTATAGAAGCAATGTTGAAGATTCCCAGACTCATCCAAGTAATAATTAAGATTTTATAGAAGATGAAGCTGTTCCCTATGATGACCTGAAGAATCAAGTTTATTTACCATTAAGTAAACTGGGTTGGATTTCGGTTTGAATTTTCAGTTTTATAATAACTTCAATATAAATTTGAGACATCTCAAAGTGAAATGATGAGAAAGGATCACCAATCAGGAAGATGTTGAGACCAGTCCAATTGTTATGGCCAAATTTCCTGAATTTAAAAAGCCATCTTGCCTTGCAGTGCTCCTAAGTGTAAGCAAACAGACCACCATCAAGTTAACTAGAACTTATGTGCCAAAATCTGTTGCAGAAATCTGTTGAAGAAGCAGAGAAATTTTATGAAGAACTTGACAAGTTTCCTAGCATAAACTCATGACTTCAAGATGAGAGGGGTACAGCAAAGGACAGTGAAAAATTCACTGATAACTATGTTTGGAATAAAGGCATTAAAGAGGACAGAGGCTTTCTATATTCTCAGAAACTTCTTATGTGTATATCAAGAAGAAAGTAAAGGGCTTTGAATCTGTTGAGCAATGAATAATTCAAAAATTAAAGCGATTATTTCTTAATATACTAATAATCAACTTCTATGTTCAATCACTTGATTAACTAATTGGGGAAAAAATTAAATCAGTACCAAATTCAAAGAATTAAATAAAGTTGGGGGGAAAAAGATAATGTGCAATTACAAAAAATCCAACCCCATCCAGAGACAGAACTTCTGGCAAAACAACTCAGTATTATCTGTCTTCTCTGGGGATGTTTCTACCCTCCCCCAAGTCAGTCATTCAGCAAGTCAATGTGATTTATTAAACACTTATTATATTCTAAGGCACTGAACTAAGCCCTGGGGTACAAAGAAATGTAAAAAGAAATAGTTCCTACCCTCAATAACACATTCCAATGGGGGAACAACCTAAAAATAACTAGGCACATACAACATATATACAGGATAAGTAGACATAATCTGAGAGAGGAAGACACAAGCAGATAGGGGCTCTTTTGGTATTGGAGCTGAGACTTGAGGGGAAAAATAAGAGACTGAGGTAAGGAACCAAAGCATTTCAGGCATGAGGTGCAATCAATGGAAAGGACTGGAGATGGAAAATGGAATGTCATTTGCAAAGAACTAAAATAAGCCATTCATAGTTGGATTATAGAATGTGTAGAGGGGCATAAAGGAAGATTGGAAAGATAGAAAGAGACCATATTATAAAGGGACTTTAAATGCCAAATATAGGGCTTTCTTTTTCATCCTGGAGGTAACAGGGAACCGCTGGAGCTTAGTTAGTGAGGCCTCAAGTAAGGAGAAAGAGAGTGAGCTAAACTATAACTTACACTTTAAGAAAGTCTTTTGGCAGCTGAATGGAGAATAGATTGAAGTAGGAAGAAACTTGAGATATAAAAGAGTAATTAAAAAGTTATTTCACTAGTCTAAAGGAGACAGTGGGAATCGAGTGAGTAAAGATAAGAGAAATATAGGCACATGCAGGTTATGCACACACACACACACACACACACAAGGTGTTGTAAAGATAAAAGTGATAAACAATGTATATGAGATGAGAGGTGAATGAGATAGAGAAGTTACAGGTGACTCCCATGTTGTGAGACCAGGTGACTAGGAAGATATTACCTTCAACAGTAATAGGGAAGTTAAGAAAAAGGGAATGTTTGGGGGGCAGAGGGAATGAATTATGTTTTGACATGTTGAAGTTTAGATGGGATCAAGGGTGCATGTGGAAGGGTTGGCCTTGGAAAGGAAAAAGAAAGCCTCTTCAGTTAGGACCAGAGTAAGGTAGATAATGGGGAGAAGTGTCTGCATGACATAACATGAAAAGAGAAGAGGGAGCTGTGATATCAACGGAGAGACAAAGTTGGGGAAAATAGCTGTGGGTAGTGTACAGTGTAAAGGCAAAGAATGGTTACCTTGCACAGTGAGGGCCCAATTGCAATTAGATAAGATAAATTGACATTGGATCTAAGTCCTCATAGTTTCATAATTTCTTCCCGCTACATTCAATTGCACATGAACAGGCATGAAAAAGACAGCAGGAGTCATCCAGGGTTATTATTTGACAAGGTCATAATTTGAAAGGACAATGGGTCAAGGAATCCATTTTTGCTGATAGTGTCTAGTCATTTTGCTTCTCCGTGAGATGTGTGTGTGTGTGTGTGTGTGTGTGTGTGTGTGTGTGTGTGTGTGTGTGTGTGTAGGAGAAAGTGGGAGTGTGGAGAGGCCCCCCTGTGGTAAGGACTATTATTGTGTGACTTGAAGAGAAGAACAGAAACCTCTAGTCTCCTCATACCATATCCTTCTCCTTGGGAGACTTTCATTCCTATCAAAAGGAGAAGTTGGGGTGAGAAGCCCCAATTCTACTCTCTTCAGAGGGAGGAGGAACCAGGCTATAAGTATATCTACCTGCTCCCTTAAATATTGTTCTTTTAGGGGGTTATGCTCAGGGTCAGGCTAATTTCTGTTGGCTTTGTCATTTGGGGGGAGAGGAGGAATACCCCAAGCTTTTATTCAAGGCATGACCCCTTTCCCACCAAATACCAGTTCCACAATAACATACATAGAAAACGGCAAAGAAAACTAATCCATCTGAATGGGTAGCAAAACATAAATCAGAGAAGGAATCCATAGGAAAATACATGCTAAATAATGAGTGAAGGAACTCTCCCACTGGAAGTGGGATCAACTCAGCTCAACTGAAGCAGGGAGGGAAGTGTCCTGGATCTCATCCAAGGGGAACATCGCCACAGTCTCTAGTGTCTCAGGTTGGAAATATGGATATAATGGAGACTGCCAGAACCTCCCATGCCTTCCTACAGTCTTCTCTTTCAACAACCTGTGGTGGTATTGGCATTTCCCATCTTCCTTCTCAAAGCTAGAAGCCAGAAGTTTCTGAAGCAACTCCATGCTCATAGAAGACCTGAAGTTAGAAGATTCCCAAGGAGGACTTGAGGCATGATGAGTCCTGAGGAAGATTGAAGATGGCTGGAGTTCTCCTGCTTTCCCCACACTCCACCCCTCACACAGGGAAGGCCGTTCATCTCCACCAATAAGGAGAAAGTCCCCTATCAGTGGACTTTGAGACAGTGCAGTCTTTTAGATATAAAGCTGCTAGGGAACAGACCTTTAAAAATATGTTCTCTTTGGAGAGAACAAGGTTTTTCAGTCCCAGATTATGAAATCCTGAAAAGTCCTATCTATGACATAGATGCTAGGTGCAAGTACAAAGAGCACTGGATTTGAACTCAGGGAGAACTGGATTCAAAATCTGCCGCTTGCAATGTGGTTGTGCATGAGGCAGCCTCTCTCAACCTCAGTTGCTGAACTATAAAAATTGGAATAAGCAACTACCTCACAAGGTTGTTGGGAATGTCAAATAACAGAACCTGTGTAAAGCACTTTGCAAACTTGAAGGCTCTAGGTCAAAGCTTGCTTTTATTTTTACTATTATTATGACTCAGAAAATGTAAGTTATATTCATGCCTCTGCCATTTACTAGCTAGTAGACCTTATAAGTCTTCTAAGCTCTTGGAAACCCAGATTCTTCACCTGGCAACATCTAAGTGTTTTTCTGAAGATTGAATGAGACACATTAAAACGTCTTGAAACTTATTAAATGCTATAGAAATACATAGTATTATTAAAATATTTTCTCCCAAACATCTGAAAATGCAGCTCCAAGGATAATGGGAGAGTATTTCAATTGTTTTTAAACAACCACTTTTGGTAAAGGAAATATAAGATGATGAACAGGTAATCTTGCCAAGAAAAGATGAAATACCTGTTTTTCATATGTTGTTCTATGGTAAATCCACTGATTAATAACTTTATTTTTATTTTTAAGAATTGACATTCCCTTACAAAACTTCGGAGTGCTTACATACATGCGAAAACTGGGGAAATATAATTATCCTCTGGAAGCATCCAGACAGACTAGGGATAGATATTTAAATTACCATTTTTCTCTTCCCACTGCGGTTTTCCAAATTTCAGCAGTTTCTATGACTACTTATCATTTTTTAATATCATATGAAGAAGTTGAATTCAACCCGCTCCATAAGCCTTTCATGTGATTTCCTCAGGTTCTTTAACTTGGCAACCATGAAGCCTACTTACATGATTATTTTACAAGCAAAGAAACAATTGAAAGTGTATCAAGGAATTGTCTCTCCATCATCACCAGCCAGTTGTGAAGATGAAATAAGATAAAGATACATGAAGACATTTTGAAAATGTTACAACACTATGTAAATGCTATCCAGATGTGTGATATTCTTCTGTTTTCCAAAAATAGCCCAAAAAAACCTGGAATTGCCCCAAAAGGCACTAAATTCTTAGGCATACCCTTTGATCCGGCAAAGTTATTACTAGGTCTATACCCCAAAGAGATCAAAGGAAAAGGGAAAAGAGCTCTATATACATATTTATAGCAGTTCTTTTTGTGCTGGCAACGAAGGGAAAACTAAGTGAGTAGCTCTAAATTGGAGAATGGCTCAATAAATTATGTTCCATGACTGTAATAGAATACCATTATGCCATAAGAAATTAGAAAAGGGATGGTTTCAGAGAAACTTGTTAAGACTTTTGTGAAATGATTGGTGCAGAGGGAAGAACCAGGAGAACAATTTATAGAATAACAAGATGGTAAAAATGAACAGCTTTAAAAGACTGAAGAATTCCGATCCACACAATGACTAACACCATAATTCCAAAGGACCAAAGAGGAGGAATGTCATCCACCTCCTGACAGAGAGATAATGAATTCAATATGCAGGATGAAACCGACATTTTTGGACAAAGCCAACACGAGCATTTGTTTTGACAATTTATATTTGTTGCAAGTCTTTTGTAACACTATCATAAATCTCTTGTGATCCACTGTTCACTGTCTTCTCCATTGTCCCTTCACTCATCCCTCTTTCCCTTGAAATGTTTTCCTATCCCTTATATGTTCAGTCATTCAGTCATGTCTGATTCTTAATAAGCTCATGGACCAGAGTATGGTAATACTGTTGACAGGGTTTTCTTGGCAAGGATACTGGAATGGTTTGCCATTTTTTTCTCCAGTCATACAGAGGTTAAGTGACTTGCCCAGGGTCACACAGCTAGTAAGTAGCTGAGCTGGATTTGAACTGAGGTCTTCCTGACTCCAGGCCCAGAATTCTATCTAGGCCATCTAGCTGCCTCAATTTAGGGAACTTTGCTGTTGTTTAGTCATTTCAGTCATGTCCAACTCTTCGTGATACCATTTGGGGTTTTCTTGGCAAAGATACTAGAATAGTTTGCCATTTCCTTCTCCAGTGCATTTTACATTGAGGAAACTGAGGCAAACAGATTTACGAGATTTCTTGAAGATCACACACCTAGAAAGTGTGAGACCAGAGTGGAACTCAGTAAGATAAGTCTTCCTGACTCCAGGCCCAGTGCTCTAGCCACTGTGCTACCTAACTGCTACCTGACTTAGGGAACTCCTCTCCCTAACTACTGGTTATTTCTCTATAGCTTTCAAATATGCCCAAATTTCACTATCCCTAAAACTTCTTCACCAGACCCTACTATACCTTCATCCCCCATCATTTCTCTGCTCCTTTTCTCAGCCAAACTAGGAAAAAACTGTTGTCTAGAAGAAAACCTATTGTCTCTACTTCCTGTCCTTTCCCTCACTGCTCAAACCTTTGTGATTTGACTTCCAAACTCATCACTCAAATGAAATTTCTTTCTTCCAAGTAATCAATCTTGGACCACCCCTACAGCTGATCATCATGGAAGGCCTGACCTTTCCCACATCTAGTCCAGTTGGGTTTGCCTCTCTATCTATAGAAGCATAATTTCATTAGTACAGGAATTTCCAAATAAGGAAACCTCATCTACAAGTTCAGGTCGGCCCCATCTCTGCAACTTAAAGAATCTTAGAGAGCTGCCTTAGAGCACTTAAATAGTAAGTGATTTGCCCAGAGTCACACAGGAAATACGTATCAGAGGCAATGTCAAAGAATGGAGAGTCATACAGCAATGAACAACCAGGAGACCAGAGCCAGCAAGTGAAATAATGGGTGTTAGAATCACAGGAGTCAGCCCTTGCTTCTACTTTCCACTGGAATCCTACCTAGGAATTATATAACACAAATTCTCTATTGGGGCTGGAAGGAGGAAGAACCCAGTAAAAAGTGAAAATGTGCTCCTTGACTCTCTATGGAATGAAATACAAGTTCTTTTTATGTTTCTGTAATGTGAAAATAAGATGTTTTATGTGACTCTAAGTACTTTAAAGGGAATTAATACCTAGTTTAGGGGCATGTCAGAAATTGACTTTGGGTATCAATTTCACCCACATCAGGGTAGTTGAGTCAGAATTACGTTGAGAGGTTCCCAAAATGTATCTGGGCTTGTCATGTCAGGAGAGGACCTCTCTCTCACACAAGGGTTGAACAAGGAGCTTTCCACATTACTGATTTTCAGGAACACCAGGAAGAGAAGATAACCAAACATATATAAAATCAAAAAGATCCATTTCTCAAAGATCTATCCCTTGGGATTTTCCACATTTTTTAAGAAAGCAAAACAAGATTCTGCTAACTCAGTTGCCACCAGTGAATCTTCTCAGAAATAAGACTAGATGAAGTTAAGTAAATTTTCACTTTCCAACCATCACCACCAAATAGATTTTTCACACCACTAAATTAATCTTCCTAACATACATCTCTGCTCACGTTATCTCCCTGCTTCATTGATTCTCTGTTGACTTTTGAACAAAAGCCAGACTCCTTAATTTGATACTTGAGGCCCTCTACAAACTGACTCCAATTTTATTTCATATGAGTCTCTTATACGTCAGCCAAACTGTACTTTTTGCCATTTCTCAAACATGTCACCATTTTTCTGCCTCCCTGCCTTTATTCAGATTGTTTCCTATTTGTAAAGTACCCTTCCTTCTGTTTCTTCTGTCTCTGCCAATTTGAATTCCACCCATTCTTCAAGACCCTGCTCAGGTGGCATTTCCTCCCTGAAACCTACCCTGTAGCCATAAGTAATTCTTCCTCTGAGTTCCTACATACTTTGTTTTGTGACTCTCCTAGACACTTATAACACCTTACTTTGTGTGTGAATGTGTGTGCATGCGTGTGTGTGTGTGTGTAAAAGTCTTACCTCCCTACTAAACTATAAGCTCCTTTGAATAGGAACTATGTCTTATTCATCCTTAAATCCTCTTCAAGGTGTAGCTGAAAGCCTTTGTCTACTGACTTCTCAAATAAACAATTGTTAAATGATGGAAGAATGGATAGACAGATGGATAGATGGACGTATGTGTGTGTTCATCCTTCATTGCCAAAGAAGAGTATGCCATCAGAGAAATAATGACATGACTTGCACTTGACTTTGTTTTGAGTGAGAGAGGGCTGTGCAGGTCACCACCCTCACTTCTCCTCCAGAGCCATCCAAATCCAGTGACCAGATATTCACCAGGATGATTAGAGATGACCCAGGATGCAGCAACTGGGGTTAAGTGACTTGCCCAAGGTCACACAGCTAGTGAGTGTCAAGTGTCTGAGGTGAGATTTGAACTCAGGTCCTCCTGACTCCTGCACTGGTGCTCTATCCACTGCACCATCTAGCTGCCCCAGATGGATGGATGGATGAATGCAGATACCTTTTATCTTTTCATATATAAAAAAGAAGTATTCAGTAAACCAAATATGATGAACTTGAAATCTTTGACATTTTACCTGACATAAACACTATCCTCTCTGGAAGCAACAGCAAAAAAACAATTATGCAAATACAAGGAAGGAGAATTTCTTGCTTCCATTCTAAAATTTAGGATGTTCAGGAAGGGAAAAGTATCAGCTTACAGTTGGACCCTGGGAAGAACAGTAATTTTATTCTAGTATTCATTAAACTTCTACTATGAGCAATGCTCCATGCTAGGCAGAATAAAAGAAAGCAGCATGGAAATATGGGAGACCCTTACGGGAGGAGGCTGGTTTTCATTGGTCTTTGTATGCTGAGTACCCAGCACATTGCTCTCCACAGAGCTGGTACTCAAGAAAGGTTTTTTATAATTATTGAATATAAAAGTAATTAAGGCACAATAAGCGCCCTCACAGATTCCCCGCCTGGTAGAAAGAAAATATTCCAATAAACTTGGGATACAGATCAAACATTTAAAAAGGAAAATAATTTACAACCACCCTAGTCTCTATGAACCCTTCTTCAATCTATGCCTTCCTTAGCATAAAGCAAACCATTTCTTAGAGGAAGGCATGATGTGTATAAATAGATTACTCTTAGTGTTATAAAGAAGTTCCCTTCAGGTAAGAGTTAACGGGGGAGGGGGGGTTAACGGGGGAGGGTCCAAGATGGTGGAGTAGAAAGACTCACGTATGCTAGCTCTGAACCCACAGCCCATATATTTCCTACAAGAAGAACTCCCCACAAATTCTGGATCACTGCAAGGCGTGCAGAAACACAGTGGAAAAGATTTCCATTCCAAAGAGCCCTGGAGAGCCGTCCCCAGGGTCCGTCACGCCAGAAAGTGGAGCCCACCCCTGCCCTGCCCTGGCTGTGTGGCCGAGAGGAGCAGATCCGAGCAGGCTTCAGGGACGGAATCTCCGGCAGCTGGGAAGGTCCCTCCACCCACAGACGCTACAGGTCAGTGAGAGAGACGTCTAGGCTGGCCGAGAGGGGAGCGGGGTATATCCGTGACTCGGGGTCCCTCGGGAGGCAGAGGCAGCGGCAGAGGCAGCAGCGACGGCCCCCGGGACTCCCCGAGCAGGCACGATCTTCATTACTGAAGATGTCTGCATAAACCACCTGAAGGAGCTGAGCCTGGGAGGTGGCCCTGCCCCCACCCACTCTATTACTGAAGGTCTCTGCATAAAGCCCCTGAGGGAACTGAGCCTGGGAGGCGGCTCTGTCCCCACCCAAGCACCAGAACTTAAGCTCACATTGAATAGCAGCTGCTCCCACCACGGATAGCCCTGAGACTGGGAAGCAGCATTTGAATCTCAGACCCCAAGCACTAGCTGGGCAGATCTAGGCAGGGGTGGAAAGGAATCTCAGAAGTCAAGTAACTGGCTGGGAAAATGCCCAGAAAAAGGAAGCAAAATAAGACCATAGAGAGCTATTTTGATGGGGTGCAGATGTTCCTACCTTTCAATTCTGATGACGAGGAAATATTCATACCATCAGGGAAAGACGTGGAGGTCGGGGCCTCTGTATCCCAGACATCCCAGGGGGATGTCCAGTGGACTCAGGCCATGGAAGAGCTCAAAAAGGATTTTGAAAATCAAGTTAGACAGGTGGAGGAAAAACTGGGAAGAGAAATGAGAGAGATGTAAGAAAAGCATGAAAAATGGGTCAATACCTTGGTAAAGGAGACCCAAAAAAATGCTGAAGAAAATAACACCTTGAAAAATAGGCTCACTCAATTGGCAAAAGAGGTTCAAAAAGCCAATGAGGAGAAGAATGTTTTCAAAAGCAGAATGAGCCAAATGGAAAAAGAGGTTCAAAAGCTCACTGAAGACAATAGTTCCCTGAAAATTAGAATGGAACAGATGGAGGCTAATGACTTTCTGAGAAACCAAGAAATCACAAACAAAACCAAAAGAATGAAAAAATGGAAGAGAATGTGAAATATCTCATGGGAAAAACAACTGACCTGGAAAATAGATCCAGGAGAGACAATTTAAAAATTATGGGACTACCTGAAAGCCATGATCAAAAAAAGAGCCTAGACATAATCTTCCATGAAATTATCAAGGAAAACTGCCTTGATATTCTACAACCAGAGGGTAAAATAAGTATTGAAAGAATCCATCGATCACCACCTGAAAGAGATCCAAAAAGAGAAACTCCTAGGAACATTGTGGCCAAATTCCAGAATTCCCAGGTCAAGGAGAAAATCTTGCAAGCAGCTAGAAAGAAACAATTCCAGTATTGTGGAAATATAATCAGGATAACTCAAGATCTAGCAGCTTCTACATTAAGGGATCGAAGGGCATGGAATAGGATATTCCAGAAATCAAAGGAACTAGGACTCAAACCAAGAATCACCTACCCAGCAAAACTGAGTATAATACTTCAGGGGAAAATATGGTCTTTCAATGAAACAGAGGACTTTCAAGCATTCTTGATGAAAAGACCAGAGCTGAAAAGAAAATTTGACTTTCAAACACAAGAATGAGAAGAAGCATGAAAAAGTAAACAGCAAGGAGAAGTCATAAGGGACTTACCAAAAGTGAACTGTTTACATTCCTACATGGAAAGACAATATTTGTAACTCTTAAAATTTTTCAGTATCTGGGTAGTTGGTGGGATTATACACACACACATACACACACACATGTATACGTGTGCACGCACACACACATACACACATGCATGCACATACAGAGACAGAGAGCACAGAGTGAATTGAATAGGATGGGACCATATCTTAAAAGAAATTAAGGTAAATGATAAGAGAGAAAGGTAGGGGGAGGAAAGAGAGTGAAATGGAATGGGGCAAATTATCTCTCATTCAAGAGGCAAGCAGGAGACTTTTTAGTGGAGGGAAAAAGAGGAGAGCTGAGAAAAAAAAAACAAGAATTTTACCCTCATCACATTCAATTGAAGGAAGGAATAAAATGCACACTCATTTTGGTATGAAAACCTATCTTACAATACAGGAAAGTGGGGGAGAAGGAGATAAGCAAGAGGGGGGATGATGGTAGGGAGGGCAATGGGAGGGGGGAGCAATTTGAAGTCAACACTTGGGGAGGGACAGGATCAAAAGACAGAATAGAAACAATGGGGGGAAGGATAGGATGGAGGGAAATAACAGTTAGTCTTACACAACATGACTATTATTGAAGTCATTTGCAAAACTACACAGATAGGGCCTATATTGAATTGCCTGCCTTCCCAAAGGGAATGGGTGGGGAGGGAGGGATGAGGATAATTTGGAACTCAAAGTTTTAGGAACAATTGTTTAGTATTGTTGTTGCTACTAGGAAAAAAGAAATACAGGTAATGGGGAATAGAAAGTCATCTGGCCCTACAGGACAAAAGAGAAGATGGGGACAAGAGAAGGGAAGGATGATAGAAGAGAGGGCAGATTGGTGATAGGGAAAATTAGAATGCTCGGTGTATTGGGGTGGAGGGAGGGGAGAAAAGGGGAGAAAATTTGGAACTCAAAATTTTGTGAAAATAAATGTAAAAAGTTAAATTAAAAAAAAAAAAGAAGTTCCCTTCATCAAGAGAGGGAAAGAGGACCACCAGAATAGAAGAGGAGTACCAAATTTCTCACCCCAAAAAATGAGAAAATATATAAAAAATTCACTTGTTTCTCCCAAATTTGTGGAGTTATAAGAGATTTCTGAAAAGCTAACCAACTGAAAGGTCACCTGGAAATCAGGATACCCACTGTCCCACGCAAAAGTAGCCACAGACACACCATACTGATCCCCCAATAGAAAAATTGTTAGGCCTTTTTAAGTAGAACTTAAATTATTCAAAGATATGATAGAGGAAATACTGATAAGATAAAATAATAATGTGGGTTAAAAAGCAACATTCATTAAGTACCTACCAAAGCAATATAGTATGTGTCAGAGATTGAAAGATGTCCTGTTCTCAAGGAGTTGACAATATAAAATTAAGGATAAGGCAAACACTGAAAGAAATATGATCCTTTTTTTGAAAGAATGTAATGAAGCAAGGATAGGAGCCATAGTGTCATGTATGAAGAATACCAAGAAGGCCAATTTAACCACACCATCAAATACAGATAGGAGAATAATCTGTAATAAGGCTGGAATAATGTTTTGGAACAAGATTGTAAAGGAATTTAAAAGCCAAACAAAAGAATTTATATTTGAGCCTTGAAATAATAGGGAGCCACAGAGTTGGACAGTGACATGGTTAGGTATGGAGGCTGAACTGGAGGGGGAAGAGATCTGAAACAGGGAGACCACTTAGGAGAGTATGAAAATAGTCAGATGAGGATGATGAAGACCTTAAATGGAGTTATGACCAATTATCTGAGTTTCCTTTTGTATATTGATATACAGTAATGGAATTATACTGCATTATGAGAAACATGAAGAATGCAGACACGAAATAAGACTTAGATGATGTAGAGTGAAAAGAACAAAGCCAAAATAATAATATAGAAAATGATTATAATGATATAAAGACAACACTGGTAGGCAAAAAAAAAACTGAAGTCAAATGTGGTGGTCAAAGTTACTGTCATACTAGCAAAACTGAAAGATGCATGCCTCCTTTCTGTTAGTCATTAAATCAATGTGCCTTTGTAAATGCTTACTGTGTCAGAGGCAGAATGAATACAATAGTGGAAAAAAAAAGTTTGCATCTAAGCCCAAAGTTCCCATCTCTGATGTATACTCAGTTTGTGATCCTGGAAACATCATTTTTCACAGTGTTCTAGGGATTAAGGCTGTAGATTTCAAAGAAGGTGCCAACCTGCATTGGTAAAAAGAGTTTCTTCATCCAGAAATTTCTTGTATCAATAAAATCACAAGTCTAGTTCCTATTCTTATTCCTCTTTTATTAGATGCCAGAAATACAGAGATAAAAATGAAATAATCCCTGCCCTCATTTAACTACTTTGGGGTAAGAGGAGGAATATGTTCTAATGGGGTATAGTTGGGTGTTTGTTGAGAAGTACCAGTTCTGTCAAAACAAAATATATAAATAAAATTTTAAAAGAAATTGGTGTTTTAGTAGGAGTAAATGGCTTAAGGAAAAGATGATGCAGTAAGTCTTAGAAATGTTGATTTTTAGGATCTGGAAGTGTATCTAAGTATATCCAGCAAACAACTGGAAATATGGAAACAGAGCCCAGGGGAGAGATAAGGAGTTGGCAATATATATTAGGTTGTGCTCTGCATACAAGTAATAATTGAAGCCTTGGGAGTAGATGAAATTGCCAAGGGAAAGTGTGTAGAGACAGAAAAGGAATAAAAATGGAGTCTTGGGGGATATCCATCATTAGAGAACAGAGGGGAAATTGTTGGGCAGGAAGGGGTTTGTTTAGAGAGAGCTTGCTTTGAAACTTAAGAAAGTTGTATTATGTATTAAATTATTTTTTTCTTAAAGACCAAAAAGTTATATCTACTTCTGAATATTAGCTGATCTTGGGAGATTTGCTTAAGGGGATTGCATTATGTGTCAAACTAATGTTTTCAAGATACTGTGTTTTTAACTATCGTGCACTAATCCAGTGTAACCTAATGTCCTATGTTGTGTAGTAGGTTAATTTTCTTCTACATCATATTATCATTAAGTATTATATTGTGTTAAGCTCAACACATGCTCAGTGGGGATGAATCATGGGAATATTTAGGTCAACAGAAGGCATCTGTTCGTATGGAAAAAATCCAGTATCAATCAAGAAAAACTGAAATAAATGACCTTAATGAATTGAGAGATCATCCACAAGGGCCTCAGTAGCCAGTGAGGTTCACAGACACAGTTTGCCTATCTCCCAGGCAACCCTTCTCTAAAGAAATTATGGGATAGCCCACATATATAAAGAACTAAAGCTAAAAGCAACTGTCATGGGCCAGAGGTTGTAAGGATGTAGAAAAATGGAAGCAAGGAGATTGCAGTTTAACAAAAAGGAGAGAGGGAAAATAAAGGATCTTGTCATATCTCTGTTTAGCAAAATAATCTGTATAGGTATATGTCCAATTTTCAATCTAGACTTATTGGAAACTCCCCCTTTTATACTATTCTTCTAGATAAACAATATTATTTTCTCCCAAAACCAGCAATCCATTTATCATTTCCCCATCTTTGCACAAGCTGATCTCCCATTCTTGGAATAGACTTCCTCCTGACCTTCCTCTTAGACTTAGACTCGCTTCTGACTTTCTCTTTGAATATTTAACTTCCTTCCAGGCTCAACTCAGAAACCATCTTCTCCAGGAAACATTTCCTTATTCTCCTAATTGTTAGTTCTCTCTGCTTCCTCTGTTTACCTTGTATTTACTTGAGAACCAGGGCACCATAGATGTTCCTGACACCTCTAGCTACCTTGGATTCAGTGGTGGATATTTTGTGTAATGCAATTAGGTAAACGTGGCTCAAATCCTTACTCCAATGAACACTATCAATTCAGAAACTAATCAGTAACCATAGATTAGGTTGCAAAAGATTTAGTTAAAACATCATGGCAAAGTAACTGAAAGGAAAATAAAGGGGCACCAGAGTAATTCTGTTTTCACCTCAGGCCCATATCCAAAATAAACACAGTCTTTCATAGGTAATCAGTGAGAAAGTGACAACTTCCAAGGAAACCCACTTAGGAGTAGGAAAACTCTCCAGTCTATGGGATAGAAGGTGGGATGGTATACAGAAAAGAAAGGAACAACTTCCACTTGTTTGTGATGCCTCTCATATCTGGTATGAGGAATAACAGGGAAATACTGGAATTTATTGAGCAAGTGAGTTACACGGTCAAATCTATGATATGTAGAAGATAGACTGGAGAACAGAAAGATTTGAGTGAGGGAATATATAACATTTTTGGAGCAGGAACAGAGAAAATAGATTGTGGGACTGATTTGAGGATTGGAATATAGGATGAGACAATGGAACAAGAGATCTCAGGCTGAAATATGGTGCATTGTTGAAGTGGCTGTCAAGATAAGAAAGAAAAAGAAACCATTAGAGGAAAGATGGACTCAAAAAACAGGGAAGGATTTAGATCATGTTGATAGTGAAGGACAGGTTCAGGAAATGAGACATGATAGAAGAAGTAGATAAACAGAATATTGCCATCACGGAAGATAATTTCAGAGTATTGAAGCTTGAAGGCAGAAAAGTGGTGAGAATTCTGGGAAGATGGTGAAATAAGGCAGGAAATTACTTAACTCTCCCAAATTCCCTCATAAACCATATAAAATAATACCTTGGAGCACACTTTGAGTAACAGAAGTAATTTAAAGTCAGGGCAAAGCAGCTGTCCATCTAAGACAACTTGGGAATACCTTAGAAAAGACCCAACCTCCCAGGCTGTGGCTTGGCCTGACTAAAGTGCAAATACTTTCAGGCAGATACTGCCAAATCATCCTGGAGGCAGTTATGTGGGTGGCAGCCTCAACTTCAGGAATTTTTGCCTCAAAGACAATATGAGGGTCAGGCAACTGATCAAGGGCAAATTGTAGAATTCCTTGCTGGTGCTGGATACAGGGCCCAAGTGTACTGACCTGATACCATTCCTAGCTGTGTCTAAGGGTGGAGGGACCAAGCACACACTGGTAGGTATGGTCATAGAAGGCAGGGAGCCTGCTAGTTGTGGGTACTCACAGAGTCCCTGGTTTTGGTTACAAGGCAGAGGAGTAACTGAAGCTTGAAACTGTGGGAGAGACTGCAAAGAACAAATTTGTGGTGACAGAGTCACCTAATTGTGGCCCAGGGGTGAAGAGGATTACCTGAAGTCAAGCTCCCAGATAGAGCTCATAAAACAACAATCCCAAAACTTGAAACTTTAGATATTATCCTTTATGCCTCAGGATTAAAGTCCTTCTTTAATGCAAAGTTAACAGGCAAGATATAAGCTGCTAAAATAAATAAATAAAATAAAAGTTATGAGTTAGCAAAAGAGAAAGAACCCAAACACAAATAGCTATTATGGTAATAGTGATCTGGGTTCAAACTCAGAAAAAGACTGTGAGGTTAAAATAGCCACTTATATCTCAAAGAAAAAAAGCAAAACAATCATAAGCCCAAAAAAGAGTTTTTGGAGGAGCTTAAAAAGGACTTTAAAAATCAAATAATAGAAGTTGAAGGAAAAAATATGAGTAATGCAAGAAAATCAAGAAAATTATGAAAAGAAAGTCAGCCAGTTGAAAAAAGAGATCCAAATATGTATGGAAGAAAATAATTCCTTAAAAATTAGAATTGGGCAAGGAGAAACTAATGGCTTCATAAGACAAAAAGAAATAATAAAACAAAATCAAAAGAATGAAAAAAATAGTAGAGAATATAAAACATCTCATTAGAAAAACAGCTGACCTAGAGAACAGATCAAATAGAAACAATATAAAAATTATTGGACTACCTGAAAATTATGATAAAAAAGAGATTAGATTAAACTTCAAAAGATTATTCATGAAAATTGCCCTGAAATTTTGGAACAAGAGAGTAAAATAGAAATAGAAAAAATCCACCAATCACTCCCTGAAAGAGATCCCAAGATGAAAACTCACAGGAACATCATCAAATCTCCCAGGAAATTAGAAGAGTTTTCTAGCTTTTCCTAATTTCAAGCAGCTAAAATAAACAATATAAATACTGTTATATAATATATATTTATATATTATACATAACTATAACTAATATAATATAAATTCATGTAACATAGTGATGTAATATAATAATATAACTACTTCTATAGTCAAGTTAACACAAAATTTAGCACCTTCTACATTAAAAGACTCAAGGTGATGGAATAATTATATTCCAAAGAGCACAGGAGCTGGGCTTACCCCCAAGAATAATTTCACAGAAAATTTGTATGTTATCCTGAATAGACAGAGGAGGGGGATGGATATTTAATGAACTAAAGGATTTTCAGGTACTTGTGAAGAGAAGAGAACTAAATGGAAAACTGGACCCACTACATTTCAGAAAAACATAAGAAAGTAAACATTAAAGATCAATTACAAAGGACTCAATAAGGTAAAAATCTTTACTTCTCATATGGGAAAACATTATTTGTAACTCTTAAGAATGCTATCATTATCTAAGAAGTTTGAGTTAAGTATGATAGGATCATCCTAAAAAATAAAACTGGATAGATGGAGGTAAAATGGAGTAATTGTTTCGTACAGATGAGGCATGAACAGCTGCAGTGGAGGCAGGAGGGAGTAGAGGGCTGGGAGTTCTAGAAACGTATTCTCATTAGAACTGGGTTCAAGGATGAATAACATACACATCTAGAGTGGTGTAAAAAGTCTTAACTTACAGCAAAATAGCAGGGCAAGAAGGTAGTGTAGGGGAAGGAATCTTGGAAGAGTATGCAAATCAAGAAATAGAAAGATAAGAGGAGAATTCTTAAAAGAGGGAGAGGATAAGGGAGGCCTCTTACAAAGGTGGGTAAATTAAGGAAGGAAGGTAAAAGGAGAGGATAAGAGAAGGATTCTTAGAAGGGATATGGATTAATTAGGGAGGGAGTGATTCAAAGTCCAAATCTTCCTCAAAGATGTTTGAGGAAGGATAGGGTTAAAAAAAAAAAAGGAAAAGAAGGACCAACAGGGACAAAAATAGGAGAGAGGGAAATGCACAGCCAGTAATTATAACTTTGAATAGGAACAAAATGAACTTATCCATAAAATGGTAGTAGAATAGATTAAGAACCAGAATTCAACAATATGTTGTTTACAAGAAGCATATTTTAAAATGAGAGATATAAGTAGATTAAAAATAAAAGGCTGGAGTAGAATTTATTATCCTTTAGCTGATGCAAAAAAAAAAAAGCAGGAGTAGCCCTCAAGATCTCAGACAAAGTTAAAGCTAAAATAGATTTAATTAAAAGAGATAACAGGGAAACAATATTATGATAAAAGGTACTCTAGATAGTGAAGTAGTATCAGTGCTAAACTTATATGCATCAAATGCTAAAGCATCCAAATTTTTGAATTTGAATTTTGAATTACATATGGAAATAAATAGCAAAACTATAATAATGGGAGATTTTGGTCTTCTCCTCTCAGAACCAGATGAATCTAACCAAAAAAATAAATAAAAAATAAGTTAAGAAGATAAATAGAATTTTGAGAGAATTGAATGAGAATACAATTTCTCCCCCACCCCTAGTGGTACATAGTATCTTTACAAAACTTAGCCATATATTAGGGCATAAAAAACAATACAGTTAAATGCAGAAAAGCAGAAATACTAAATGTATCCTTTTCAGGTTGAAATGCAATAAAGATTATATTTAATACAAGATCATGGAAACAGATTAAAAATTAGTTGGAGACTAAATAACCTAATTTTAAGAATGAATATATTAAAGAACAAGTCCTAGAAATAATAAATAATTTTATTTAAAAAATGATAATTTTGAAACAATATATCAAAACCTGCAGAAAAAGCAGTAATCAGAGGGAAATATATTTCTCTAAATGCTTGCATAGTAAAATAGAGAAAGAGCAGAACAACGAATTGCCCGTGCAATTCGAAAAAACTAGAAAAAGAAAAAATTTAAGTCCTCAAATACACACCAAATTGGAAATCATAAAAATCAAAGTTAAATTAATAAAACTGGATGTAAGAGACCCATTGAAGTAATAAATAAAACTAGAAGTTGGTTTTATTGGGAAAAAACAATAAAAGAGAGAAACCATTGGTTAATATGACAAGAGAGAGAGAGAAGAAAACTAGTATGAAAAATGAAAAGGACAATTATGTATCACTAGTGAAGATGAAAACAAAACAATTATTAGGAATCATTTTGCCCAATTATATGCCAATAAGTTTAATAATTTAATTGAAATGGAAGACTATTTACAAAAATATAAACTGCCTAGATTAACAGAAGAGGAAATAGAATATCAAGAAATTGAACAGGCCATAAAAGAGCTTCCTTAGAATAAAAGCATCAGGACCTGATAAATTTACAAATGAATTCTACCAAACATTTAAAGATCAACTAGTTCAAATATGAAATAAAGTATTTGGAATAACAATAAAGAAGAAGTCCTGCCAGACTCTTTTTTTTTGAAACAAATATCGTCCTGATACCTAAACCAGGAAGAGCAAAAGCAGAGGAATAAAATTATAGACCAATTTCATTAATAAATACGGGTGTAAAAATTCTCAGTAAAATACTGGCCAGGAGACTACAACAATATATCACAAAGAATATACTGGTAATGATGTAGAATTTATACCAGGGAATTAAACTATTAATATAATTGATGATATCCATAGCAAAAGTAACAAAAATCATATGATTATATCAATAGATAAAGAAAAAGCTTTTGAGAAAATGCAACGCTCATCCCTATTAAAAACATTTGTAAATGGATTTTTTCTTAAAATTATAAGTAGTATCTATGTAAAACCATCAGCAAGCATTATTTGTAATGAGAATAAGCTAGAATCCCTCCCAATAAGATCTATAGTCAAAGAAAGATGTCCATTATCACCAAAATTACTCAATATCATATTAGAAATGCTAGTGATAGCAATAAAAGAAATTGAAGGACTCAGAATGAACAAAGAAGTAATAAAACTCTCTTTTGCGGACAACATGATAGTATAATTTGTAAAATCCCAGAGATACAACTAAAAAGTTAGTTGAAAAAATTAATAATTTTAGCAAAGTAGTAGGATATAAAATAAGTCCACATAAGTCATTAGCATTTCTATATATCATCAACAAAACCCTACAAAAAGAAATAGTAAGAGATACCCCTTTTAAAATCATTGTAGACACTATAAAATACCTGATAATATATCTGCCAACAAATCTCAGGTACCACATGAACATAATTATAAAACACTTTTTCTACAAATAAAATCAGTTTTCAAATAATTGGAGAAATATTAATTGCTCATGGGTATGCAGAGTCAATATAATGAAAATGACAATTCTACCTAAACTAATCTATTTATTCAGTGCCATCCCAATTAAATTACCTCCAAAGAAATTTTATTGAGCTAGAAAAAATAATAAAAATTCATTTGGAAGAACAAAAAGTCAACAATATCAAAGGAATTAACGAAGGAAAGAGCATTAGCAATAACAGATCTTAAACTGCATTTATTATAAACCAGTAATTATCAAACTATCCGGTACTGGCTAAGAAACGGATAGGTGGATCAGTGGAACAAAGTTGTTATGTAATACACGGTTGTAAATGATTATAATAACCTTAAGCATTTGATAAAAATTACTAGGAAAACTTGAAAGCAGTCTGCCATAAATTAGATTTAGACAAACCCTTCAAACCATATACCAAGATCAGATCAAAATAGGTACATGATTTAGACATAAAGAGTGATTACCTGATACCACACACAAGAATAAAGTCCAAATGGGTGCATGATCGAGGTATAAAGATTGATACCATGGACAAACTGGAGGAGCAAGGAATAGTGTATTTATCAGATTTATGGAGAAGGGAAGAATTTTTTATTAAAGAAGAGATAGAAAGCATTATGAAATGCAAGATGGATAATTTTGATTACATTAAACTGAAAAGTTTCTGCACAACCAAACCCAAAATTTGGAGGGATGTAGTAAATGGAGAAAGAATTTTTACAGCTCATCTCGGGAATAAAGGCCTCATTTCTAGAATATATAGAGAACTGAGTCAAATGTACAACTATACAAGTCATCCCCCAATTAATAAATGGTCAAAGGATATGAACAGGCAATTTTCAGAGGAAGAAATTAAAGATATCTATAATCACATGAAAAAGTGCTCTAAATGACTTTTGATTAGAGAGATGCAAATCAAAACAGCTCTGAGGTACCACATCACACCTATCAGATTGGCAAACATGACAGAAAAGGAAAATGATAAATGTTGGAGAGTGTTGGGGTGTAAGCTCGCTTTTCACATGAACAGTCTCAGCTTAGGTAAAGGTGAGGGCTTCTAAACCGCAGAGTTCTCACAAGGGCCCCCAGGGAACAGCTGTGAATTGAGGAGTGCCACCTCTTCTCAATGGAAACTTGCTGGGGAGAGTATCCGTGGTCTGAGCGCACTTGTTGTTAATTGGATAAAGGTCTGACTGCATGCTTGGTGTCCACAAGCAAACTATGCAGCTGGGAGAGCTTAAATGGGGACAGGAAAGCCTGGGGGTTGGGTTCCTCTCTCCTCCGGAAGGAGGAGGGGGCTCCACAGGGAAAACTCATCCTGCATGCTGACATGTAGCTGGTATCTGGAATAAAGCCTACACTTCTGTTTGACTGTGGAGGTCTCGTCTCTCATTACATTTATCCAGTTGGCCACCAAAGATCTGAGTTAGGTAAGAAGGACCCGGCAGCCCACGGCAGTTAAACTGGACAGGAGAGGATGTGGGAGAGTTGGAACACTAATTCATTGTTGGTGGAGCTGTGAGCTCATCCAACCATTCTGGAGAGCTATTTGGAACTATGCCCAAAGGGCTACGAAAATGTGCATACCCTTTGACCCAGCAATATCGCTATTAGGACTGTATCCCCAAGAGATCATAAAAATGGGAAAGGGTCCCACATGTACAAAAATATTTATAGCAGCTCTCTTTGTAGTTGCCAAAAACTGGAAATCAAGGGGATGCTCATCAATTGGGCAATGGCTGAATAAATTATGGTATATGAATGTAATGGAGTACTATTGTGCCATAAGAAATGATGAACAAGAAGACTTCAGAGAGGCCTGGAAGGACCTATATGATCTGATGCTGAGTGAAAGGAGCAGAACCAGGAGAACTGTGTGCACAGCAATGACCACAGTGTGCGAGAGTTTTTTCTGGTAGACTTGGAACTTCGTAGTAACGCAAGAACTTAAAAAAAAAAAAAAAAATTCCCAATGGTTTTCTAAGGCAAAATGCCTTCTACACTCAGAGAAAGAACTATGGAATTCATTTGCAGAATATAGCAGATCATGTTTGTGTGTGTGTGTGTGTGTTATGTTTTGATTTATTATATGATTTCTTCCATTTGTTTTTAGTTCGTCTACACAGCATGACCATAGCGAAAACGTATTCAATAAGAAAGTATATGTAGATCCTATACAGAATTGTAGGCCATCTTGGGAAGAGAGGGGGGTGGTGGGAGGAAGGTGTGTGTGGGGTAAAAATCTAAGTTTTAAAAAAAATTTAAGTTTTATGGTAGTGATTGTAGAACATTAAAAAAATAAATAAAACAAAACAAAAAATAAAATAAAATTTTTTTTTAAAAAGTGTGATTATACCATAAACAATTTAGGATAGAGTGCAATAGTTGACCTGTCAGATCTATGACTAAGGGAAGGATTTCTTACTAAACAAGAGACACAAAGAATTACAAGATGTAAAACGGGTAATTTTGATTATGTAAAATTAAAAAGGTTTATGAATAAAACTAATGTAGCTAAGATTAAAAGGAAAGCAGAAAAGGAGGGTGGGAATTTTATAAACATTTCTCAGATAAAGGTCTCATATCTCAAATATATGGAGAACTTGGTCAAATTTACAAGAATATGTCAATCCCCAATTGGTAGGTGGTCAAAGGATATGAATGGACAATTTTTTATTTATTTATTTATTTTTTTATTTATTTAACTTTTTACATTCATTTTCACAAATTTTTGGGTTCCAAATTTTCCCCCCTTTATCCCCTCCCCCCACCCCAATACCCCAAGCAATCTGATTTTCCCTATCTCCAATCTGTCCTCTCTTCTGTCATCCCTCCCTTCTCTTGTCTCCATCTTCTCTTTTCTCCTGTAGGGCCAGATGACTTTCTATTCCTCATTAACTGTATGTCTTCTTTCCTAGTTGCAACAACAATACTAAACAATTGTTCCTAAAACTTTGAGTTCCAAATTCTCCCCATCCCTCCCTCCCCACCCATTCCCTTTGGGAAGGCAGGCAATTCATTATAGGCCATATCTGTGTAGCTTTGCAAATGACCTTCCTGATAGTCGTGTTGTGTAAGACTAACTGAATTACCATCCCTCCTAACCTGCCCCTCATTGTTTCTCTTCTGTCTTTTGATCCTGTCCCTCCCCAAGTGTTGACTTTCAATTACTCCCTCCTCCCTTTGCCCTCCCTTCCATCATCCCCCCACCCCCGCTATATCTCCTTCTCCCCCGCTTTCTTATACTGTAAGATAGGTTTTCATACCAAAATGAGTGTGCATTTCACTCCTTCGTTTAGTCAAATGTGATGAGGGTAAACTTCTTGGTGTTGTTTTTTTTTTTTCCTCAGCTCTCCTCTTTTTCCCTCCACTAAAAAAATCTCCTACTTGCCTCTTAAATGACATATAGTTACCCCCTTCCATTTCCCCCTCTTTCCTCTCACTACATTTCTCTCTCACCATTTACCTTAAGTTCTTTTAAGGTATGGTCCCATCCTATTCAGTTCAATCTGTGCTCTCTGTCTCTGTATGTGCATGTGTGTATGTGTGTGCATGCGTGTACATGTGTATGTGTGGTCCCACCAACTACCCAGATACTGAAAAGTTTTAAGAGTTAGAAATATTGTCTTTCCCTGTAGGAATGTGAACAATTCATTTCTGGTAAGTCCCTTAATACTTCTCTTTGCTGTTTACTTTTTCATGCTTCTTCTCATTCTTGTGTTTGAAAGTCAAATTTTCTTTTCAGCTCTGGTCTTTTCATTAAGAATGATTGAAAGTCCTCTGTTTCATTGAAAGACCATATTTTCCCTTGAAGTATTATACTCAGTTTAGCTGGGTAGGTGATTCTTGGTTTGAGTCCTAGTTCCTTTGACTTCTGGAATATCCTATTCCACGCCCTTCGATCCCTTACTGTAGAAGCTGCTAGATCTTGAGTTATCCTGATTGTATTTCCACAGTACTGGAATTGTTTCTTTCTAGCTTCTTGCAAGATTTTTTCCTTGAGCTGGGAGTTCTGGAATTTGGCCACAATGTTCCTAGGAGTTTCTCTTTTTGGATCTCTTTCAGGTGGTGATCGATGGATTCTTTCAATACTTATTTTGCCCTCTGGTTGTAGAATGTCAGGGCAGTTTTCCTTGATAATTTCATCCAAGATGATGTCTAGGCTCTTTTTTTGATCATGGCTTTCAGGTAGTCCCATAATTTTTAAATTGTCTCTCCTGGATCTATTTTCCAGGTCAGTTGTTTTTCCTATGAGATATTTCACATTCTCTTCCATTTTTTCGTTCTTTTGGTTTTGTTTGGTGATTTCTTGGTTTCTCGTAAAGTCATTAGATTCCATCTGTTCCATTCTAATTTTGAGAGAACTATTAAATTCAGTGAGCTTTTGAGCCTCTTTTTCCATTTGGCTCATTCTGCTTTTGAATACATTCTTCTCCTCATTGGCTTTTTGAACCTCTTTTGCCAATTGAGTGAGCCTATTTTTCAAGGTGTTAATTTCCTCAGCATTTTTTTGGGTCTCCTTTACCAAGGTATTGACCTGTTTTTCATACTTTTCTTGCATCTTTGTCATTTCTCTTCCCAGTCTTTCCTCCACCTGTCTAACTTGATTTTCAAAATCCTTTTTAAGCTCCTCCAAGGCCTGAGCCCACCCAACTCCCCCCTGGGGTGTCTGGGGTACTGAGGCCTCGCCCTCCACGTCTTTCCCTGATGGCAAGAATACGTTCTCGTCCTCGCCATCAGATCTGAAGGTCAGGATCATTTGCACTTGTTGGAAAAAACTCTCTATAGTCTTATTTTTCTTCCCTTTTCTAGGCATTTTCCCAGCCAGTTACTTGACTTCTGAGATTCCTTTCCACCTCCACCTGGATCCACCCAGCTAGTGCTTGGCCTCTGAGATTCAAATGCGCTTTCTGCGGCAAGCTTTAGTTCTGGCACAGGGGTGGGGGCAGGGCCGCCTTCCAAGCTCGGTTCCCTCGGGGGCTTTCTGCAGAGACTTTCAGGAACGGAGTGGGTGGGGGCGGGGTGGGGGGCCCGCCTCCTATGCTCAGCTCCCTCAGGGGTTTTATTCAGAGGCCTTCAGTAATAGAGCGGGGTGGGGGCAGGGCCGTCTCCCAGGCTCAGCTCCCTCAGGTTGGAAAGACCTTCAGTATTGAAGATCCTACCTGCTGCTGGGGGATTCCTGAGTCCTGGGCCTCTGCCTCCTCAGCCGCCACCCACGCCTCTGCCTCCGCTGCTTCCTGCCCCTGTCTCTGCCGCCACTGCTTCCTCCCGAGGGGGCCCAAGTCACGGAGACGCTCCGCTCCCCTCCCCTAGCCCAGCCTTCTTTCTCACTGACCTGTAGCTTCTGTGGGCGGAGGGACTTTACCGGCTGTCGGAGCTTCCCCTGGAGCTTCCCTCTCTGAAGCCTGCTCGGGTCAGCTTCTCTGGGGCCGCAGCCAGGGCAGCGCTGGGGGTGGGGTCCGCTTTCCGGGGTGCGATGGACCCCGGGGACGGCTCTGCAGGGCTCAGTGGAACGGAAATCTCTTCCCCTATGTTTATGCACCCCCTGCAGTGATTCAGAATTTATGGGGATCTCTTTTTACCTCAATTCCATGGGTTGTGGGCTCGGAGCTCGTAAATGTGCGTCCTTCTTCTCCGCCATCTTGGCTCCGCCCCCTGAATGGACAATTTTTGATGAAAAAATCAAAACTATATATAGTTATATGAAAAATGCTCTAAATCATTATTAATTAAAGAAATGCAAATTAAAACAACTTTGAGATATCATCTCACACCTATCAAAATGACTAAAATGAAAGAAGAGGAAAATGACAAATATTGGAGAGAATGTAGAAAAATTGGGACATTAATGTGTTGTTGGTGGAACTGCAAACTGATTTGACCATTTTAGAGAGTAATTTGATATTGTGTTCAAAAAGTTATAAAGCTGTATATACCATTTGACCTCAGCAATGTCACTATTAGATCTATTTCCCAAGGTGATCAGGGAACCTATGTGTTCTAAAATATTTATAGTGGCTTTCTTTGTGATGGCAAAGAACTAGAAGTTGAGAGGATGCCCATCAATTCAGAGAATGGCTAAACAAGTTGTGGTATATGACTGGGATGGAAAACTACTACATTATAAGAACTGATGAGTTGATTGATTTTAGAAAAATATGGAGAGACTTGCATGGAAATAATGAAAAGTGAAGTAGGCAGAAACGAGAACATCGTCTATAGTAACAGCAGTATTATTCAAAGAATCATTGTAAATAACCAAGTTATTCTGAGTACTATAAATACTCAAATCAACTATAAAGGCTCTATGAATGCATTGTATGGTTTTCCATATATTTGTAAATCTGTATCAAATGGTGACCTTCTCTGTTGTGAGGTAGGAAGGGAGAGTGCAATACAGTTAAGAACTTAAAATGTAATAAAAAATAAAGAGGGAAAAAAGATTTTTAAAAAATATTAATGGTGGAAAAGTTTCAAGGGACAAAGGTGGCTATTCCAGTGGAAGGCTGAAATGAAGTGAAGGTGAAAATCACAGGATCTGAGAAGGTTGTAAAGTGAAGCAAGTCTGGTGCAGTAGAAAGAGTTCTGGAACCAGCAGTGGGAGGACCTGAGTGCCTGTCACAGGCACTCACTAGCTGTGTTTTCTTCACCGTCATTTAACTTTTCTCTCTAAAAAAAAACCTCATCTTTAAAATGTAGGATAATATCACCAACTTTATAAAATTGTGGTATAGACCAAAAGTGATGAAGCATATGAAACACTTTGCAAAGATTAAAGCACAGCATAAAGGTTAGCTTTTACTATTGTTGTTTAAAGAGTTTTGAATATGAATATTGACATCACTAAAGATGGCAGGGATTTCAGTAGAAAATATTGAAATGATGGAACTGTCACAGATCCTGTCTCTCAGGTGTTTACCATGGCACCAGTGGTGATGGGTGTGGGAAAGGACTAAAGAAAGAAGTGCTTCTCAGTACTCATAGAGAAAAAAAGGCCAAGAAAAAAGTATACAGCGTAACTATTGGAAGGTTAATCAGAAACAATGCACACATACGTACATAAACACATAAAGGGGAAAAAATCTTTAGTTATATATTCAAATGGATAATAGTGTTTCTTAATGGGTAAGAGTCCATTTACCAAGTTTAAGGAGTTGATTTCTGCCATTTATTTTTGCAGGGAATAGGATACTCCTACTCTGGCAGTATTTTGGCTATATTAACTCGAGAAAAGCTAAGAACAGCGTTTTGCTATTGTGTTGCTTCATTTGAACACACTATCATTGTTTCTTGGATGTTTGGATACAGGAGTGGGGTACTTGCAGCCTCCGGGCCATATCTGATCCTCTAGGTCCTCAAGTGTGGCCCTTTGATTGAATCCAAACTTCACAGAACAAATTCCCTTAATAAAAGAATTTGTTCTGTAAAACTTGGACTTAGTCAAAAGGTCACACCCACATATGGCCTCAAGGCTGCAAATTCCCAACCCTGTTTTGGTGTAACATCATAGTAAAAATATCAAGACCTCAGTTCTCAGAGCCCCTGCTTCTGTGGACAGCTTCCATGCAAAGACAAATTATTTCTACAGGGGAAAAAATACTAAACAACATTGATTTATTTGGCACTTTCCGGGCAGGGCTAATAAGGTCTTATTTATCAGAGAAAAATAGGGGAGAAAAGCAATCAAGGCACAAATTCTGCCAAATATGAAGAATTGAGGTAACGTTAACTAATAGTCCTGTCTGAGCTTGTTCCATCTAACTGCTGAACTAGCAACTTTGTGTGTATTGTGTATAATCCAAACAATAGAATTAGCCAGATGGATCCCACTCTTTCTATATGACAAATATCAGTAACAGAAGAGAGTATCATTTCTTTTATTGTACCACAATGATGATGATTGAAGCTCTTTTTAAAAGCATCTACCTTTAAAAAGCATTTCCCTTTTGTCAGGCACTTCTTCTGATCATATTTAGACAAAAGATGAATTTTTTAAATTCGTAAAGGAATTTGGACTTAGCTATCTATATAAAGAGTAGCATTTCAATAATTTCTCACAGTTCAGTTAAGTCATGGAAAATCAGGCAAAAAACTTTATTTCTGGTTTATGGAGAGGAGCAGATATCAGAAAGTTTGTTTGAAGGAAGAAAGTTGTAAGGGTTCTCTCCTACTGTCCCCAGAAGAGAAATTGTGAAGCCAGATCTTATCCCATAGAGTGAGAAAAGGATTATAGTCACAGAATGTCAAGGTTGAAAAGGATCTTGGACATCATGTGGTTCAATTTGAGAGTTCTAAAGAGTTGATCCAACTTACCTAAGGCCACACAAGTAAGTAAGAGGCAGATTTACAGGACTAGAATGTAGATTTTCTGACCCCTAATCATTCACTCTTTCTACTTCATGAACTTCCTCCCATGCTCTGGTGAGAAAACTGTTTTTCTATTTATCTGCTTGAGACTTAGTCAGCCATACACCTGGAGTGTGTGAAAAGGTGCAGAACAAAGTACAGGTCATGTACAGCATGCTGAAAATAATAATGTAATCAGAGTCCATAGAGTGGATTGTGCCAAGAGTCTCCTCTGCCAAATGTATCCAGTGCCTATTAATATTAAAGGAGCCCTCTGTTGTGATGTAATGAAAAGAGCACTAAACTTGGAATCAAAGACTCAGAAGACCTAAGTTTGAATCCTAACTCTATGACTTACTGTGTGGCATTGGATGTTACTTCACCTCTCTCAGTTAGTTGGAGCTCTTTGTGAAAAAAAAAAACAAAAACATTCAAAATAGATCATTTGCAAAATCCCATTTACTGACAGCATTCTATTATCTGATTGAATTGATGGATTTAAAATTCAGCCGACTGAGAAATGAAACATCAACTAGCCATGGGGTACACAGGGCAAGAACTAGAATGTCTTTAGTCTAGGAAAGAGCTGTTGTAGTAGGAGAACATCACAAAAGCCAGAATCAGCAAGAGAACTGGGTGAGAACCTACTACTGATCTAGGTCAGTAAGTGGAGGTTACATAACCACCATTATCTTCCTTTGGGTCAGAGCTGACAACTACAACTGGTGTTGTTACAGGATGATGACAAGGACAAGGGGGAAGAGAAAGAGAGCAAAATTCTAGGGTGTACTGGTGAAAGAAATGAATGATATTCTTGTCTTATGGAGGACCCTAGCCCCTATCCCATTAAAGGACCCCTAAGTTTAAGTCCTGTCCCCAAGTGCAGGACCCTGGTTTGGAATCAAGTAGAAGCAGTATTTTCTTGGTTATTTAGCTTGTACTAATCCTACCATAAGAAAAAAAACAAGAAGAGCTGAGATGAGTATTTTTCTGTCTTGGACACTTGAGAAGGAATATTTTTTGTGCCCTCCTGAGCTCAAAGGGGAAAAAATGAACTCAATATTTATTAACATCTTTCATGCATGCTTACTAGGAGCTATCTTGTGGCTCAAGTAATTTAAAGTAATTATACACTTCAAAGGCATCCTAAATCTAGTTCTCAGAAAGAAAAAATATATTGTTGACATGTTGGAAAAAATTTCATTTAACATTTTAGTAGTCCTTTGAACTTCTATAGACTCTTTAAAGAAGGATACCAATAAGCCTTATGAGTCTCACAAGATCTCTGCCAGGTAGATGGAGACCCATTTCTCTAATTACCACTATGTAGCCTCTAACAGGACAGCAATTTTGTCTAGGAAATGAAAAATTATATTTATCTACTTGGAGAGAGAGAGAGAGAGAGAGAGAGAGAGAGAGAGAGAGAGAGAGAGAGAGAGAGAGAGAGAGAGAGAGAGAGAGACTGGAGCTGTGATTTCTTTAGTGTAAGAAACTCTCAGGTAAGGATGCTCCCTCTACCAATTCCAGCTCTAATCCTATATGCTATGAGAGAAAAGGGGGACAAGTGAAATAAGAATTACATTTTCTAGAAGAGGGAAGGAAAAAAGACTAAAAAAAGGTATAGGAAACAAAAGAGAAAAACCAGATTAAAACTTAAACCAAAACAGAAGAGGGCAATAAGGAAAATTCAAAGGTAGAAAAATAAAAATAGACAACAAAGAAATGGAAAGAGTTCAGCAGCATTAATTTTCAAATCTAAAGCTTTTGCTCAAGAATTTTATTGAATTGTATCTTTGATGTGTAGTTCTCTAGTATATTCCATTGTTTATTCCTGGATGATTTCCCATAACTTTAAAAATAAGAGTATGACAGAATGATGTTCCTATGGGGAAATCAATCTCATTACTTTATATTGTTGGGGGAGAGGTGCTTATTTATTTTTAATTATGTTGTATAGCAAGTTCATTTATTTTCTATGTTTCTTCTCCATAATTTCAATATCTTATTTATCCTAAATTTTCTTTTGTATACAAGGTCATTTTCCTTTAAATCAGTCATCTTGCAAATCAAGCAGTCCATGATCGCAAAGACTAGCAACAATTTTATAAGCAATAACAAAAGTAGAAAGGAATACCTGAGATTTGGAGTATATAATTGGTTGTAACTGACCTACCCACCCCCTTTTAGCTCAGAAAAAATATAGTTGCTTCTAAAATCATGTCTGGTAGCCTTTTCCCATTAAAGGTATTCAAATACTAACAGGGCAAGTTTAAAGAGTAATTTTTCACTGGAATAGGTGCTTTTAGAATGTGCACTATTCCAGCTATTAATTTTATTTTTTTGGCTAACCCCTCTTCCTAATGTCCTCAAAGGGTATTGTCTTGAGAATTAGTTGTGCTCCAAATTTCTTTTTTTTCCCTGGGAAACTTTTACAACTCTTTAGAGAGAGGAGAACACAGCATGATGGGAAAACCCACCTTACAACCTGTATACATCATAAACCAAGCTGAGAGCCCATTAACTGCTATAGCATATCCAAAACTTCAGCAAAGCAAGAGTTAACACCTTCTTTTGATTCTAGAAAATTCCACTTCCTGCTTTCCCCACACTGCTGTCTTGAAGGGAGAGAGGACAATTGCCAGAGACTTATTTTGTCTCTCAATGGGCCCCCATTTTTTTCACATATGCCTAAAATCCCAAGGGTTGAGTACCATGTCAATTTAGTATCAACTGGTCAATTTAAGTAAATAAGCATTTCTTGAATACCTACATTATGCCACACACTCCTAGGTGCTGGGGATACAGATGAGAACAACAGTCCCTGCTCTCTAGGAATTTACCTTCCGGAGAGTCTAAAAAATAAATACATATAAATTAATATAAAATATATCCAAAGTAATATGCTGGTGGGGGAGAGGAACAGAGACTAAGAACTGGAGGAATTGGAAAAGGCCTTGAAAGAAATTAGTGGTGGCAGGTTCCCAAGAATTGGAGATGAGGAGGCAGAATTTCTGTTCCAGGCCTAGGAACCAGCCTGTGTCACTTTCAAATAATCTTGTCAATTCCTTTAAAAAAGAAAGGCCGAGTAGGTAAGCAGGTAGAAGGAACAAAATGTACATCAGTAACTTCTTAGGCACAAGTTGAGGGCCACATAGTTTCATGGATACTTAACAGCTAGGTGACACAATGGATAGAGTGTGATATTAGTTATGTGATGCTGGACAAGTCATCTAACCTGTTTACCTCAGTTTCCTCAGATGTAAAATGGAGATAATAATAGCACCTACTTCCCAAGGTTGTTGTGAGGGTTGAATGAGATAATATTTATAAATATTATATATAAATATGACATATTTATATAATATATTATAAACTAAATAAATATATGTAAATACATATAAATTAGCACAGTGCCTGGCACATAGCAGGTGTTATATAAATGTATCATCGTCATCATCTATCAAATACAGAAATGAATTTTCTTTATGATGGAGTAGGATAACATTAAAAATAAAATCATGTAGGCTCATTTCATAAATGTTACGCTCCCTAACCTCACCACAGATTTAATGACTTTATACAGTATTACCACATCTGTGTATTTTCTAGCCCATTGATCACTAAAAAGAGAGCATAGCTCTTGGTACACTGGGTGCTGGCAGGAGTGGAGTCACCAACACCATAACTGCAGTGACTCTCCAACGACAGTGTGGCAATGAGGCCCGCACAGCTTGGCAGGAGGTATAGCCAAGCTCATTCAGAATCAAAATGGGCATAGCTAATCCACTCTCCCAGCAACCACACAGCAGGTTGCTGTGGCTACCGATCTATTATTCCCTCCAGCCAGGCATAAGAATGCAGGCAGAGGATGTAGAAAAGGCTCTTGTGACTGCCACACCCAAGAGGCCGTCAATATAGCCAACATCCTCCCGGGCTCAGAAGAAAAAATTCAGTCCAGTACTGTCTCATTAAAGAGGAAAGTCAATAGTGTAGCATGTGGTAAATATATTCATCATTCTTCATTGAATTTTAGTGCAAAATATAACAGGCTCTAATCTACTTATTGAATATACTTTTCTAGGATCAAATCTTCCAAAGTTCTCTTTAATAGTGATTTCTTTCAAACAAGGACTTACTCTTTAAACCTTACAATCAGTAAAGCTATCATATTGTATACCAGATATGATTTCTTTCTCCTTTCCAAATGGACTATTTTTCATCATTATGTCCCAGGAAAAAAGCTTCTAGATTCTTATTCAGGGCATATTGTTCCTTTGCTCCTAAAATTAGGGTGTCAATATTTGTATGTTGCTAAAGTGCAGAAATCAGACATGATCTTTCCATTAAGTTTCAGAGTTTGTGGATGATAGAGGCTATGTGTTCCACAAATGATAAGTACCTTCATCAAAACAAAATAGAAATATTGTAAGCTATCATATTTAGATTGTAAGCTGTCAGTGGGGAACACTTAATATGTGCTCTTGATGAGGATAATTAAGGAAATGTGCGGTTCAGAACATTTCTTAAAATGGTAGCTGCTTCTATATTTCTCCTTCTATATAAATTTCAACTTTTTTCAGAATAAAACCACTTTCAGAAAAAAGGATGATGGTGGAAGGAGTATAAATTCCTGCCTTAAAAAGCCACACTTTGAAAAATATCTCCTGCATATAATCAAAGATATATCTGTTTACTTGAGGGAAGCTGTGGTGTACTGGAAAGCACACTGAATTTGGTGTAGTTAGTGCTAGGTTCAAACTCTGACTCTGCTACTTATTACCCTGGGACCTTGGAAAAATCACTAAATAAATACCACTTTCCACATCCATCAAATGGTAGTAATACTTATGTTACCTAACTCATAGGGTTATCATCAGGATCAAGTGAGATTATGTACATAAAGTGCTTTATAAACTGCATAACATTCTGTAAATATGAATTATGTATTCTCAGTAGTATTAGCATTACTATGTTTCATAATGACTAAGTTGAGTTCTATCTCTTTGCCATCTGAAAAAAGATTGGAATGAATTGGAATTGGAATGAAAGGGGGGATGGATGGGGTACTTACTTCTGTGGAATAAATTGCCTAACCTTTCTGAACCCTGTAAAGCATACTGCAGCTGTCCCATTATATCAGGGTTTAAGATTCCATCCAGCATATCATTCCAATCCACTGCCTCTAAGGAATGGAAGTTTGCTTGGTAAAATTTTTATTATATAACTTATCTATAATTTTGTTTTTCTAACAATTTACTGCATTACACACCTCCAAAAGTGGAAATTTAACAATACTACAATGATCTGTGCAAATGATCTTTTATAGGATATACCACCCCCCTGTCTTCCTAGAAAATGGCTGCAAGCTCCTTGATGCTTGCCCTACGTTCTCCAGTGAAGGAAACAAGTGGTATCATATAACAGTGGCTTCAGCATCAAGTGATAATTATGATTATATGTACTTTTTCAGAGGTTTTAAAATGATTTCATGGGAAACTACTCTTACTAGTTGTTAAATTTCCCTGAGAAAAAGGATAATTTCTAAAGACATTTTTTTTAACCAAGAAATTGCTATGATAGAAATGAACAGAAATTAACATTATTTTCAAGATTGAATTATAGTGTATGAGACAGTTTAAAAAAAACAGAATTCAGGCCTGGCTGCCCTGACTATTCATTCTCTAAAGAAAACTCTCCTTTGCTATACACTGGAAATGGCAACTTTGTTCCCAATACAATCCTTCTTTGTCCATGGTGATAAATCTTATTTATATTGGGAAACTAGGTCTAGAGGGAAATGACTGAAAACAAGGTAACTACTCTATAGATCCAGAAACTTAGGTGGGCAAGAACAGAGGAGACATTAATGACTGTGGAACCAAAAAAATTATTTTCTTTTTCTTTATATTCTGCCGCACTAAAAAAAATTGTGCATGTTTGGGACAATTATGGCATCAGAAGAGAGGTTATGTGGGGAGGTTGAGAGGGAAGGAATTTGAAGAGGAAAAGGAGGTATTAAGTCCCTGAGTGAAAAATAAACATCAGCCTGACAACTTAAAGAAAAATGGGGCATTTATTTTCTCCTAAATGAGGGATGTAACTTGGAAATCAACTACTCAGTATAGAAGGCTAATAAAATATTTATTTATGAAATGTCTTAACTCTTGATCCCAAAGAAGCTATGTGTTTTAAGGGTTTATTCTAAAGCACTGGGTGGCCCGAAAGAAAAAAGAGGAGCACTTCAAGAGAATGGACTAGTTGTATGATGAGCCAGTGACAAAATGGAGCACAGTCTACCATATCCCTGTTCCTCTAATGGGGGAGAGGTCAATAGAGTGGGCAGAGGGTGGATCAACTAGGGAAGCCTGGGGAGAAATCAAAGACAGGATTTCAACTTATTGCTCATGACATTTTAGTTTGAAGATATATAAAATTATACATTTCAGGAAATTCAGAGGGAAGGAAGGAAAAAGAGAAAGAGAGAGAGGGAGGGAGAGAAGAAAGAGAGAGAAAGAAAAAGAAAGAAAGGAAGAAAGAAAGAATAGAATTAATATTTGGGAACAGGAGGAATGACACCCTTAAATCATCTAAAGTCCAACTAATTTACTGTAATTTTTTTAAAAAAGGTAACTTTATGTTTTTTCTAGTCTTGCCAACGTTATAGTATCCTTTGAAGACTGAAAGACAACTGGAAAAAATAGTTGGTTGTAACAAAATATCACAGATAATATACATCGAAGTATAACTAAAGGACAATATTTTATATGGAAATTTTTTTCAGGTATTACGCCAAATATATATGTGTGTGTATGTGTGTGTGCACATATACATATATATGTATAACAATACATATAAAGTGAGTTTGTTTAATATCAAATGATACTCACTGAAGTCCTATCTAGTGTCAGCAAAAGAAAAACATATTTTTTCCAGTTTACAACTGTAATAAAAACCAATTATTTCAGGTTGTTCCCATGGTTTTTCTATTAACTGAATCATCCTGAACTGTTACCATTACTACCCTAACAGCCATGAATAAGAGACACTTCATAAAAGCTCCAGCTGATAGAGGAAATGGAAATCCAATGGTTTTGCTAATGTAAGAATCTGTGTCAACCATTAGTAAAAAGCATAAACCAAAGTGCAGAAATTATAGAAATGCACTGTTTTCTATTTACAACAATGTCTAGAAATAAAGAAATGCCATGAAATATGACAACTTACTCAGTCTTTGAGAGACTATGAAGTTGAACCTTTGTAATGTCACTACAGAGAGTAAATGAATGAGTTTAATGTAGAAATTAAACAAAATCCTTGAGAAAATTGCTTGTCAGCATTAATTACTTTTTGTCTGATACTTCAAAAAACATGCTAACAAATTAATTTTATATTTAAACAGAAATTGACCATAGCTATCAATTTAAGTAAAAAAGATTTAAATACAAAACTACATATATACTAGTTAAAAGATGACTGAGAAAATTAGCATCTCCCCACCCAAAAAAAAAAAATGTCTCAACAAATCCATATCATGGGTGTGAATGAGATACATGGAAGCACATTCCTGGTATCTCTCATCTTATATTTGACAATATAAAAATGGGGTAAATGATCCACATCCTGCTAGCCCATGGCAACCACTGTTGAATTTCTCTGAAACTCACTGAATAGTGAGTGTAATGTAGTTCTTATGATTTAGATTAATACAACATAATGCCATAAACCTCTAAAATTTGGGAGACTATCACATAATTCCTATTACTGTGTCGTACTTATTTTTTTAAGTCTGATGCATAAAAAGTCACACCTCTTAATGTACTAATCACTCATGTTCTTTTTTTTTTAATTCATATTTTAGTGCTTCATTGAGCTATATGAGGAATTCATTAAAAGTTTTAATCAGAAAGCCAGGGTGAAAAAAATACCAGGGTCATAGCAGCTGGGAAACTGTACCCCCAGGCATGTTTTTAATTTAGCAAAAATGTGGCCCCTGTGTCTTATAAAACACTTTACTAGCTTTGTTACAGGAGGGCAAAAGCACCTTGGGGATGTTGTTTCTTAAGGTAAGAAACATTGAATACTGAATACTCTTTCCTAGTGCTCTCTAATTTTCAATGAGCTAAACAACTGGTAATCCCTGCTGAGTGATCTTTTTGTACAGAACTGAAACCAGTACAGAAAAATTCACTTAGACTCTGTTTTAAATTAATTTAAACAATGCAGAAAATTGCATTTTGTGTTACAACATGTTGCTTTGTCTAGGAACCTGACATTTAAAAATGCAAGTGTCAAAGTGAGTTAGTGTTAAATCTTTCACTTATCAAAAAAAATGTCTATTTTGAGCTTTACCTGACTTAGTCACATAGTAACTTAAAGCTGATATCAAAGGGCATTTTTCCCAACCCTTTTCTGTTGTTCTTTTGAAGATGTTTCCTCCATTCACTCACCAAAGTCTACTGCTAAAAGGCCTCAGAAATTTCAGTGATTGACCTGGTAAACAAGTTTTTGAATGCCTCATATTTTTATACCCTTTTCAAATAAGTATTTATTAGACACCTACTCAGTGCTTAGCTGTTTTTATATATTTTTATTTTTAATTTATGGAATTAAACAAGTATTTCCATAACACTGTATAATAAAAAAGATGATTGCACATGAAACTGCAAAGCTATTATGTACAAGTCGCTATTCCCTTTAAATGCATAATAAAATTATAATGTGAATATCTTTTTTCCCTTTTTCTCTCCCCCCTCCCAAGAGAAAGCTACCATTAGATACAAATAGATATATAGATATAGATGTATATATACATTGTACATGAAAATTATTCTATACATATTTATATTTATCAGTTCTCTCTCTGGATGCAGAAAGCATCATTGTTCAAATGTCCTTTATTTTTAATTTGTATACTTCTAATAGTCAAATTGACTTGTTTGCAGAAGTCATTCTTAAAACATGTTGCTGTTACTATACACAATATTGTCTTGTTTCTGTTCATTTCACTCTTCATTATTTCATGCGATTCTTTCCATGTCTTTCTGTGATCATTGAACTAATCGTTTTTTATCGCAATGTAGTATTTCATCACAATTGTAAACCACAACCTGTTCAGCCATTTTCTCAAGATGGTGACACATGCATAAATTAAGCCTTGAAAAACTTAAAATTTCTGATTCTAAGAAAAAGCATCTTGACATCAATGTTGGTAGCAAATTACTAGATTCTGTAAATATCTTATTATGGCATTTGAGGGCCTCCACAATCTGTTTCCAACCCGTTTCCTGCTTCATTTTACTATTTCTCATTATGCACGTTCTGTTCTGGCCATAGTGGATTTGTAACTACTCCTGGATCTTGCCCGACTTTCTTCTATATCTATACATTTGCACATGTCCTCACCTATCTCTACTTCCTATTTCTTCCACAGGTCTGTTTTCCCTTCCTTTAAGGCCCAATTCAGGTACTGACTCCTCCATAAATCTTCCCCTAAGATACTCAGTTAACAGAAATCCTTGTGTTCCCATTTTATCATATATTTCCATTTGAACTCACCTATATTCTTTCCTCATTCTGACTTATATTTGTATGATGCCTCATTACTCTTTGTAAGCTCCTTCAATAAAAGCATTATGTCATTTTCCATCTTTGTATTCCTAGAATCTTTTACATCTTTTTTGAGTCTGGACTTGTGATTTCATTTGTACATAGGTAGCTCTTCTGAAGGAATTTTTCTCAACCCATAAAGATTCTGTAACGGGTAGACTTAGACTACCGTTAGCCTGGTGACACAGAGAAGTTAAGTGTGTTGCTCAGGCAATCAGTCAATATTTTTTATAGGTAGAACTTGAACCCAAATCTTCTTAATTTTCTATCTACCAAAGCATGGACCCTGTCTCCAGTCAAGCTTGTCCTTGTCAGCATGCTTTTGTTTAGACTGTGAGCTAAGAAAGGTTTTTAGTTTTGCCTAATTTGACCCAAAGGCTATATTATCCCTGCATTATACTGTGCCAAATAGACACAGTAACTCTTTGCCATATTGAATTTGTGTAGCTTATATAAGTGCCACTCTCACTGGGAAGTTGACTCCCCAAAATAAGGCTGCATCTTTCCCCACAGTATTCCAGAGGTACCTAGTGGAGCTGGAGTACTTTTCTGATACTATCAACTTGAGTTTCCCCTTCCAGATGTTTCTCCAGTACCAAATCTAACTCATCTCTCCATTATTCTCTAACCAATATCAGTATCGCTTCAATATCATGAATGCTATCAAATAGCACCTATGTACCATTTTAACCAATTCATATCACCTTGCTTTCACAAAAGGATATTTACTGAGAAAATATAGTACAGAAGGAAAAACATTCCCCTGAATTGGGTCAGACTCTTTCCCCACACAACCTTTACCCTGGAGAGAGTGAGCTCAAACTTAACAGTTGCTACAATGCATCTGTCTCAATTTCACTTCCAAATGTGGCAAAGCTACTGGACCATCTTGGATGTCATGTTCATCATAGCCCCTAAATTATTTGATGCTCTAGTTGTAGTAAAACACTTCATTATGGAGTCACTCACACTAAGTGCTCAAACTGTGCTCAGAAAAGCATATAGACAAAGAGATAGTTTATACTTTTCCACTGTTGACTCTGTGTCAGGCAGATAAGGCTCGCAACTTTTGGTTGGATGAAGCTTTTGCCTAGCTACAGAATTAGTTCTCTCTTCTGCTGCTTTAGATAGCTAACATCAGACTCTTTCCCCAGTTTATGGACCCAACACAGAAACTCACCCCAGTCTAGCCTCAATCAAGTCTGGTAGCAAAAAGTGACCTTGACAACTTCTCCATCACATCTGGGTCTGATTAGGAATGCTCCCTCCCACCTCTAACATCAACTCCCTGTTCTCAGCAAAGCCTATTTTTAGGATATATATGATTTTGCCATTTTGAACTCAACTTTTAGCATGGTTCCTCCCTGACATGTCTCTCTCACCCTCACACTAGGTGAGTTTCTTCCATTTGTGGGGAATCTCTGTCTATTAATATTGCCATATAGAGCCTGTGTGTATGTGTTTGCTTGCTTAATCTTGTAATAATAAAGCTCCTGATAATATCATCTTCTCCAGTACCAATGTCCTGGAAACTTTTGAACCCAGGTCTTTAACTAAAGCTGTGAGGCCAGATAAAGCAGTGATCTACCCCTATACTAGGTCATTCAGATTGATCCTCATGTAGTTTAGATGCCAGAAATCTCTGGCATGGACTCACATCCCTGGACCTCTGGCAGCTCCCTCTTCGAGTAGGTTGCTAGACTTCTAACCTTTTGAAGATTACAGGGCCAAGGCCATCTCCAATATTCCTTCATCTAAATGTTGGAAAGAATAGACAGAGACAGAAGGAAGATCAGGTCATGGAATAAGACGTGGATGGAGAGATAAAGCCCTGAGAATTTTTCCCTAACAGAAGTTTACCGCATGCCTTTCTTTGATTGCCATGATGCGGGGGAAAAGATAGATTTTGTATGCATACACAATCCCCACTCAGCAGCTAAACAAAAGACCTTTGCTTTGTCACCTGGAAAGTTCATAAAAAGCAGTCACATAATGCCTGAATATACTCTAAAGTGGAGATTCAGAACTACTCTTCTGCATCTTCATGTACTTTCAGCAGTGGACTCAAAAAAACCCCATCATTTTCACTTGCTTCTAGGACAGGGTTCTCGTTGATCAGTCCACCATCACCTGAAAATACAATATTTGTTGTTCAAGCAAGATTTTTATCATATCAGTCTAAATTGTACCCTAGTGAACAGAAGGTAAGTATCTAACTTAGGATCAATTCTTGATTGTAGCCATTAGCAGAGAAACACAAAATAATACAAAATTACATGGAATCCTCTTTTTTTCCCTTTAGAATATGTTGCTTGCTTACATTTGAATTTCCTTCCTACATCATAATCTAAATTTCTTCCTAGGGAGACCTGATAATATAGAAGCACTTGGAAACTTTTTTTATTTCTCCATTCTGACCCCAGTTCCTTGCTATCACTGACTCCATTTCTCACTGAAGAACCTAGGCAGAAAAGGCCACATTTATCCCCTCTCCCTAGTACCCTCTTCTCAGTTCAAGGGAAGTGACAGAGTTGGAACTAGGAATTTGTTTTCTCTTCTTCCTCAAACCCCTTCCCTCAAATTTGAACATTTTTACCTCCTATGTGTTACTGTTCATCTGAATCTTTAAGCCTTAATCAGGAATACCTTGGACTTGATATATCATAAAAAGTACCTATGTTGCACAGAAGGTATAATTATCTGGCATCTAAAATGTTTACTTTTTTTAAAAAAATCATATTTAAAAGTCTTCTTAATTGTCCTCTTTGTCTGGTAAATATTGCGCCCTAGGCTAGGTGACCATCTTGCTTTGCTCTTGTCTTAGCTCTGGGAAGTAGTTACATTTGGTTTGTTGACTTCTTTATGAGGAAGTATAAAAAGTTCAAATACACACAAAGCTATAATTAGGTGGATTGGGTGCTCGTAATAAACTTGAAAGCAAGATATTTCTCCAGGGAACTGAGACATGACTATATCAGTAAGCCAATGAGGAGAGCAGAACCTGAATCTTTTCATTCTCCTGTAACCATAATCTATCCATGAGAAATCACTGCTAGACCCAAAGTACCCACATGGTCAATGACAACCAAGAATGAAAATTCTGAGCATGTTCCTTGAGGTGTCCCCATAGACCATCGTAGTCTCATTAATTCTTCAGTTAAATATTTGCTGCCCTCAGCACATTGTCTGGGGTGTCTCACTCATTTGTCAATATCTTCAATCCAAGGACATTCTCTGGGATCCTAGGGAGTATAAACATTGGCCTTTCATCTAAGCTCAAAGGACTATAAAACTGTGAAAAGCCTTTTATCCAGCTATACCTCTATTAGGTTTGTATCCCAAAGAGATCATTAAAAAGGGGAAAGGACCCACATGTACAAAATATTTATAGCAGCTCTTTTTGTGATGACAAAGACTTGGAAACTGAGGGGATGCCCATCAATTGGGAAATGGTAAACAAGCTATAGTATATGAATGTAATGGAATATTATTGTTCTATAAGAAATGATGAGCAGGCAGATCTCAGAAAATCCTTGAAAAACTTATATGAACTGATGCTGAGTGAAGTGACAAAACCAGCAGAATATTGTACACAATAATAGCAACATTGTTCGAGGGTCAAGAGTCATGATGGAAAATTATATGTATATCTAGGGAAAGGACTATAGAGTCTGAATACAGATCAAAGCATACAATTTTTTCCTTTTTTTTCCTTTTTTATTTCTCATAGTTTTCCCTTTTGTTCTGATTATTCTTCCACACCATGACTAATGTAGAAATATGTTTAATATGATTGTACATGTATAGCCTAGATCAGATTGCATGTATCTTGGGGAAGGAGAAAGAGAGGGAAAAATCTAGAACTCAAAAGCTTATAAAAGTGAATGTTGAAAAATAAAAATAAATAAATTTGCAAAAATAAAATGTTGGCCCTTCAAGTATCTCACCTAGGGCCTTGAGCTAAAAAATCTCAAAATAGATCCTATGCAATCTCAAAATTATAGACTTTAGGGATGTCCCTGACTTACCACATCTAGTGGACCTGGAGATCACTACCCCTCCCCACTCCTTTACCCCCACAAATAAAGTCATACAAATTCAACAAATCAACAACATTTCAAAGACTTAACGAAGACTACTACCTGTTTAGTACTCATAAAGGACCTTTCCCAACCCAGACAAATAGAGAAAAGGAAAAATGACAGTTGTCATAAAATAAATAGTTAACAAAAATGAAAAATAGAGAAAAGGAAAAGTCTAATCTTCTTCTTTCAAAAAAAGAGAGAAACTAATGCCAAATGAACTTACAGAACACATGAGACCCTGTCCTCGAAGATGAAGAACCTCAGTTTGACCTGCTGTTACCTCACCTCAGTTGAGAAATCAAACTGCCCTGGGTAAAAAATTATTCTGGCTCCTTCTACTCAGAATGATCCAACTGGAAATCCAGACAGAATTTCTCTAGGTATACTTTCACAGAAAAAAATACAGCAATATTTCTCCAAGGCTCCTTGCATACCTAGGACAATCCTACTGGAGATCCAGGCAAAAAATATTCACTGAGAGTAGGGTGAAAGAAATTTCTCAGATGTTTCACTGACAGGGTATAGGGAAACCTAAATGAAGTTTCCAGCTCACCCAATGATAGGACAAGGAAGTTTAGTTGAAAAAGAAAAAAAATAAAAAGTTAGATGACCCCTGGAGCATGTTTGGGGCTCACAAAAGGGATTAAGTACTTAGGATTGATTGGAATTCACCTCTCAAAAACCGGACAAGATCCCTGCATCTAACCTTATAAAACTGCTGCTGGATCCAGAGTAGAAGAAAACAGGTTCCAGAGTCACTAAATGGTCAAATGGAACCAGAACTGGCTACTCTGAGCTTGTTCTATGAGATGAACTATTCTCTAGAACTATTCAAACTCACTACAGTAAGATGCATGTATATGACTTGGGATTTAACTGATATAAGAAACTCCATATGAGGAAACTTCTTTTATCAGTGCATATCTGGTACATATACACATACTCATACAAACATATATATGCATATGTATGTATATTCATATACCTGTAAAGCTATAAGTGAAGAGTCAGGGGAAGTAGTCCATAGGGGATGTTTACATTTCCACAGACTTCTACATATAAAAATATGTATATACATATACACATATATGTATGTATGTAAGAGTTTTAAACTAGATGTGTATCATATGTATATATCCATATTGCGAATATATGCATATTAAAAATGTTTAGTGCCGTTTTAAGACTAAATAGCTTACGCATACACCTATATATGTAAACTATGGACTAATTACCCTTACTCTGCACTCACAGATTTTCAGTTTGGAACCCCAGAGGGATGACTACTAACTTGGATTCTAGGATTAACTCTGTGGATGACTAACACTATAGCTTACTGGCCCCCACTGGTATGCTTCCCTTTAATAATCAGTCAGTAGAAACAATTAGGTATTATAAAGGACTTTCGCTAAAATGATATAGAAAAAATATAGTAACTGCAAAACATTCTTCCACAAACTTGGGGTGTACTCTCCCACAAATAAACAGCATCCATGGGAAGAGAGAATGCAAATTTAGAATCCATCAGTAGTGAGTCACACATGTAAGATATATACCTGGCAAAGATAGCTCACAGGTCCTGGTACTACAGGGTCTGGAAGGCTCATCTCTTTCCATAGAGTCCTCACAAAGCTCTTTTCTCATGTGCTGAGTAGGTTTCAGAGTGCTCAGATGAGATCTCAGGGCTTGTTCCTCTCTACATCTTCACTCTTATTTGTCAAGGCAATGTCTTTCTTGAATCTGTAGCAAGTTCTCTGCTACTAGAAGTTTTATTCCTTAACATTGCTTCCTCCCTCTTGTAGCTGTCTTTCTGTATCTATGTCTTTCTGGAGTATCTGAGACCTCAACTGTCCTTCAAACTCTCTATGAAGGAAGAAAGAAAACAAAACATTCATCAGGCACTATATGCCAGGCACTGTGCTTCATGGAATGTTTCCTCCTGGGAAAATTAATATAAATTCCATGACTAATGCATAAGAAAGAAACAGAAATCTCCCCTTCCAAAGCTGTGCTTCCCCAGCCTATACTCCTCACACTTCTCAGAGCTCAGCAATTTAAAACCTGCAGAAACATGGCTAATTTATTTGTTCAGCCAATTGGTTAACTTCTGACTCAATCAGAGAAGTGATCATACTTTATAAAGGAATTTTCATGTGTAGCTGAAATTTTAGTTAGTTAAACACCTTGTTACCACATTTAAAGCTCATCTGTGACTGTATCTACTGAGTTGGAGTAAGGGAGCATATCCTCCTTCCTCACATAAATATGGCACAGTATATAAATATTGGGAGGAAATGAAAGAAAGAGAAAGAGAACTAACTTCAAAAACATCTTCATTTTCAGACATACAGGTAATCTAGTTCAGTGTAATTGAATAATAATAGTTGCCATTTCAGTGGTTTGCAGGTTTGCTTTACATACATTATCTCATTTTATCCACATAATACTCCTGTGAGATCAGCACTATAAGTATTATTGAAACCATTTTGCCCAGATAAGGAAACTTAATCTCAGTTAAGTGATGCATCCAGGATCACAAACCTCATACATTTTCAGAGAAGACTCAAATTCAGATCTCTATAAATTCCAAGCACTTGAATCTTTCCACATTGCCTCTCTCTTTACTTTAGAACATTTCATTTAACTTTTTACAAAATAAAAATTGTATTTCACACACTACAGCAACTTAAAATACATATGTATTTTATCTAATATAAATTTTTTGATTTGTAAATGGGAGAAGGAAGTATTCTAATCAAGTCTAGCACTAATATCAATTCAGGTTATAACATCAACGTAGGACCTGTCAAATCTGAAAAGTTGTCTAGAACTAAAGGGATAGTACATCCTTGAAAATTGTTTTCTTGTTGCAAAATGATATGTAGTTTCCTTAGAAAAAGTGTGCCATAGAAAGGGTAGGTTTTTAATTAAGGGTTTAAAAAAATTGAAGTTAATTTAGAATGAATCATTAGAGTTATCCAAAATCAAAGGCCTTAGACTCCAAATAATCTAGGCTATTATTCCTATTAGCAGATATAGAAAGAAATATAGATTTACTATTAAAAGTATATGTTTCATAAGTCCGAACAATAGCTCTAGTAATCACTTTATAGAACACCAACCATTTCATAGTTAATTATTAGATTTTAGAGACACAAAAGTCTCCAGATACATAAATAATTCAGTCTTGCTTTAGCTGTTTTGACTTTATATTGAAAGATATGTAAAATCGTCCATTGAATTGACTGCTCACCCATAAGAATTACATTAGCTGCTTCCAAGTTCTATGTGGTATCCAATTTTGTTTCTAATTAAAAGGCATAGTTGTGATTTAAGGGTTTTCCTTTTCTGTTACGGTATCGGCAATAGTAATAAGTCCATGATCACAGCTTGGCCTTGAATCAAATATTTCTGTAAGTGGATAATGCAATTATATATTGGTCTACTTATTAATGAAAACTGAATACAATTTCATAATATCCTGATTGAAACTAGGCAAAATCTGTATATGAGAAAATTCTAATGGTTTAAAGAAAAGGCCTCCTCATATGTATTTTTATATTCAATATACCTCATGTCCATGAAAGCTAATACTTTTAGAACTCTCTGAATCTCTTCTCCCAAGCAAAAAGATAGGGGACTGTATATATGTATGAACATGGAAAGGAGAGGACTGGAAACCTCCAACTTGTAGAATCCTGGGTTTCTTTTAAGACTCAGCTTAACTTCTGTTTCCTTCTAGAGACCTTTGCTGATCCTCCCAACTGCTTGCTATCTTCCCTCTCACGATAACCTCCACCCACTCTCTATTTAGCTTGTATCTATCAATTTGTATATATTAAGAATATACATTAGAATGTGCATTAGATACACTGTAATACATATTAGATTATAAGCTCCTCAAGGGCAAGACCTATTTTTGGTTTTAGTTTATATCCCCAATGCTAATCACAGTGCCTGGCACATAGTAAATATTTAATGAACAATTCTTCATTGACTTACTAAAAACTGTCACCAATAAGAATATTCTGGGTGAAATGGAGAGTTAAATATACAGAGTTTGGAGAAAAAAAAGATGTACACCTTCCTCATTTGTCTCATAACAGTAGAAAATTTAATTTATATAATGTTTTAAGGTTTACAGAATGCTTTCCTCATGGCAATTTCAGTGAGAATATTATTATTATCATTTTAAAAAATTTATTTAGTGTTTTATTTTCTCCAGTTACACGTGAAAACAATTTTAACATTCATTTTTAAAACTTTGAGTTCCAAATTCTTTCCCTTCCTCCCTCTTTATCTCCCCTCATTGAGAAGGCAAACAATTTGATAAAGATTATAAATTTGTAATCAAACAAAACACTTCCATAATAGCCATGTTGTAAAAGACTATTTCCCTGTATCCTATTTCTGCTCTTGTTTATTCTATTATCTCTTTCTTTTCACGCTGTCCCTCCTCAAAAGTATTTTGCTTCTGACTACCCCCTCCCCCAATCTGTTCTCCCTTCTATCACTTCCCCCCCTTCTCTGATCCCCTCCTCCTTTACTTTCCTGTAGGGTAAGATACATTTCTCTACTCAGTTGAGTGTATCATCATTTTTATGATGTGGAATCTAAGGAGGAGAGAGATTATTAAATGGATTGCTTAAAGTGATATTGCTAGTGTTTTTCAGAACCAGGATTCAAATTCATATCTCTTGAATTTAAGTCCAGTCCTGTGCCATATTGCTTCAGCAATATTTCAATCTGCAGGGGAAAATAATAATAGTATTTATAGAGAGCTTTAAGGTTTGCAGATTTTACATATGTTATCTCATTTGATCAAAAACATTTGGGAAAGCATCTGCCAATTCCAAATGTTTAAATGTGGTCAGATGAACTGATTTTTATAGCAAAACTCCTGCTGTCAAGTATTTCTCCCCCAGATAACCAACCCCATGTCAGTTCTTAATTAGTACCTCCCACAGTTTTCAATACAAAAAGTTCTTTCATCTATGAAACTGATTTTTTTTAATGTTCAGACCTTACCAGTTAATATTTATCTATAAAGCAGTGGAAAGAGAAAGAGTTCTACAAGTGTTATTAATAGCTCCCTCCCAAAAGTCCTTATGGTGTAGAAAAGGGTTTGATTATTAAGCTAAAGCAGCAGATGCATCTCTAGCAAATCCTACCAGGTTGAAAAGACTTCCAGGATGACCCAGCAACAGAGCGCATCTGCTTTCCAAGGACCAGCATAGCTAAGGACACAGAGGTTCATGACCTGGCTGACAACTTGATAATGAACTTTTTATCTATGAAAACCCAGGAAACAAACAAAAAATACAAGCTAGTCTTCAGTTCCCTTCCACTTCTGCGATGATAGTCATGTATTTCTAATTTCTTATTGCACAACAATATTCCATGTACCATAGGTTTTTTTAGCCTTCTTCAGTCAATTAGCATCCACTTTGTGGGCTCTTTGCTACCACAAAAAGTGCTATCAACTTCTTGATATAAATTGGACTGTTCTGTCTTTAATTGCTTTAACATTAATGGCAAATAGGGGAATTGCAGTGTCAAAAGGTATGGACATTTTAGTCACTTTTCTTGCATAATGTGGGGTTAGAATCCAGAAGGTTTGGAACACTTTAAAGCTCCACTAACAATCTACCACAAATCGATGCCATTACTGGAGACCTCTGTTTCTCCCCTCCTCTTTATGTCACTTTTTCACACATCTCCTATAAAGCAGCTCTTCCCCTTGACAAAGCAAACCCTTCTCCTTAATCCTTGATTCTGTTCTCTCCCCTCTCTCACCTCTAACGGAGTGTTCCCATTATCATTTTCAGTCTCTTATCTACAGTCTCTCCCTATCTGTCAGCTCTTCCCCTAGTGCCTACAAATGCAATGTATTTATCTACTATTTTTTTAAATGCTGTCTTGTTCTGATAACAATAACTCACATTTATATAGTACCTACTATCAGCCAGACACTGTGCTAAGCATTTTACAAATATGACCTCATTTGATCCTTACAATACCCCTGGGAAATAGGTGCTACTGTTATCCCTATTTTACATATAAGGAAACTGAGACAAAAGTTAAGACAATCACCCAGGGTGACTCGGCTGATTAGTGTTTGAGGCCAGATTTGGACTCGGATGTTCTAACTCTGGGCCTGGCACTCTGTATAGCTATCAATCTATATCCTTCATTTTGTGGCCAAAATCCTTGAGAAAGCTATGTGATTGGGGAGTGGAAAAATTAAATGTGAATTACCATGGGAAACCACAAACCCTTAGATGTGGCTCTGGTACCTATTTTCTACTGGGATGTCCCTAATTTCAAACCACCCTTTTTTTTACCTATGTTCTTTCCCTTATTTGGGCTATTTTTTCCACAGTAATTTCACTCATGTCTGACTCTGTGACCTCATTTGGGGTTTTCTTGGCAAAGATACTGGAGTGCTTTGCCATTTCCCTCTCCAGTACATTTTACAGATAAAGCAACTGAGGTAAATGGGGTTAAATTACTTGCTCAGGGTCACAAGGTAATAAATATCTGAGGCTGGATTTGAACTAATGATAATTAGTCTTATTGATTCCAAGCTCAGAGCTAAATCCACTGTGCCATCTAGCAGCTCTTTATGCTAAGGCAAAACTGAGATGTAGCATCTAGGAATTCTTGGGATTCATACTGATGGCTACATTGCAGGAAGCAATAAGATGAACTTCTTTAAGAATGTGTGTGTGTGTGTTGGTGGAGTTGTGAACTGATCCAACCTTCTGGAGAGCAATTTGGAACTACACCAAAAGAGCTATAAAACTGTGCATACCCTTTGATCCAGGAAGACTACAGCTGTATCCCAAAGAGATTTTTTAGGGGAAAAGAAGCTATTTGTTCAAAAATATTTATAGACGCTCATTTTGGGTGGCTAAGAATTGGATACCAAAGAGATGTCCATCAACTAGGGAATGATTGAACAAGATGTTGTAAATAATTGTGATGGAATATTATTGTGCTATAAGAAATGACAAGCAGGATGACTTCAGAAAAAAATGGAAAAACTTACATAAACTGAAGCAAAGTGAAGTGAGTAGCACTAGAACATTGTACACTAGCAGCAACATTGTACGATGAAGAACTGAATGACAGCTATTTTCAGCAATGTAACAATCCAAGATACTCCCAAACATTCATGAAGAAAAATGCTATTCGCCTCCAGAGAAAGAACTGATGTTGTCTGAATACAAAACCAAAGAAATGTCTTTCTTTTTTGGGTTGAGTCTTCTTGCACAAAATAGCTAATATGGAAATGTTTTTTATGTTTGTACACATAACCTGATTGCTTAAGCCTCAGGGAGTAAGGAGAAGAGGGAGGAAGAGATAAAACTGGGATCTCAAAACTTTTTAAAATGTTAAAAATACTATTTTTAAAAGAATGTTGGGGGGAGGGGACATGCCTAGGTAGATGGAAAGCACATCCTGGCAATTCCATGGTCAGTAAGTTATCCTGTTTTTCCACTGTTCAACTTTTCAGCAAATAGAGGCTAACTTGAGCCAAGTAGCAGCCTGTGCGTGTTTAGGTTGACTTGACGTGGATATGGAAGCCAAGGTAGAAAGATGATTCTGGGACTCTTAATGTTACTGAGGGTTTTTGGGGGGGGGAATTTTACTTCTATTACTATTGCTAATATAACTACGAGGCACTTGATGTGCACTTGTGAACAAGAACATACAAGAAATACTCTACTTGAGTGGTACAATACAATATTGTACATATTGGCACGGACCTTGAACAACAACATATACAACACATAAATCACATTGTGTGGGAAAGGAAAAAACCTAAAATAATAATAGACTGCCACCCAAATCATTCATACCACAGTTCTTATGCCAACTGAAGTTTGTTATTCCAACATGCCCCATAACAATGAATTTGGTTAATATGAAAAAGTCAAATAAAAGTTTGAGTTAATAGTTATTTAACTATTACAAAAGCTCCTTTTTTACTTCTTTGCATAATATATGTTCTTTTATTATGTTTTAATGGCAGAATTTATTTATGTTAATTTATGGCAAAGAAGTTAATAGAAATGACATATTTAAAGGAAAGCAAGACCTGAAGTTAGGAAGACTTGGGTTTGAGTCTTGCCTCTGACAGACTAACCATATAACCTCAGGCAATTTTCAATGCCCTAGGCAGCCCTCTAAGTTTAGAGATTGAAGAACACTTGTGAATTTGCAATGAATGGTGGAAGGAGTTTCCAGACTGGGAGCTCTTCACAATGATGAAATCCTAGGTCTTGATGAAAAATAAGAAAACACACAACTTCTTATATTGATGATTTTCTTCTTTATTATGTAATTTTCATGTATGTATCTTTAAATCAAGTCTAGTCATCAGGTGTTTGTATATTTATTACATTATGACCAATGCAATCTGAAATGGGTTGGATATAGTCACTGGACTTAATGAATTTACAGTCTTATTCTGGAAACATGTAATTGGCAAAAGATACAAAGTCATAGCTAGCTATTTCACCAATCTTTCTTTTTGAACTGGATCTTTAACTCTATAATCATAAGGAAAGTCTGTCCGGGTGATAAAACTGCTTCTTACAGATGCGGATCAACAACTACCTAGCAAGTTATAGTCCTAATGAGTTGCCTGGGGGCACCAAAAGGTTGTAACTTGCCTTAAACCAGCAGCCAGTATGTGAAAGAGGCAGTCCTTTACTCCCAGACCTTTATAACTGTGAGACTACTCTTCAGATACAAAGTAGGAAGAATAAAACTTCTTCTGTCTAAAGACAGAGAAGGTTGGACCAGATGTCTATTGAGGTCCCTTCCAAGTCTGAGATTTTTGACTGTTTTCCTAAGTATTAGGTTTGGGGCTACCTTCTGTCTATGATATAGGAAATCAGATAAGGGAAAGGTATTTGTTACCTAGGGGAATGACTTCATGGACAAAGTAGGACTTGAGATAATTTTTAAAGGATGCTGAGGGTTAGAATTGGCAGAGGAAGAAGCAGCTGTGAACAGAAGTATATAGCCCAGAAAGTCTTACTGAGAATAGTGATCTTATGGCAGTTTCTACTTTACCTCTTTTTTCTTATGAATGTCTTAGAAAAATAGACAGTACAATTTGTGTAATCTGGCCTAGGTACTCTGGAGGAACATGAAAGGGAAAGAATCAAATGGAAAAAAGTAGGCAAGTCTCTCTAAAACACAAGAAACTAAGCAAGAGGTACTGAAGCAAGGAAAAAGGCACAGTACCCAGTCTATGAAAGAAGTTGAAGGTAAGCAGGTTGATCTCATGATGAACCATTCTAGAAAAGAAACCAGAATTTCTAGAATAGAATTTCTAGCACAGAATTTTTTTTCTTTTTTTTTCGGGGTGGGGGGGGATATTTTTTCCCAATTGCACGTAAAACCAAATTTTAACATTCTTTTTTTTTTTAATTTTGAGTTCCAAATTCTATTCCTCTGTCCCTCTTTCTCTCCCCTGTCCTTTCCCAGAGATGTAAAGCAATTTGATATAGGATATATGTGTGCAGTCATATGCAAAACATATTTCCATATCAGTCATGTTGTGAAAATGAACAGAGACCAAAAAAAATAACCATCCAACACCACCACAAAAAAATTTTTAAAGCGAAATATAGCATGCTTTGATCTGCATTTGACTCCATCAGTATTCTCTTTGACAGTGGATAGCATTTTTCATCATGAGTCCTTTGAAATTATCTTGGATCATTATATTGCTGTGAATAGCTAAATTATTCACAACTGATTATTGTACAGGATTATTGTTACTATATACAATGTTGCTCATTTCACTTTGTATCTGTTCATGTAAGTCTTTCCAGGTTTTTCTGAAAGCATCCTGTTCATCATTTCTTATAGTATAGTACTATTCCATTACAATCATAAATACAGCTTCTTTAGCTCTTCTACAGCTGATGGACATCCCCTCAATTTCTAATTCTTTGCTACCACAAAAAAGAGTTGCTATAAATACTATTATATAAATTCCCTTTTTAAAAAAACATTTTGGGGATACAGACCTAACAGTGATATTGACAGGTGAAAGGGAATGCACAGTTTTATAGTCCTTTGGCCTTAATTCCAAATTTCTCTCCAGAATGGTTGGATCAGTTCACCACTCTACCAATAATACATTAGTGTCCTAATTTTCCCACATCATCTCCACCATTTATCATTTTCCTTTTCTATTGTATTAGTCAATCTAACAGATGTGAGATGGTACCTCAGAGTTGTTTTAATTTACATTTCTCTAATCAATAGTGATTTAAAGCATTTTTGTATGACTTTAGATAGTTTTGATTTCTTCATCTGAAAACGGCCTGTTCAAATTCTTTGACTATCAATTAGGGGATGACTTGAATTCTTATAAATTTGACTCCATACTCTACATATTTGAGAAATGAGGCCTTTATCAGAGACACTTACCATAAAAAACAAAATGTTTCCCTAACTTTCTACTTGCCTTCTGAATGTAGTTGCGTTGGTTTAATTTGTGCAAAAACTTTTTAAGTCAGTATAGTCAAAATTACCATTTTATATCTCAAAAATTATCTCTTGCTTAGTCATAAATTCTTCTCTTATCCATAAATCTGACAGGTAAACTATTCCACACTCCCCTGATTTGCTTATAGCATCACCCTTTATATCTAAGTCATATAGCCATTCTGACCTTATCTTGTTATACAGTATAAGATGTTGGTCTATACCTGGTTTCTGCCATGCTATTGGATCATGACTTTTAGGTAGTCCAATAATTCTTAAATCATCCCTCCTGGATCTATTTTCCAGGTCAGTTGTTTTTCCAATGAGATATTTCACATTTTCTTCTTTTTTTCATTCTTTTAGTTTTTATTTTATTGTTTCTTCATGTCTCATGGATTAATTAGCTTCTACTTATCCATTCTAATTTTTAAGGAATTATTTCTTCAGTGACCTTTTTAACCTCCTTTTTCATTTGTCTAATTCTACTTTTTAAGGACTTGTTTTCTTCACTGGATATTTGTACCTCCTTTTTCATTTGGCCAATTCTACTTTTTTAAGGAGTTTTTTTCAGTGATTTTTTTTTAATATCATCTTTTTCCATTTTTTGTACTTGCCTTACAAAGTTGTTAACTCTTTTTTATGGTTCTCTTGCAACACTCATTTCTTTTCCCAGTTTTTCTTCTACCTCTCTTAGTTGATTTTTTAAATTCCTTTTGAGCTCTCCTGGAATTCTTTTTGGGTCTGAGACTAGTTCACACTTTTCTTTGAGGTTTTGCATAGATTTTGACATTCTTGTCCTCTTTCAAATTAGTTTTGATCTTTCCGGTCACCATGGTAACTTTTTGTGGTGAAGTGTTTCTTTTCTTTTCTTTTCTTTTCTTTTCTTTTCTTTTCTTTTCTTTTTTTTTTTTGCTTAATTTTCATCCTATTTCATAACTTTTAATTTTATGGCAAAGTTGGGCTCCACTCCTTTAGTGGAGGGGGCACTGCCCCAAACTTCTTTCATAGGAGTTCAAGTCTTCGCTACTTGGCTACGTTGGGGGCCAAAGAGCCCTACTACTGCTCTGGACTGAAAGCCAGGAGGCACAGGCCACAGGACCTCACTGTAAGGTTACACTGGAGGCCACAGGGCCTTGTCAGAACAGAATTTCTGGAACAGAAAGGAGAAACTGACATATATGTTCTAAGAAACTACCTTACCCTGACAAGACCCTTTGTGTGGTAAATAAGACTATGGGATCCAGAAGTAAAATAACAGATGATTTAGGTAGACATTTTGACCCCCTGAAAGTATGAAAGCGTTGTAACAATTAACAGAAGTTCTTGTGTAAGCACTTCAGATGGTAGAGACCTTACTTTCTTGAAGAGAAAGTGATTTGTATCATCTACTGGAAAGGATTCAAACAACAAGGAGTATCAAAGTACAGATGAGGATAGTGACAGCAAAAAGAAATACCAAGGCCACTTGCTAGTAGTCATAGGAACGTTACAGGTCCCTAAGGAAAAGCAGTCTACTAAAGGTGGTTGTACCTTGAGTCTCCAAGATATCCTTTACTATGTCTAAGTCTTTTACTGTCTAAATAAAACTATGTCAGGCCTTGTGATTCTGAGTGATTTTAGGGGGGAACTGGTAGTTACCCTTGAGAAATGATATGTACTTAAAGAATTGATCAATAATATCATACTTATCAATCCCCAAATAACAATTTCTTATATTTGTATGGTACTTTGTCAGTTTAGTGTTTTTACATATATTATTCCATTTGACTCAACAATCATAATGTAGTTGGGTCAGATTTTATTCCTATTTTACAAATAGGAACACTAAGATTCATATAAATTAAATGTCAGCATAAAACTTTGGCTCTAATCCTGACTCTTTCACTAATTACTTATGACCTTGAGCAAATCTTACAAACTCTTTCCTGCAAAATGAGGATGTGACAGAGATAGGAGTAGTACCTTGAACTTCTGACTTATGAAGCCTCTTTAAACTGCCTCCTGCCATATATTTTAGCAGGTGAAAGATGAAAGAATCAAGGAAACAACAGTTTGGGCTTCCATGTATATCATTTTATTAAGCAATGCATGCCAATTACCTGACAAATCGAGACCAGTAGCCTTCCTGAGCTTTGGCAATGCCTCCAGACAATAATAATATTTTTATTAACCTTTCCAAAAGTAAACCCTTTTCTATATTATCATTCTTGGTTGCTGAAAGGGGATAGAAAAAAGAACATCCATAAAAGGGACACTAATAAAAATCAGTTTGAGAAGAAACATAGCCCCTTGAATTAAAATACTTGAGGAAATAAAGTAACTATTCTAAGAGCCTAAAGGAAAACTGTTCCTCAGATAATGTCCTGAGAGGACCTGTTTGAAAGCAGAGAGGTTCCTTTGCCCCACAGAAGAGATGTGTGCATTAGAACAGAAAGAGCTATAAGTGTTTCCCAGTACATGCCAACTAATCCCTGAAGGAATAGGATAAAGGTCATCAAGAGCTTCAATACATTATTGTGAATTGCCACAGGTATATGTGTTTCCTTGCTAATCGTGTGCCCACTCACTCCCATAGAAACTAATGTGCATTGGTGGGAAAGTGTGATCCACATTTATAGGTGGATTGTTATTTTGGATTATCTCTTTTGCCTTCTAATGAATAAATATTATGACTATTCATGTTTTTGCCTCACAGTAAGTATTTCATATTTAAGAGTCAATGGTGTCATTCTGATTATTTCACATAAATGGTAAGCATACTAGTGGGGCTTCAGGAACTACAACAGTCAGTAATAAGATGGCATTCCACCATATTGCCTTACACTTTAGATAATAGCCAAGTAGTCATGGCTGTGGCAGGCTCCTCATTTGGAAAAAATCCATTAGACATGCCAGGGTAAAATAGGGTTTGTATGATTGAACCAGCTCAAAGAAAAGGGAAACACCATACCAACTGTTCCTTTGTCCTTTCTGAAGCCACAATGGTTCTCAAATATATGACCATCTCCAGGCAAAGGATCACCTTATTAAGGAAGACACTAGCAAGAATCCTGTCAACAATGGTTAAGAGAGAGATCCACCCCCACCCCCCATGATCTCAGGACAATCTACTCCCTTTACCTTAATAGAAATGGACAATCCTTGAACTCCTAGGGGATAACCTCCTCTTGCCATATAACCTGGAATATTTCAGTTCTTGTATGAGGAATAGTCCCCCTACCTTACAAATCTCAGCTGAAATAGGATCAGCACCAGGCGATTTGTCACATGAAAGGAGCCTAATGGCCCTCAAAATCTCTTCTTCAGTTGGAAGTTCAGCTAAGGAGGGATTGACTTCAACCTGAGGTAAACAGTCAATGGCCTCAGCACTGATTGACAATGGTCTGTTGAGAACACTATGGAAGTGTTCAGTCCATCTCTCCAGGGTCATATCCTTATCACTAATCAATATGATTCCATCAGCACTGAATAGTTGTAATGATTACATTGGTCCATAAATAGCTTTCAGGGAATCATAAAAGTGCTTTGGATTGATACTATCAGCAGAAAACTGAAATTTTACCTGCCTTCTTACTGAGCCAGGAATCCTGCATCTCTCAAAGCTTTGCTTGTACTTTTACTTTTGATGGAATTAAATGCTGCCTTCTTAGAGATGGATGAACTATCCTGCTGGAAAATCTTGTGGAGTTCTCATTTTTCATGTAGCAACTTCTGGATTTCCCCACCATCCTCATCAAACCAAACTTGGTTTTTGCAAGTGTCCTGACCAAGATGAGCAAATGCAGTCTGTACACCAAATCCCCCCAAATCCCACTCCTTTCTGCTCCACTGTTGACAACTGTGTGCTGACTCAACTTTCCCTCCAAGTTAGCAACAGTTAGTTAGTTCATGCTCAGAAAAGAGCTCTAATATGTTGACATTAATTTTTCTGGTAGTCATTTTGCCTTGGGGAGGCACTTTTGATGAATGCGAATATTTAGCTTGGAAAGGATAAGTCTATGATCAGTCCAGCACTCTGCACCACACATTGCCTTTGTCACTCTCACATTTGGTCTGTCTCTTCTCCTTACAGTCACATAGTCTATTAGATGCCAATATTTGCTGCAAGGGTGCATCCATGAAGTTTTATGGCATTTAGGTAAATGGAAAACAGTGTTGGCATCTGATGAGAAGGTCATGAGATGCACAAGTCTTTAGCAGTAAATGATCACTGCTGTTGCTGTTTCAACTCCATTCCTCCCTGGGACTCCCTGCCAAGTTTGGTAGTCTGAGTCTACTCGAGTATTAAAGTTGTCCAGAATTAGAAGCTTGTCCTCCTTTGGCACATTGATGATAAGGGTCTCTAGGTCTTCATAAAATTTTTCTTTGACCTCACCAGGGTTCATCATGGTGGGAGCACTGATGATGGAGGCATAGTTTTTTTTTCTGCAAGTGGCAATCACATTGTTATGAGCTTGTCATTCATTCCTTTTGGCAAGCACACCAGCTTGCTGACTAGTTTAGTTTTGATGCAGAACCTATGCCAGCTTCATGGCGTTCACCTTCACTGAGAATTGCAGATCAATTCTCTGCAGACTTGCTAGTTTTGGACTAATAATTAACACCAAGAAAACATAGGTGCTCCATCAGCCACTACCATACCATCCAAATGTGGAATCACCAGTTACAACAAATGGAGAAATTTTGAATGCTGTGGATAAGTTCACTTACCTTGGTAGTGTACTTTCCAAGGATGTACACATTGACAATAAGGTTGATGCACACATTACCAGAGCTTGTTCAGTGTTTGGGAGGTTCCGAAGAAAAGTTTGAGAGAGAAGAGGTATTAGACTGACTACCAAACTGAAGGTCTATAGAGCTGTTGTGCTAACCTCATTGTTCTATGCCTGTGAAACATGGACAGCCTACCAGCACCACGCCAGGCAACTGAATCACTTCCATTTGAACTATCTTAGGAAGATTCTGAAGATAACCTGGAAGGATAAGACAGTAATGTCCTTGCTCAAACTAAACTGCCAAGCATTCAAACTATGCTTCAGAGAGAGCAACTCCAATAGGCTGGCCACATTGTTCAAATGCAAAATGTACACTTGCCACAAAAGACTATTTTATGAAGAACTCACATGGGGCAGGCCATCATATGGTGATCAGAAAAAACGATACAAGGACACTCTCAAGGTCTCCCTCAAGAACTTCGGATTTGATTGTGGGACATGGGAGACACCGGCACAGGACCACTCAGCATGGTGTGCCCCCATCAGAAAAGGTGCTGTGTTATATGAGCAAAGCAGAATTGAAACAGGACAAAGGAAACATAGCATGCACAAATTTGAAGTAAGCATGTCAAATGTTCACACAGACTACCTGTGCCCAGTCTGTGGTAGAGAATTCGAACTCGTATTGATCTGATCAGTCACAGTTACACACACTGAAACTTCACTTTGTCATAGTGATGTCATTTTGATCCTCTTTGGGAATGAAGGACAGCAACCAACCAACTAATTCGGGCTACATAGAGTTGGCAAGCTGAGCAAGGAATTTTTTTAAGGAACTTAAATCCAGATAGATGAGAAACACAATTGCTTCTGATAAACTTCCCATTTCCCAATAACTGCTCTAGTAAAATACTTAAATTAGTACAGAAAAGGGTGTATGAGATGTATATGTACTAGGTTTCTTTTGGTCATTTATTCCTAATTTAAAAATTTTCCTTTTATTCTCATATGTGACTATGAATGCCAAATAAAAATTTACGAAATAAAATCATTTGTGGCATTCAAGGCTCAACAACAGCTGAACCAAATTCTTTAGTTTGAAAAGTTCCTTTTTATTAATTCACATGTGCATATACAAATATATCTTCTTAAAATTAATAGTTTATTCATTTCAACTTTGAGCTTAAAACATGAACATCATCTTCTGGGTTAATGTATTTTAATGCATAGCTTTAATATATGATACATATAAGTTTATATATAGATATATATACATATGTGTATATATATGCATATTTATGTATATGTGTGTGTGCACGTGTATGTGTGCGTGTGTGTATATTATATATATGCCTGTAGGGATTTGGCATATGATGTTTCATTAAGCCTAACTCACACTGTCCATAACCTTGAAAAGTCCTTCCCTTTTACCTGATAGCATCAATTCAGTCTTAACAGAATTGAGTTTGAGCAGACTGGATTTCTTCAAGGAAGTAATTACTGAAATAAGCAAGGTGTACTTAGCTGAAAACATCCTGGGCCTACATAAGAGAAAATCAAAAGGAAAATAATGTTTATTCTTTTGTTGTCAGGAGTCAGAGTGGGAGGGAGTGCAGGGTATGCTGAAACATTCCCAACTCAACCAGTTATGTTATAGTGGGAATTCCTTTTGTATACACTGTAGTTTGAACTAACTGGTTCCTAGAGTATCTTTCTGCTCTCAGATTCTCTAATTTTCTGTTTCTGAACATGATATGTTGCATTTTACTTCACAGAATCTCAGAATTTTAGAACTGGAAGGAATCTCAACGATCATTCCGTTCAACTGATACCCAAATGTTATTTCTTAAATTTTTCCTAAAGTTAAGCTGATATCTGCTTCTTCCACCCCTTGTTCCTCTTTTGTTCTCTGAGGCCAAGGAGAGCAATTCTAATCCTCTTTCCACAAGACAGATCTTCAAATACTTGAATAGAGGTATCATGGTTTTCCCTGATCTCTTTTCTCCCTCTTGCCCAGTATTTAATCTCCAAATAAAGTATCTCTAGCAGTTTCAGATAATCCTTATATGCAAGGTCCCAAAGCCTTTCACCCCATCCTACATGTCCTCCTTTGGGTATTCTCCAAACACAATAATCTAGGTATTGTCTAACCAGAGCAGAGAATAGCAGAACTATTATCTTTCTCATCCCTCTCTTAAAATAGACCAAAGTAACATTAGCTATTTTCGGTTGCCATAGATAGATATCTTGTATTGAATTCATGGGGAATGCCTAGACAGAAATTTCAGAGAATAGATAGGTATGAATGGACTATCATCTTTACAACTGAAAGAAACACCCAAATCAATGAAACTGATTGTTCTGTGTATTACAGTATCACTGTTGACTCATAATTAGCTTATAAATCACTGAAACTCTGGATCTTTTTTCTGCCTAATTATGCCTCTACCATCTTACATTTGTGATGTTGATTTTTGTACCCAAAAGAAAGACTTTACATTTATCCCTGCTAACTTTTATATGATGAATCAGATTCAGCTCTAGCTTTATCAAAATATTTTTGGATTCTACTTTCATCCTTTGTGTTAGCTCTCCCTCCCACCTTTGTATCATCTGCAGTTTTGATGAGTATGCCATCTATGCCTTATCCAAGTAACTGGTGAAAATATTAAATAGCACAGGGCCAACCACAGATCCCTGGAGGATTCTATTGGGAGCCTACTGCTGTGTTGACTTTGCATTTATAATTATTCTTTGAGACCAGAGATCTAATCACTACTGAATTCATAACACTGTATAACATACTAATAATAACATTTAGATAGTGATTTGAGATTTACAAAGCACTTTGCAAATATTATTTTATTTTATCCTCACAGCATCTGTGAGTGGTATGCAAAATTATTTTATAAATGATATAATCAGATATTTGCCTAAGGGCATACAAAATGCAAAGCAACTAAGTGGCTCAGTGGATAGAGTCCTGGGCCTGGAGTCAGAAAGACCTGAGTTCAAATTTGACCTTAGAGAATTTACTAGCTGTGTGACTGTGGGCAAATCATTTAAACCTTTGTTTGCTTTAATCCACTGGAGAAGGAAATGGCAAACCACTCCAGTACCTTTGCCAAGAAAACCCCATAAACAGCATGGTACACAAAATCACAAAGATTTGGATATGACTGAACGACAACCAAAATTTGCCTAAGTATCTGAAGTTAAATTTGAACTCAGGTCTTTCTGAGCTCATATCCAGCATTCTAGCTGCAATGTCACCTACTCGCCTTTAGTCCATCTCATTATATACTTTATCAAACACTTTGTTAAATTTGTGTTGTATTTCATAACAAAAAAAAATTTGTTTAAGAAGGTATATACCAAAAAATTATAACATAACATTTAGGGTCCGAGATGAGGGCCATACATTTGGAGAAGTAGTCATCCTCTGGTATTCACCCTTCCTTAAGCTTGGAAGGAGGGTGATGGTGTGTTATCCTTCTAGTTTGACTAATTATTCTTGGTAACTGAGTACAGAAATCTCATTTATATGTGGTGGAATAATTGCAAGAGTTGTCAATAATCTCTAAATTTGGTGTCCCTTTAGTTCAGCACCCTGAGACAAAATTCTGAAGACCCAGCCCTACTTATTGCTCTATCTAAAAGTCATTTACTTATCAGTCTTTCATAATATTTTCCTTTGGTGGTCAGACAGTAGAATTTCTCTTAATATTTTCTTTTGATGAACAGAGAATAGAACAGATATAGATAATGTATGTATGTAGGTATATATGTATCATTGTTATATGGTATTTAATCCTTTTTTAAAAGTCATCTAATTGAGATTAGTATCTGAAATAATGAATGAGATTATGTGTGTGTGTGTGACAGAGAGAGAGAGAGAGAGAGAGAGAGAGAGAGAGAGCGCAAGTGAGCATTTATTAAATACTTATTATGTGTGCCAGGCAAGTACTATACAAGTTTCTAGCTTCAGAAAAAGTGTTTACCACATTAAAGATTATATTTTGGGTGGAATAGTATAAAGTATCTTTCCCCTTCCCTCTTTGTAATAAGTATCTTAAGTCATAATATGAATTCAACAATTATAATTTGTAACATTTGTATTAAATTGACTTTTAAAGATGATTTTCCTAGATAAGAGCTACGCCTTATACTCTACTTCTTTTTGTTGGACTACTCTTAGGAGCTGAGAATCTAGTGTTATTTTATTTCATTTTATGAATGGAGTTATTGCTGGAAAGTTGGCTATAAGTGATTTTTTCTTAACTGAATTATATATGTCCATTGACTTGTTGGTCCTAAAGCTAAACAAATACTATTTTAAAGAATATGAAAACATTAAAAAGTCACATTAAAATACAAATATGCCTTGACTTTAAATGGATTTTTTAAAAAAAAGATTAGCTTAAATGTATCATCATACACACACACACACACACACACACACACATACAAACCCAACTATTGGATGAGTAGTGTTATCTTCCTATATAAATGATGATATTGAGATTTTTTAATGCAATTATTCCAGATGTTACTAATTCCAAATACTATACTAAGAAAATCATTATGCCCTACTCATATTTATTCTATTAAATGTAGAAATCCTCAACTAGGTTTCCTTTGTACTGGAGACACCTCACTTCTATGGATAACTTTTACCTAGGAATGCTACTTTTTATCATCCAAAATTATTCAAATCTGTGGGAAGTAGTAAGAAAAGTAGTACGTTCAGTATCAAAGAAATATGGTTTAATTAGAAGTGTATTGGTCTAATGATTAAAGGATTCCTTCCTGGGATAACAAACTTGATTTAATAGCATTTTTGCATAATTGTATTTGCTTGGCTCTCTTCTTCCTCAAAAGTGTCCCCTGAAGCAAATTTGGTATTATAATTCTTTATTTCATAGAATAGAAAAATGAAGTACAGATTTACCCACCCCGATAAGTGAGTTCAAAAGCAAAGTCAAATTCAGAACTTTCTGGATCTCTTGGATTGAAGCTAATCAACTCAACCACTTGGTTTGATGATGTTTACTTTGAAACAGAAATGTAATTAACAGTTTTGGTGCATGGGGCAATTCCGTAGGTAAAGGACACATAGGCCTTGAGATGACTGCCACCAGGGGTGGGGGTTGGGGGAGCAAGACAGGATAAACTGGTTAGAGACTCAGCTAGAGTGTGGCTATGGTGGGAAAAAAAGCACCATTTCTTGTGTTCCTATTTTAACTATTCTTATACCTAGGTTTTAAGCTCAATTGTTTCTGTGATGAAAAAGGAGTAAAAGTGCTGTCTATGAATTTTGACATCTTGGAGCAAAGCCCCCACTCAGTCTGTTCCTGCTGTGATTCTGCTTTTCAAAAAACAAAAACAAAGCACAGAAACCCAATTATTTTCATTCTGATGGTTGATTTTGCCTTGCCTACATATATGGTTAGGTACACTCACTAATAGCTCTGTAATGATATTTCAAGTATCTACACTAATGGGGAACAGGGATAAGAGCAATAAACTTTATATATAATATTATATAAGCTAATATACGTGTACATATATATTATATGTATCTCTCTCACCTACACTACCACACACACACACACACACACACACACACACACACACACACACACACACCCAGTCCCTAAACTTCATTCTGCCTCAAATTCTTCCTCTCCTCCCAAACCTTCTTTCAGAACTAATGAGCATCAAAATAAACTAACTGAATTTCATTACCTCTCCTTTAGCTGCCCTTGCTCTGGTGATTGTGTCAAAATAGGGAAATCAGGCAAGAGAATAGGAAGAAAAATAGTGGATAGTAAGTCCCTGTTTAGCTGCAAATTTATTGTGCATATTGAAAAAAATACATGGCTTAACCACTGGCTGAGAAAAGAAAGAGGGAAGTGAAATAGAGAGCATAATAGAAATAGCAAGGTGAAAGAGGGAGGAAAAAATAAATAAGTTTTGTTATATAGTGCTTTGCAACAATATTTGTCATAGAGTACCACACAGTTCCAGGGAACACTCCCAGCAGGTGTGGTTAAGGCCAGCAGGGCATCTTTTTCTACCACTAGGTTAAAAAAGGAAAAAGAGGTAGTATTTGCTGGCATCCACTGTTCAGTTGAAGTGAGGGCTAATGATGGGATAAATTGTGCAAATGTACACGATGCTCTGACTTCATCTGAACATTGTATATAGACAGAAGCAAATTTATCTAGTGCACATACACAGATAGCGAACCCTCCCCCCCCAAAAAAAATCTGGAAATGCCTACTTGAACTGTACTGATTTATTAGAAAGTATAATTTAATGCCATGTTGCTGTTGTTTTTAGATTTTTAACTTTCATTTTTCCTCTCTAAACTCTACTTGTACTTTGTTTCTTTTATGATTTATATGAATTTTTTTCCCTATTGCTCTTTGGGATTTGAATGGGCAACTTCACTGAATTCTCCAAGGAGAGAAAGGGAGAAGAGGAAAAAATGAAGATTTTTTTATCTTTAACTAACACTCAACTAACACTCTAAACACACTGTAAAAAGTGACTTTACCTAGGACTGATATATTCAAAATGTGCCTGCTTTTTCTTATGGCTTTATAAGTAGTCTCACTGACTTTATATAATTAAAGCATGCAAATAAACTATTAAGATAATTAGGATAGCCAAGACTGAAAACAAACTTCTTTGAATGTTGAGTAATAATTGAAATTTATATGGTGCTTTGTGTTTGATCTTTACAACAAATCTATGAGGTACCACAGATATTATCCTCATTTTCCAGATGAGAAAACTGAAGTTAATAGAGAATAAGTGATTTGCCCAGAGGTACATAACTAGTAAGTATGGGAAGCAGGATTTGAATCTACATGCTGTTCAGCATGCCATACTGCATCAACTGAAAAATCAGGGAGCCATCAAAACAGCTAGGTGCTACAGCGCATAGAGCACCAATCATGTCTGACTCCTTGTGAGCCCATCTGGGATTTTCTTGGCATTTTGGAATGGTTTGCCATTTTCTTCTCCAGATCATTCTACAGAAAAGGAAACGGAGGCAGACGGACCTAATTGAGACAGCTAGGAAGTGTACGAGGCCAGATTTGAACTCAAAAGATGTCTTCCTGACTCCAGACCCAGTACTCTACCCACTGCCCCACTTCCCCAGAATCGGGAAGACCTGCGTTCAAATCTGGCCTTAGATGCTTACTAACTATATGACCCTGGGTAAGTCACTTACCTCTGTTTGCCTCAGTTTCTTCATCTATAAAATGAACTGAAGAAGGAAATGGCAAATCACTCGACTATTTTTGCCAAGAAAACCCCAGATGTGGTCGCAAAGAATCAGACGAGACTGAACAAGAATCTAAACAATTGAAATTTCTAAGACATCCAAGTGATGCGGGCTGGAGAGATAGGGGTACGGGAACCCCAAGACTGGAGTTCCCAGCAAGTGCCACATGGGAAAGAATTCACAGACTCGGAAAACCTTTAGTACCCTTTTCAGCAGGCAAGAGTTCTAAGGAACCTGCCACGTTAGAGGGGTACAGGTAAAGTTTATATAGGATATTGCATAGTAAAAGATGTGCCAAATATGCTAAGTAGATGATTCAAGGTGGGATTAAGGAGTGGTTAGTTTTTTTTTTAATTTATTTATTTTAAGTTTTCAACATTCATTTCCACAAAATTTTGAGTTCCAAATTTTCTCCCATCTCTCCCCTTCCCCCACCCCAAAGTGCCAAGCATTCTAATTACCCCTACCACCAATCTGCCCTCCCTTCTAACATCCCTCCCTTCCCTTATCCACATCTTCTCTTTTGTCCTGTAGGGCAAGATAAATTTCTATACCCCATGACCTATATTTCTTGTTTTCCAGTTGTACGCAAGAACAATACTCAACATTTGTTCCTAAAACTTTGAGTTCCAACTTCTCTCCCTTCCTCCCTCCCCACCCACTCAATTGCTTGAGAAGGCAAGCAATTCAATATAGGCTATATATGTGTAGTTTTGCAAAGAATTTCCATAATAGTCATGTTATGTAAGACTAACTATATTTCCCTCCATCCTATCCTGCCCTCCATGTCTTCTGTTCCCTCTTTTGACTTTGTTCCTCCCCAAGAGTGTTGACTTCTAATTGCTCCCTCCTAATTGCTCCCTCCATTTCCCTCCCTTCCATCATCACCCCCACCTTTCTTATCCCCTTCTTCCCTACTTTCCTGTATTGTAAAATAGGTTTTCATGCCAAAATGAGTGTGTATTTTATGCCTTCCTAGAGTCAAATGTGATGAGAGTAAGCTTCACATTTTCCCTCTTACCTCCCCCTCTTTTCCTTCCATTGAAAAGTCTTTTTCTTGCCTCTTTTATGAGAGATAATTTGCTCCATTCCATTTCTCCCTTTCTCCTCCCAATATATTCCTTTCTCACCCCTTAATTTCATTTTTATAGATATGATCCTTTCCTATGCAACTAACCCTGTGCTCTCTCTCTCTCTACGTGTTTGTGTGTGTGTGTGTATGATACTACCAACTACCTAGATACTGAAAAAAAGTTTCAAGAGTTACAAATATTGTCTTTCTGTGTAGGAATGTAAACAGTTCGACTCTAGTAAGTCCCTTATTATTTCTCTTTTCTGTTTACCTTTTCATGCTTCTCTTTATTCCTGTGTTTGAAAGTCAAATTTTCTTTTCAGCTCTGGTCTTTTCATCAAGAATGCTTAGAAGTCCTCTATTTCATTGAAAGACCATTTTTTCACTCAGTGTTGCTGGGTAATTGATTCTTGGTTTTAGTCCTAGTTCCTTTGACTTCTGGATTATCATATTCCACACTCTTCAATCCCTTAATGTAGAAGCTGTTAGATCTTGTGTTATCTTGATTGTATTTCCACAGTACTCAAATTGTTTCTTTCTAGCTGCTTGCAATATTTTCTCCTTGACCTGGTAACTCTGGAATTTGACTATAAAGTTCCCAGGAGTTTCTCTTTTTGGATCTCTTTCAGGAGGTGATCAGTGGATTCTTTCAATATTTATTTTGCACTCTGGTTCTAAAATATCAGAGCAGTTTTCCGTGATAATTTCATGGAAGATGATGTCTAGGCTCTTTTTTTGGTCATGGCTTTCAAGTAGTCCCATAATTTTTAAATTGTCTCTCCTGGACCTATTCTCTGGGTCAGTTGTTTTTCCAATGAGGTATTTCATATTATCTTCCATTTTTTCATTCTTTTGGTTTCGTTTTGTGATTTCTTGGTTTCTCATAAAGTCATTAGCCTCCAGCTGTTCCATTCTAATTTTGAAAGAACTATTTTCTTCAGTGAGTTTTTGAACTTCTTTTTCCATTTGGCTAATTCTGCTTTTTAAAGCCTTGTTCTCCTCATTGGCTTTTTGAACCTCTTTTACCAATTGAATTAACCTATTTTTAAAGGTGTTATTTTCTTCAGTATTTTTTTGGGTCTCCTTTAGCAAGGTGTTGACCCGCTTTTCATGATTTTCTTGCATGTCTCTCATTTCTCTTCCCAATTTTTCCTCCACCTCTCTTACTTGATTTTCAAAATCCTTTTTGAGCTCTTCCATGGCCTGAGCCCATTGCATATTTATTTTGGATGTTTGGGATACAGAAGCCTTGATTTTTTTTTTTTTTTTTATGTCTTTCCCTGATGGTAAGCATTGTTCTTCTTCATCCAAAAGGATGGGAGAAGATATCCATTCACCAAGAAAGTAACCTTTTATAGTCTTATTTTTTTCCCTTTTTTTGGGCATTTTCCCAACCAGTTACTTGACTTGTGGGTCCTTTGTCAAGAGTAGGGTATACTCTGGGGATCTGTAAGATCTCAGTTTCTCCAAGGTGGAACAGGCATGTACACTGGTCTGGGAACCACCAGAAACTTTTACGCCCAGAATCTGTGAGTGGTAGAATTCCATCTCCTAATCACCTGGCCTCCAGTTCCACTAAGTCAGCACTAAGGGCAGAGATTCGGATAAACCGCTCCATTCCCCCAGGGACTTTAGGGGGGGCAGGGCCACTACACAGGGCTGAGATAAGGATCAGCTGCTCAGTTCCCCCAGGGGTTTTACGATCCAACAATGGATGGGGGTTGCTGTGGGAGCTGCTGTGGCCTGATGAGGCCTCTGCCACCGCCTGAGGCTAGAGCTCTTGGAAGACCCTGGTCCCTTCTTGGCCAGCTCAAAAAACCTTCTCACTGACCTTTGGTGCCTGCGGGTTGAGGGATCTGCAAACCCACTACTGCACCTGGGGATTCCACTCCTGGAGGCCTGCTCAAGTCCTCCTCCTGGCACTGTGCTTCATGGCCAAGCCTGAGCTGGGGTCTACTCTGTGTCATGTGCCATAGACCTTTCCCATCAGCCTTTCAGGTCACCCTGGGCTGGAAATCTTCTCCCCTCCATTGTTGTGTGGCTTCTACTGCTCTAGAATTTATGAGAGTCTTTCTTTACAGGCATTTTATGGGCAGTGGGGGAAAAGCTAGTGTATGTGTGTCTTTCTACTCCACCATCTTGGCTCCCTCAGGAGTGGTTAATTCTTAAAGGAACATGCACTTTTGGTACCTACTGTACAGGCATTTTACTCAAAGTTCATTGGGAAATATCCCAAGGCAGGGCTACTTGGAGGTATGGGTTTAGGCCTGAAATGTCACTAAGTCAACTAGTGGTCAGGACTGACTAAGGAACGCCGCTTTCATCAATTTCTTGTTAGGCAAGATAAATGTAAGGGAGTACACGTACGTCTAAGTCTAGGACACATATGATTGATCAGTGAGTAGTAAATGTTGTTATGACCCAGTTCACAGCCAGCTCAGCCAGTATATAGTTAGTTCAGATTAATAAGTTCTATAAGTACAGCTGGCTACTGTATCTGGAAGGGAGATAATGGTTGTTGCTGGGGCCGGCTGTGTCCTTGAGCTGGAGAGAAGTTGCCTAGGGTAGCGTTTAGAGACTAGGAAGAAATGTGATTGATTTTAGAATTGGAGTCCAGCAGATGCACCCAAGCACCCCATCACAAGGACATGCATTGCCACAAAATACAAAAAGGATGTTCCTCGGGGACAACTCTCCCAGACTCCAGGTACTCTCTTGGTTCACACAATTAAAACCATAGCTTACTAGACCTCACTACTGTGTTTACCTTTAATGACCAGAGGAAAAATTATTGCAATTTAAAAGGTAAGATGATTTACAATAGAAAATTCCTCCTCCCCATAAATTTAGGTCACTCTGTCCTACGCATATACTTGAGTAAAAAAGTATAGTGATCACATAGGAGGTGCCTACATGTAATGGGCACGTGTGCTTGGGCCTCCAACACTGCAAGACCCTTGAGACATCTCTGCTGCTTGCTATCCGATGGTCAAGACATCTTGGCTTAGCGCAAGGCTCTTCTGGGCTCTGTGAGCTCTTTAAAAACACAATATCTTTTCATTTGGTCATAGGCACAGAAGCCTCTAGTTTCTGACCAAATTGGAATCCTTGGCTTGGGCACTGGTATTCTCCTTTAGAAAGAACCAGAAGCCTCACCCTAGTGTCAGGGGATGTATCCCTTCCCAGCACTACTCTCTCTTATTCCCAGCCCTGAGTTCTACTGTCGTCTGTGCAGCAAGATTCCCATTCCATCAAGAACTTTCATCCTGAAACTCTCTCTACACAGAAGTTCTAGTTCAGGAAGCAATGTCCTTAAATTCCTCCCTTAGTCTAGGTGCAAGTACATGCCTGCTCTGTCCAGGATCCTCTCCTGTACCTTGCTATTGTCAATGGGGTAGGGAGAGGAAAGAGAAATCCTCTCCTCCCTTGTCGTACTTTACAACAGTAGTATCAAACTCAAAAGAGAAACAAGTGCCACTGAACTGTACGTATAAAAAAAAAAATTTAAAAATGAACTGTGAGGATCCTTGAAGGCTACACAGTGATTTAGAAAACCATATATTGATATTATCTACATTTTGTTGAATTTTTATTTGGATAAATATTTCCAATTATATTTTAATCTGATTTGGACACACTCAGGAGTGTGGGAGGCTATATGTGGTGACCCTTGGATCATGTGTTTAGCACCTGTGTTCTACAAGATGTACAAATGAATATTCAAGAGATAGGAACGTCCTTAAGAACTGAATTCTTCTTCCATAATGGGCTCTCTTCTCAACTCACCAGACTAAATTTATTTTGCATTTTAAAACACATAATCTCTCTTTTTAACATATAATTGTGGGAAAATATTATAAAATGGAAAAAAAAACCACATAATCTCTCATGTTGGTTCACAGTAAGTGAGTGGGTGAAGAAAAGGCCCTGAGTAAAGATAAGTTCATTTTCTCAGCTGGTCTCTTACTCCACTTTCTTGAGTTTTTATATACAAATGTAGCGTCCCAAAGGTCTGTCACCTTCATCAAGTGAACTGAGGGATCAACACTCCCATCCAACACATAATTGTGAGTTGGTTACAGAAAGAGATCATGAAAATCTCAAATAAACAGTTGTGAGGATCCTGGCATGTTTCTCACTTGTTGTCATTTGTTGCCACAAAATTCCTGGATGATAAATTCAAAAGAAATTAATGATTTTTTTAAATCAAAAATTGAAAAAGGATGACACACTGCAGCTGCTACTTAAGAAACAGCATGTTGATTTAGGATCACTGAAATTGTATTGAATTGTACTGTATTGTAGTTCACTGACAGAACTAATAGAAGTTGTCCATCATTTTAAGCAATGTCATTTCACTGAATTTCAAATTTGTAGAATTGATAAAACATCATGGGACAAAATACCTCTCCCTAAAATAGTAGCTGTGTATTGAGAGAAGACTAGGTCAAAATAAGTATTCATGAAGCAACTACTATATGCCAGGTAATGTGCTAAGCCTTTTACAAATATTATCTCATTTGATGGGCTACAGACAAAGGGTTAGAAGCTATGAATTAAAATGTAAGTGTGGGATCTTGAGTATTTTAAGTGTTTAAAGAAAGAAAAGGAAGTTGGGGAAATTTTAAGACAATTGCCTGGTACGACTCTTTAAATGAGTATATAAAATTATACAATACTATATCTCCCATAAATCAATACAAGGTAATTTTTGTGAAGAGTCTGACAACCCTGGAGTCAGGGAATGGGTTAAGGAAGTCTTCACATGGGCAGAATATCTGAAGTGAACCCTGAAGGAAAACCATGTGGTTTTTCGCACATGAAAGGTGGACTTGAGGGAGTGCAAGTCCAAGTATTGTTGTTGTGGATGTTGGGTTTTTTTGTTTCAATAGTGTCTGATTCTTCGTATCACCCCTTATGATCATTTTCTTGACATTTGCTTATGGTTTTTTTGGCAAAGATACTGGAGTGGTTTACCTTCTCCAGTTCATTTTACAGATGAGGAAACTGAGGCAAACAGGATTAAGTGACTTTCCAAGGGTCACATAACTAGCAAGTGTCCAAGGTCACATTTGAATTCAAGTCCTTCTGATTCCTGGATGGGAGCTATATCTACTGCACCACCCAGCTGCCCCTTAAAAGTATTATTCTGAGAAGTGGTCCCTGGGCTTTGTGAGATTGCCATAGGGATTCATAATACAAAAATAGTTAAGAACCCTAGCTTTACAGGAGCACTGGCATAATTGATTGGGATGAAACTATATCATGGGTGACCTGACTTATTTAATTATTAGATACTTCATATTTTAAGGTTTTATTGATGAATGAACTTCTAACTTCAGAATTACTGTTCAGTGATAGAACAAGTCCTATATAGACTGTATACAGCCATCATTTACTGTACATTGAAAATACAAGTGCCATTCTTAGTTCAGGAGATTTGTCTCTTAAACAGAAGAAAAAGTTGCATTAAAAGTACAGTTTACTGTAATCATTTTTGCTTGGATTATAAAAATTAGTATTCTTGGAAGTATAGCTGCTTGGAATCTCATTGTTTATATGCCTAACATACAACTGTTTTTCTTTTGTAATTAAATAAATGTTTCATTGATGCCTTTTATCTTTGCCACACATTCATACTTCCTCTTCCATGAAATCTGCCTTGTTACAAAGAAAAATAATTAGGCAAAAACATCCTATTTAGAAGTGTCTGGCATTATACATAATATTCTGTCTGAGTAGCCCCCTACCTTTAAGCCCTGTTTCTATCCCTTTTGTAACATTTTTGCAAAAGTCATACTGAAATTTCACTCAAAATGTAAGAAAGCATAGCTCCTTTAAAGGATACTTTCAGGATGGTTATTAATAGTCTAACTGGACATATCACCAACCTGTGATAAAAGTTCTCTCACACAGAATGTGTGTTATCCTTAGCCTCAGTGAGAAACTGCCCATTGGTAAGCCTCTGTTCCACACAGTAGCTACCTATGTCTGAGTTTATTGAGAGTGTTGAATGTCTGTCAAGGGCAAATTTCCTAAAGACCAATAAGTATCAAAAGGAATCTTTACAGGTTCTGGCACCCTACCCTGGGCAACTAACACTTCCAAACTATCAAGGGCATAGCTGATAATTTTGTCAGAGGAAGAGATTTTACTCTATCTAAGCAAGAACAATCTAGCCTTAAATTCCATTGCTTCAGAAGAGGCTGGTGCTCACATCAGCATGTGGACTAAGTCCCTTTTTTCAGGAAGGATCCAAGGGGTCTGTGGAAGCATTCACATTCCATTTACTTGTTATCCATAGACATCTAGCTAGCATATTCATCAATAAACCCCACTGGGGTATATATACATATATACATTCACACAAATATACATATATACACATATACATGTCTGTATATATATATGTTCATGTGTGTATACACAGGTATAAAAACTAGTATATTGGGTTTTGCTCTCACCTTTTATTGGCATGCCAAAACCATTCATCAGCTCTCTAGAGAATATTTGCTGCTACAAGTTGGGGAATGGGCAGAAGAGATTTGTCTCCTCTCTAACTCATGGAATGAGTCCCATAAACCTGACAGGCTAAAAGACACAACAATTTCCACCAGAAGCAAAAATAAAGTAGGGAGGTGGGGAATCGAGAACTCAGATAGGAAAAAACTCTGTTCCTTGAGCCACTAAAAATACAGTAAAAGATAATAGTTTAATCTAGGACTGAAAGTAAGCAATGCTAGATGGAAAGGACAGCATTTGATACTAGAATGGGAGAGCGTAAGTATACAGAATGCGTGGAAGGCCTTGTTTAAAACTAGGCTCAGTAATGTGAGTCTGAACCTGTGATTTATGTCAACTGCATTACAATCTGTCCCCCAGTTCCATCACAGTATAATAAAATTTGGTCAAGGACTTGAAATTATCTGTGCGTATTGCACTACACACAAGGTGATGTTAGAACACTGTCTTTGAAATCAGGACACCTGGGTCAGAGTTTGGACTTTTGTCTGTGTGGTGATGCACAAGACTCCACAATTCTGTTCTTCAGTTTTCTCATCTGAAAAATGGAGATAATAACACACCACCTAGGTAGTAGTGCTGTCATGAGAAAAGCATTTTTGAAAAGTCCTATAAAACTCTAAGTTAGTATTGCTTTTAGAGAAGAAAAGGAGAGTCTAGGATTCAGAGTGTGGTGTTACATCTCACAGCACTTTGTACTTCCCTTATCTATTTGAGTTTGAATTATGGTTATTTCTGTGCATGTCATATCCTCTTCTAGCCTGCCTGAGAGCAGGGTACCCTTTTCTATCTTTGCAGTTCTATCAGGTCCTGTCACTGTGCTTTGTGTATTGAAGGTACTTATTTAAAATGTTTGTTGAATGGAGAAGACTGTCTTTTTTTTTTTAACTGTTGCCAGTGGCATCATCCAAGAGTTAACTCCAAAAATACCCCAGAGATAGCACATGGAGTCCATTCACAGTCTTACTACACTGGGTTCCAATTTAAGATTTCTGGATGTGACTACGTCATATATTGACTGGCAATTTGGAATATTGAAAATTCAATCTATTCAGCATTAGAAAAGTGGGTCTAGGCTACTGTCTTAACCTTTTTCTCCCCCAAAGTTGTGAACCTGGTCTGTCCAAGAATTTTTCCTCATTAGGAATGTATCATTTATGTAATAATCAAATTGTATAATGTCTTTAAATTGCTTTGCTAATCTTAAAATGGACAGCAACTTGGAACAGTGGATAGAGTTGGGGGCTGGAATCAGAAAGACTCGTCTCCCTGAGTTCAAATCTAGCCTCAGACATTTGCTAGTTGTGTGACCCTTGGATCACTTGTCCCTATTTGCCTCAGTTTCCTCATCCACAAAATGAACTGGAGAAGGAAATGGCAAGCCACTCTAGTATCTTTGCCAAGAAAACCCCAAATGGGTTTTGACTGAAATGACTAAACACCAGTCTTAAAATACTATATAAATGTCCACTGTTATTGAAATTTACAAGGATATTGTATATATTAACTGACTGAACTTTGAATTTATTTCCTATAAAATGAGAAATGTCATAATTTGTATATGTACATATGGGATACATGTATATCATACTTTTCATAACAAAAAGGGAGCTGGTTTGTGGACTACAATTTTTAAAGTGAATTCTGGAAAGCCTAAGGATAGCCTATTCATTAAACAGGAAGCAGCTTATGCAGTAATACAGGGTTTGAGGTATATGTGTGTGAGGTGGGTGGTCAGAAGGATTGGGATAGTCATAGGGGCTGATTCCATTGACAGAGGGCTTTCCGAAATAAAGAAACCTCATCAACCAATGCAGTTCAGACCTTGGGTGTAATTTGCAGAGTTGTGCCTAGAGCACTGAGAGATTAAAGTGACTTGCCCAGGTTCACTCACAGTACCAATCAGTGGTAAAACAAGAACACAAGTCTTCCTGGTTCCAAAGTCATCTCTATCTATCTATCTATCTATCTATCTATCTATCTATCTATCTATCTATCTATCTATCTATCTATCTATCTATCTATCATCTGTCTATCTGTCATTTCCTACTGCCAGGAAGCAAACATTTTTGGGGGGAGGGGGAGTGAAAAGAGGTAATTATCTAGTCCTTCAGATAGTTGCATTTTCTGTTAACTATTCTGAGGGTAGAAAACAGTGGACTAGGTGTCATGAGATGTGACTTCTAATTTCAGCTTGAGTGTACTCAATTAACTGTGAACTCAATTCACCCTTTGGGTGTTTTTCTTTAAGGTCCCTTCCAGATTTAATATTCTCTGATTCATTGATTCCTAAGTACCCTTTGAGCCTTTCAAACTTCATCTCTATTTTTTCTACTTCTGTCCTTCAATCATCCTCTTTCCAAAGTGGAGGTAGACAGAGTTGGGTGCTGCTTTCTTCCCCCAAACCCCAGATTGAGGAGAGATTAGCTGCTGGTGAGTGTAGTGGGTCAAAAAGATCATACTCTGAAGGGAAAATTATCAGCTTAATTTCAGGGGAAAAGTCACAGAACAGTGATATATAGGGAAAATACACACAAATGAATTGGTCTGTGATGAGAAAGGCAACAGATAAAAATTGAAGTAATTTGCAAGATATAATTGGATTGAAACTTGGATTTATATGGCAATTTTTCTTAAACCTTTTTTACACGTACAAACACAATGTAGGTTATCTGTGCATCTATGTATATACCAAAATGAAATAATGTAACTATTTTTGAAATAGTTAGGACCAACTAGTTCCACCATTTCATAGACTGAGAATTTGAATTGTATACAATTTGATGTATTTACTTCCATTAGCAGTAATGGAATTAATTTCTCCTGTTCTATTTGATACTGCTACACCTTTTCTTGTGTTGTGTGGCATGTTCTTCAAACCAATTTTGTTTTGAGAATTCTGGGATGTCTCATGAGATAGCCGGAAACCTCCAGAGGTATAAGTAAATCAAGGCCAGGTTATGGTAATATTTGTTATATAAAGCTCTCCTTCCATCCCTGAAGCAGATCACCTAGTAAGGCAGGGTGGACAGACAAGCATGTCTATACACTTCTGTTCTTCCAAGTTCCAACCCAATCTTTAAGGCCTGGCAGAAGGCTGATGAGTTGGCTTAAAAATGAATACTCCCGGTGCATCTTCCTGACCAACTGACTTCCAGTCACAGTATCAGATTTAATAACCAGGTAAAAACTGGAAAAAAAAAAAGATTTTTGGTCAGAGGGCCTTTATTGGCTGTTTTTGGCCCTAAATGACAGGCATTCAGGAAGGGACCCAAGATTCACAAAGCCAAGCTCACCTACTCCCTTACCTTCCTTAACTGAACATCAAGATTTCTCGTGGCCTAATTTATAACTGGCGATTGTAAAGAATAATCTCTTCCTCTAATCCTTATTTGTGCCGTCCTTGCTAAAATGAAATGTAACAGCAGATCTTTCTGTACACACGAGCCCTGTGATTTAGTGTACCTTCGACTTCTCTGACTACATTTCACTACATCAGGTCCTGAAACTATCTCACCGACTTCGGTCATTTTAAAGATGAATGCCTGCGAGGGGCTGGGAGAGAATTCCCATGGCCACATAAAATATGAACATAACGGACGTAAATACCTAGTGTAATCCCATCTCAACCCAAGCCCCGCCAGAACCACGCACACTCGCACACCTCTTCTACAGTTGCCGCTGACGAACAATGAGGCCGAAAGCTCCCGATAAATGTTTGCCTGGAGTCACTATTCATTATTACTCAAGTGTACATGATAGGGCTTTCACACGTGTCGACAGAATCCGCATCCGAGAAGAGGCACAAGTGTTAAGTTGCCACAAATCGCATCCAGAAGTGAGGAGGTGAGGGGGTGGGGCGGGAGGCTCGGGGTGACTGGGTGTAAATGCAGATTTATTTTCATCATATAAATATACGTTAAAAAAAAATCCGTGCTCGGGGAAAGAAGCAGGTCCGGAGGCAGCCGCTAGAGTTCCCCTTCTCCCCACGCGGCGGCTGCGCCTTCTCGCCCCCTCGGAAACCAACCCTGTTTACCCCGAGAAACCTGACCTGTGGACACGGGGGGAGGGGGATCAGACACAATAAAACTCCAAGGGGGGGCGAGGGAGAAAGAGAGAGCGAGGGAGGGAGCGGGGAGCGGGGAGGAGGGAGGGAAGGAAGGAGGGGGAGGGGAGGAAAACACACGCACACGCAGACACACACACGCACGCACACAAAACCAACATGTGAAGGGGGAGGCAGCAGCGGCCTGGGGACGGGATTGAAAAGTTTCCCCCGGCAGCCAGGCAGGCCGGCGGGCGCGCCTCCCAACTTCTCGCCCCCCCTCCCCCGGCCCCCTCCCTCCTTCCCTCCCTCCTCGCTCCCCGCGCCCTCCTCGCTCGCTCGCTCCCTCCCTCCCCTCCCTCGGCTCGGGAGCCAGCCCGCCGCCCTCCCGCCCGCCCGCGCGCCGCCGCCGCCGCCGCAGCACCAGGTGAGGAGCGGAGCGACGCTGTAAGTGGGGAAGAGGCGGGCGGACCGAGGGGGAGGCTGAGGCTGGGGCGGCCGGGCCGAGGGGGCCCCGCCGGGCGGACTCTGCCCCCGCCGCCCCGGGGCGGCCCCCGCGCGCGCCCTCCCCGCCGCCCCTGCCTTCCCGTCCTCCATTGTCGCGGCTGCTCTCCCCGCCCCCCCGCCTCGGGGCTCTCGCCTTCTCTCTCCCGGGGCGGGTTGTGTGATGGAGGATTAGCAACATGGCGCCTCCCAAAGTCCCGGGCCCGCGGGCCCCGCCGCGAGGGCAGGGGAGGGGAGGGCGGCGGCCGCGGGGGTCCGACCCCCCCCGGGCAGGCCGCCCCCCGCTCCTTCCCGCCCTTCCCTGTCGCGCTGTCCCCGGACTGGGGACGGGGGAAGGAAGGGAGGAGGGCGATGGGCGGGAGTGAGTGTGTGTGAGTGTGTGTGCGTGTGTGTGCGTGTGCGCGCGCGCGGGGGGGCCCTGAAGGAGCCGGAGGCGGCGGTGGGGACGGCTGCGAGCAGCAGCCCGGGGGGCGGGGGGTCCTGCGAGCCCGCCCGGCGGGGTGGGGGGCCCCGCGTGGCTGTGGCCCTGAGCCCCGCGCCCAGCCCCGCCAGCCGCCCTCCTCCCGCTCGCTCCCTGGGGCCCCCGGCCGAAGTTGGCCGCTGGAGCCGCGCGGGGCAGCGCGGGGGGGGCGCTCCCCGGCTCGGGGAGGGGGCGGCCGGGGGCGGCGCACCCTCGCGTCGTGGCTTCTGGACCCGTGTCTTTTTTTATTTTTTGGAGGGGTGAGAGGAGTGACCCCCCCCCCCCCCCCGCATACCCTTCCCCTCAGCCCGGTGGCTTTCAAAGGACGGTGGGAAAAGCTTCCCTTGCAAGAACCGCGCCGAGGCCTGGTCGGCAGCGGGAAAGCCGGGGCGTCGCGTGGAGGCCGAGGGCCGGCCGCGCTCCGTCCGGTAGCCCGGACCGTGCCCCGAGAGCTCCCCTCTACCCTCCGGGAACATGGATCTGTATGTGTGGGGACAGGGGAGGGGAGGAGGGCGGCCGCCGGGCCGGCCGGCGCGGCTCGTTGTCGGGCGAGCCCCTGAAGGACGTGGGCACGAGCGGGGCTTCCTGCCCCCGGAGCCGCGGGGCCTGGCGGCGCCCTCCTCGCCCTGCTCCTTCAACAGGTCCGGGTTTGCTCACGCCTTTAAAGGCAGATAATAAAAGTTCCCCGCGTTCCCTCACCCACCTGGTGACAAGCAAGTGTACTTCCACCCCTTGGGGAGCGTTTAAGGAAAACGATGTTTGTGTTTTTGAGAGAGAAGCCCCTCGTCCCTGTCTAGACTTGCCAGGGTTCTGATGGAGTTTAGAGGAAGGAGGACAGTCTTTGGAAGAAAAGCTGCGTGGTCAGTTGGCTCTGGCTGCCCCTGACCTCTTGGAGGAGGTCCTTCCCCCCCACCCCGGGCTTCTGAAGCCTTTTAAGTTGCGTGTACTTTGATTGTTTGACTTGGATTTTGTCCTGTAGACCGAATCTCTGGCTGCTAAGGCTCTCTGTGTTACGCCAGAAGTATAGTACAAGAACTTTGGGACAGTGGTGAAAGCCCATCTTGAAAATGTGGAACTGATCATTTGTAAGATGGTGTTACATTCCCATGAAGGAAAATTATGAAGCAGGTGGAGTTAGTAGAGAAAAGGGCGATATTGGTTTACACTTTTAGAAGACTTGGAGTTTTCAGTCTCTGGCATTTAACAGGAGGGAGCTGGCACTACATCACTTTAATAAACGATTTCATTGTTATCTTTTTGTCCTAAAATTAGTTTTTGAAGAAAAAAACTTTTAATGGTTCTCCCTTTCCATATAAAATGAGTTTTGTGAGTTTTAATTCAGACTTTGTTAAAAGGCACCAAACAGACCTTACCAGACTTAGGGGAGGTAAGATCATTTAGGGGTAGCAATCTTGGGATACAATTACATTTACTTGCAAGATGTTGGCGAAGTAGCTTTTGATTGTTTTGAAAGTTGTATCTTTCCTAGACACGTATCCATTTGTAGTTTTGATTTCAGAATAAAAACCATTGAAGCATACGAGCTGAGTTACCAATATATCCAAGATCCTTTGCAGAAATATTCTGCTTAATGTTAACTGACCAATTTTGGTACAGTGATCTGCTGCTTGGCTTACAATCATTGTGTTAACTGTTTTTTTTTTATACCCTAAATTAGGAATTCAAAGGTCATAAAAGATAATGTAGCTAAGTTTTTAGTAATTTCCTAGATAAATTGGAGATAAGTTTATCAAAACTATAATGGTGAGCAGCTGTTGTTGATTTTTCTTTTATTAAAACACTTGTTAACAATGTCTTTAATGCAGTGTTTTAGCTTAATGAGGTACTTTTCATAGGCACAGATACATGAAAGAACAGTAAATTTGGTCATAGATGTCAACATCCCTACTTGGGACACCATGGAAGCATTCTTTAGTCCTCAGAGTGGTGACCTTAAACAAGTCACTTCTTGTGGACCTCAGTTTACTCATCTTTAAAATGAAGGGATTGGTTTAGATGGCCTCTGAGGTCTCTTCTTACTCTAGATCCATAATCCTTTTATTTGGGTCTTTCTCACAAGTGTAACAACACAGAATATATCGTGTATACCTCTCAGAGAGAACTCTGAGTATTGAAGCCCTCTGTGCCTATGACATTTTTACTTGGTAGCTTTCCTGTATCAATACCTAGTTGGATACAGTGAAATCCAGTAACATTGTTGTATACAAGTACTTAACTACAGCCTTAACTACCTGGTGTCTGTCTGTCATTTTGTTACGTATCCCTACAGCTCACATCCACATGGAAAACTTTGCAATTAAGCAGTTAAATAAAAGAAATTAAAGGGAGAATTGGAGAGCAAAAATTTGCCATAAATTATTTCTTACAGAATGTTTTAAAGTTTATCCTGTTCTGCCGAAAACTCTTAGTATTTAACATTGGGTTTAACAGTGATGTTTTTGCTATGTAAATGGTTCTATCACATGGATATTACTTTTTTCATTATCTAGGCATTTTTTTAAGAAAACATTTCTCATTCTAGGTATTACTTTCAGCATATATGATTTGTCTGTACTAGATTTTTTTTCTTGTTGGCTATGCAGTATTTTACTCATTTTACAACCCTTCAAAAAAAATTCTGAACTCTTCTCACTTGTTTGGACTTTTTTGTTGTTGTTCAGTAAAACTTACCTTGGTTGGAAGAAGAATGATATTCTTCCATCCTTTGTCTTGAATGTTTTTTTCCAACCAAGCTTATGTTATGCCAGCTTGAAAAAGAAGGTATTCATGCGCACAACATTCACCCGTGTAATTTTTTTCCCCTAAGTTACTTTGATAGATCTGTGATTTCCTCTATGTGGGCACGCTTTCAAATACAGTTTGCCCCCTGGCCATGGTGGCTCTGGCAATAAAGCAGGATTACTTCTTACTTTCCCAGATAACAGTTGCAATGCCCACTCTGCTGAACGAACAGAATGTACTGAAAGAACAAATGGGAATATATAGCTAAGGTTATCTTTGTCAATAGAGGGAGGTATGGTGAGGCTATAAAAGAAAGCCACAGATTAATCTGAACCTAGCCACCAATTTGTTTATGTTCAGTTTAGGATCTTGTCTATTTTTTTAATATGAACCAAATTTCTGCCCTTTGATTGATGAAGTACTAAGTGTAGAAATGAAAAAAAGTAAAAGATAATTTACTATTGTATTAAACATGTGATAGTCACTATTTGTTGAACTGACAGTTCTTGATAATTTAAATACCTAAGAGGAGCCGATTATGCATTCCATTGTTAATGGAAGCAGTATTGATTATTAAATCAGTATTGGTCTTGGAGTTCTAGTGCTGTCTATTCTTAATAGGTGAGGAGATCTTAGAAAAGTCATTTTCAACATGTGAGGCTCAGTTTCCTTATCTGTAAAATACCTGTAAAAAAACTGCCTAGATCACAGGATTATTGTTGGGATCAAGCAATAATTATGTAAAAGCTTTAAGGTTTGCAAGTGCTATATGAATGGTTTGAGTTTTTAAAATTTTATTCTAACAGTAACCCTGAAAGATAAAGTTATTATCCCCATTTTGCAGATGAGAATACTGAATCAGAATTGTTAAGCGACTTGCCCAGGAACGTACAGCTAGTAGGTGTCTAGGGTTAGATTTGAACTCTGATCTTTTTGACTCCAAGCCCAGTATTCTATCCAGTGTATCATTTAAGTAAGATAAAATATATAAAGCACTCTGCAAATACCTTAAAGTACTGTGTAAATACCTATAGCTGTCTTCCTAAGTGGAAGAAGAAAAGCTATTATAAGGTAACTATATTACATTCTTAATTATAGCTACATGTCACTTTTAGCTATTAAGTGGACATAAGCAGTTATCTAGGGATATAAGTGAGTAAGGTTTTTTGTTTTTACTTTTTTGTTATTTTGTAATCTGCAAGATTGATTTTCTTTGTAAATGATTTTAAGGATCTTTTAAGAATTAGTTCTCAGTAGCCATCTTCTCTGAAGGCTTTGTACTACTTAAACTTGTTGACTTTCCCTTCATACACAAACCCTATTCTTCATTCTCTCAATTAATGTTGACTATTTTCACCACAAAACCTTTAGCTACAGCTTTTGATAAGTAACATAATTGACTTAGCTAGTTTTTTCCTGCTCATCCTTTATTGAAACGTTCACCAGATCTGATTTCAGGAACCCTTATTTGTTACTTTATGTATCACAAGGAATGTTCTGATATTCCAAAATAAAAGTGAAAGAACATCAATTAAAATATACATACTTTATACTACTTGGAAAAAGGGGGGGTTCATGGTGATTGTGAAAGGAAAAACCTGTTATATTGGTTTTAAAACATTGTCTAGAGACTGGGTGGTCTCCCAAGTGGCCCTCTAGGAAAGGTCTTGTGTTACTTTTGTAACTTTTTGTGTCTTTTTTTTTTTTTTTAATATAGTTTGGCATCTTCTGGTTTTGTTTCAGTCCCAAATTAATTATTATTCAGTTAACATAGTAGATGTTACTAAAGATTACGTCAAAATCAATACCAGTTCTAGAGTTTTTTTTTTCTCATTGGCAAAGAGAAATATGAGATGGTTTTGGTGTTTCATTGGATTTTTGTCCTGAGAATAGATACCACTGACCAAAAAAGTATGCATATTGATTCTGAGATGAATAGTAGAGGTCAAAATACAAGCAGCTTGTGGGAGAAAAGAAATAGGCAAAGTAATAGACAAACAGGATAATCATAATGATTAAAACTTAGCTGTATTGTATAGAAACTATAGTTGCTATTTTAATGAAATTTTTGCCTGTGTATTATTTTTTTCCATTAAATTCTGTAAGTGTAAAGTACAAAGCTATCTTATAAAATCCGAAAAATCTGTTAGAATTTTTGAGTAAATTTTTGTATTCTGAAGAACTTTTGTGGAAGAGCATAATTTGCCTTTCCATTTGGATATATGGCTAAATTTCAGTATCTTAAAAGACATTTTAAAATATTAAATATCCTGGCATTAAAGGTAAATTTCATATCTTGGAAAACAGTTTCACAATTAAAGTGATTTTTAAAAAACAGAGATGGTGGGAAAAGAGGGTGGGAGAAGCTCAAGCTTATTAATAAAGCAGATGTGAATTTTTAAAAAGTATTTCAATGAGGTATAGAATGTTTCTTTTTATGCTATTATAAACATCTGAAAAATAATATTTTGTTTAATAAACAGCTTCCTAGGAATTGTCAATAAATAGTTATGTAGCACTTCATGTGTAAATGGCAGAAGAGGTTTTGGTCCGAAGTTTAAAGAGTAGAAATAATGGAAAGAACTTACAAAATTTTCATTCTGTAATGTAAAGTTATTTTAAATTACAGTGTCATGTAACACTGGAGAAGTACTTTTTAAGTGTGTCATAACAAATTGATGTGGGAAGAATGCCCTCAGTTTGTAGTCGGTACAAAGATATAGCTCCGACCTTGGCCAAGTCACTTCGTTTTTGTGGTACTCAGTTTCCTTATTTAAAAAATTATCAACTTTAACTGGACAGTACTACTTAAGATGAATTTTCCACTGACGCGTCTAATTCTTCCCCCTACCCCCAAGGAATGAAGCTTAATAGATTAAATCAGGGACTCTGTCATAGTCCCCTTTGGCAGTCTGGTGGCTCCTTCTGAGAAAACTGTTTATAAAACAAAATACATAGGATTAGAAAGAAAATCACTTTCATGTTAATAGTTATCAGACTTATTAAAAAAAAAAAACAACTTAGGACTCTAGGTTAAGAACACCTGGATTTAAATATTTGTGAGTACTCACATCATAAGATTGAAGAATTTAGAGTTGGAAGGAACCTTCCAAGTCATCTAGCACAGTCCTCTCATTTTACAGATGAGGAAACTGAGCCCTCAAGAATTTTCAGGATTTGCCTAAATTTACACAAGTAACAAGAAGTCTATGTAATGGATTTATTCCTAAGAAGTTGTATGTGGGTCACATTTTAAATGTTTTAGGGAAGCAAACCCCATGCAAAGAAACTTTTTTGGGGGGTTGGGGGAAGTTGATGGTAGATGTTTTTATACTGTGAATCACTAATTGTTTTATAAATTCATATTTATAGACCATATTGAAGCTTTTTAAAACAAAGCAAATCAGAAGTCTGAATAAATGGAAAATGTTTATCTTAAGATAAGTTTTAATTGGGTCAATATTACTATGTAAACCTTAACTTTAATTATTTTTAAATTAGTTCTTAACATTTTTGCATTAATTTTCTTGAATTAAAGGAATTTTTTTTAAAAAGTCACACAACAGAAAAATAATTGCTCTCTGAGCCTTAATTTTGATTATTTTAAATGTGTATTCCAACTAAAGGTCATTTTTTAAAAAGTAGTACAAACACCACGAAAAGTTTTCCTTAAAGTGTTCCTTCTTTAACTTTAACTCTCCAATGAAATGTCTCCAGTCACAGCTGCATTAAACTATAGCCACATAAAAATTCAGTAACACTTATATCTACAGCTGTGTATTAAACACATTTTGTAGTTTTGGACATTTAATCCAGTCATTTAAGTGACAAACCCATTCAAAAAATTTTTTCGTTGATTTTTAAGCAAGATTAAATAAATCTTAAATTTTATTTAAAGATGGTAATTATTTTGTTTAGCTAAAGATATTTTATCATAGCTCTGTGAATTGATTAAATAATAAAACTGGAACTTTTTTAGCTAGAATTTTTTTTAATATAGTTTACAGTGGAAACATTTCATATAATCTAAACTCCAGCATTTTGAACCATTCATTTTAATTTATTCATCATGGGAAAATTGGAAATAATTAATTGCAGGATAATTGAACAGAATAATTGTATACAATTTGCTTCTGGGTTTGTGTTATTTTAAGTGAATATGAATGTATTTTAGGTCACTTCAGAAGTCTGCTTGCTGCCCGTTGCAGCTTTCAGAAGGCTGGCTGTTTCATCATAAACTATACTGCCTGTGCCAGCAGACATTTTGAAGATAACATGGCTCAGGGAAGTTAAAAAAGAAAACAACAACAATAATCTGTAATCTTTCTTTTAATACTTACGTTTGTGAGAGTATTTTTTAAAAAATCTTTTGGAGTTTATTCCAATAAAAATGTTCTCTGTAGATTTGGGAGGTAGTAAGGGTATAAAAAAAGAGTCTCATTGCTGTTAGTAATATAGTCATTTCAAAAAGTCTTTGCTGGATCATTGCAGTTTGGATTGAAATAGCTGCTCTTAGTGATGAAGCTTCACAATTCTATAATGTTTTCATATTCATTTAAATAAATGAACTCATTCCCCTTCATAAAAAATATAAAGAAATAAATACATCAGGTGAGTTCTAGTCATATTTCTATTGTGTTGGTAGAGTCTTCAGTATCCTTGTACAGGGTATGTGAATGTTAAACTTATTTTAAAAAAATTTTTAATTGAGGAAAAATAAGAACTATAAGTGCTACTCCTCAAACTGTCCCTAAATTATTACATTTATAACTTAAAATACTTTGTTGCCCATTGTACTTTTATCAAGTGTCATTTGGAGAATATATAGTTCTTCTGTTTCTAGTAGAGATTTAATATGAGGGTCTTTCAAGCAAGAAGCTTCTTTAAGTTGAAGAAATGAATTGAATTTAGCTGGGACTTCAATATCTACCATTTCTCATGGTGGAGGATGTTATATTTAAGTTGTTTTTCACTTATAAATAATAAAAATGGCCAACATGCCTTTTCTCCCTCTTAACTTTTAGTTCTCATTTCTCAATAAGCTTTCATAAAAATACTTTACATCACCTCTCCTAGTAAAGAAAAAGCATTTTCTTTGTTATTTTTGTGCTTATTATGTGTTCTCTATCCATTTTGACTTGTGTCCCTCTTCAGTGGTAGTAAATGAAAAACTGAAGCTTATATAAGTGGAAATATTTCCAAGTTGCCTTGAGTTTTTCATTGACCATCAAGTAATACTAATTTTACTCTTAAATTACAGTTAAAATCCCACAGTTTGGTTCTGCCTCCTGTGGTAATGAATTAAATCAACAGCCAATCAAGTATTTATTAGTCATCTACTCTGTGCCAGGCACTATACTAGGGTCTCAAGATACTCGTTAATACAAAGAAGAAACAATCCCTACTCACAAGGAGTTTGCATTCTAATGTAAAACTTAACATTAGTCTTTAGTGTATTTGGACAGTATGCTTTCCTTCTTTTTATTAAATGTGTGACTTTATAGACTGAAAGATAAACAATTGTTTATATTTAAGGGACTGCTACAACTGACCTTAGTTAAGTTTTCGAATGAATCTACTTCTGATATGTTCTACCTAAATAACAAGTGGTATAATAGGGCAGAAAGCACAAATATTTAGAATTTGCTTTTAAAGGTTGTTAATTCATTTTTTAAAATATTTATTGTCAGTATTTTCAGTTACCAAATGTATTTCAGCTTGAATGTTTTAATTGGCCTGTTAATATGGAGGTATGTTTTAATCTTTTAGGAAGGAATGATATCTTTAATATTCTTTCAGAATTTAACTTGAGAATATAGTTTGAAAATTAAATTTTGTTGAGTCACCAGAGTATAATTAGTTGTCCAGTTCCTGAAGTGAAAACAATGAGTTTAATTTAGCGTAGAGATAATATTTCAGAGACTGCCCAAATAATTTATGTTGAAATTATCATGAGTGACATTGGATATGAAATCTGATCCATTAGGACAAAATTGTTTTCTTTTTAAAACTTAATCATTATAAAATAATTTTAACTGCAACTAATTTCAGTAATGGAAGTATTGATCTTGAATTAATTATTTGGCACTACTTTTCCTATATAAAATGATTAGATCCATTTTCTACAGTTTTCAATGCTGTTGGGCAAACCTCTAAGAGATTTTCTCAGTTGGAAGGAGAGAACATGTAAGAATGAGCTGGACCAATAAAAGGAAGGATCTTCCATAAAGAACCCAGGTCAATTATGTAGATTTTGATGAAATTAAAGTATTAACTAAATACTATACCTTTGTGAAAAGATAATTGTTAGTGTATAACAAACCCTATCAGGATTAAAGTGCAGTCACAGTTGAGATCAATAATTACATATTACTTATTTTCTTTCCTTTTTTGTGTATTTCTGGCCCTATAATATGACATCTAGAACTCTTAGCAAGATGGCTGTTTATAGTTTTAAGATCAACCTGAAATAAGAAGGAATTAGGGCATATTTTACTAGAATATATATAATAGAAGTCTTAAGAGGAACAATCATCAATCAGTGAAAAATCTGATTTAAGTGTAATTAGGATGTACCTGGACATTTTCTCTAAAATGTGAAATGTGTTGGAATTCTGTCACCTTCTTGACATTAGGAATAATAATATCTATCTCTGATTCTGTGAATAGCTTTAGATGACATTGTAACTTCCTTGTGATTCTTTCACCTAATTACCAGATTTAAGCGATGCGCTCTGTAGTCCTTTATTCCAAATACCAACACATTCAGATTGTTAAATTTCCCAAATAGGTAAGCTGTTTACTTTTTACGGTGATTGTCTGCTTTTGAACACTCCTTTATCACTTAACTGCAGTTATTAAGACTTCATAATATCTGCCTACTAAGTGTTATCTGATTATTTAAGAGCCTTAGGGAAATAACTAAATTATATGTGGTTCACTGGCTAGTGTTACTAAAATCTAATTACCAGTCACTGTGATTGTAAAAATTATCAGTTAAATAAAAACAGACTTCAGTTAATGTGAACAATTTTAAAATAAAAATTGTTTTAAAATTTTTTTCAGTTTATTTATTGTTTACAACATTCAGATCCACAAACTTTTGAGTTTTAAATTTTCTATTCTTCCCTCTCCCTTCCCCAAGACAGTTTGCAATCTGATATAGGCTCTACATATACATTCATATTAAACATATTTTCATATTAGTCGTGTTGTAAAAAAGAATTTTAAGGAATGGAATGAACCATGGGAAAGAAGAAACAAAACGTAAGAGAAAACAAATAATATGCTTTGATCTGCATCCAGACTCTGTAACTCTTTCTTTGGATGTGGATAGCGTTTTCCATCATAAAATAAAAATTCTAAGCAAAAAATATCTGCCAATGTCCAATCATGGCAGTAAAAGGCCTTTTTTTCTTTTTAAAAGGCTGTGGGACACAATGACATATTTCACAAAGCTGAAAGGAATTTTGAATTGAAAAGAAACTCTCTCCACCCATACCCTTAATTAAATAACAGACTATTTGAACACCTTCAGGGAGGGGAGTACTTGCTACCCTCTGAGGCAACCCATTATACTTTGTCGTAGTCATAAATTTTAGAAAATTTTTGTTTACATAAATTTGCCTTGCATTTCTCACACATTGTTCTGCTGTATAGAACTGAGTAGAACAAGTTTAATCCCACTTCCACATGACAGCCTTATAAATTTTTTTAAACTGCTTTCCAACCCTTCCTCCATTCCTCAGTCTTTTCATTGATCCATTTCTTCATTTATAAAGCATTTATGAAGTACATACTTACTCTTGGCTGTGTGCTAGGAATACTAAAGCAGTCCCTGCCTTCAAGGAGTTTATGTTCTAGAGGAAAAGAACTTTTATGTTGCTGAGAAGAAAGTATATGCAAAGTGATTTTGGGAAGAGCCGTACTAGCAGACCATTCTTATATGCCATGTACTCAATCCGCTTCACTTTCTTGTTTGTCTGGATACTATTCACCTTGCTAGTGTCCATCCTAAAATGTCCTTGGAACTGAATTTGATACTTCAGATATTATCTGGAGCAGAGTATGGCCCTCTTGTCAACTCCTTTTTCTTGGATAATTTGGCTCTCTGAAAGCCTTCCTGAACACATCAAGAAGAGGCTAAAAGAAACAAATTATAAATATTAATTTTAAATCCTTTCTGAAGTGTCAGGAATTGATAAAAACTGAGGGGGAAAAAGTATTTTGAATTTGTGTTTATATACCATTCTACCTGTTTTCTCCATTATCTTTTATCTTGCTTATCAAACAACTGTGTGGTCCTAGGCAATGACAGTTGCCATTCTTTTTAACATGAATTCAAGATAATTGAACATAAATCCTGTTAGCATATCTTTTTACACTAAACTTTTAGAAATCAAAGGTTCCAGCATTTACACTTTTTAAAAAATGACAATACTTACTCTATTTTCAAATACTCATTTCCCCCTTTTTTTGGTTCATTTTAAGACATCACTTTTGGACCAGTGTGCTCCTTGCATCTATATTCTTTTATATTTCTGATTTGATGAGTTTTAGGTTATTTTGAAAAGTGAGAAACTCATTATAACTTCAAATTTCTCAATTGTTAGAATTTAGAGAATGAGCAATGAAGGTTATTTCATTAGGTGATGTGATCCCTCTTTGGAGTTGGTAGGATGTTTTGAAATCATATTTTTAAGTACATGTTCTTTTTTGTTTTAGTTTTAAAAAATAAGTTTTTATTGCTATCTTCTATTCATTAAATTGTAGTTATCTCAAGTATCTTTCCTCCTCCTCTATCCTCCCCAGAGAGCCATCCTACATAATAAATAATTATTATTTGAAAAGAGGAAGAAAAATAAAAGTAACAAGTCCAAAAACATATATAACCCATGGACCTCCCACCTCCACAAACAAATGTAAGCTCTTATTCTTAATTTCAATAGTTAATATGTGGTCCATTCTATTAGTTTTGAACCTCTACAGCTTTAGTTAATTACTTAAAAGATAATTAACTTAAATGATAGGACTTTTAACAGGTTTTAAAAACTTCCAATCTTTCTGTATTGAGACACTGAGCTACATATCTCATAAGAGCTATGTTAAGAATATGTACTTATACAAAATGGAATACTGAATAATTCAGGTATTAGATATTTCTTTTTCCTCTGACCCTCCTTTATACCATTTACTTATTTATGCCAGTCCAAAATTACTTTTTAGATTGTATTTTTAAACTAATTGACACTTTTACTTACACGAATTTATATATTATGATAAAATGATAGGCATTATTTAAAACATGATATTTTTATATTATATATATAACATTATATATATGTATAACATTATATATGTATATGTACATATACATACATAGACACACACACATATATATATATATATATAAAAATTTCCGCCAGTGATAGCTTATCACTTTACTTTTTTTTTAAGGCAATGCTTATTGAGAGGCAGCTTTGGGTAGTGGAAAGAGAGCTGATCTTGGAACTAGGGAGATTTGAATTCAGGTGTTACCTCTGACTCATACTGATCTTGGGCAAGTTTCTGAACCTCTCAGTGCCAAAGAAAATGTTCCTAAACTCTGAGATGTAGTGAAGGTACAGACCTATACTTGGAGCTCTCACATCAATGAAGTTGCAGTCTACCCCTGGTTCCTTTTCTGGACCTCACATCTTTTCAAATACTTAGAAATAGTGGCCTTTTGATCATATGTAGATGATGATTAATGAATTCATTCTGCCTGAACCACATCCATGTAATTCATTCTTTGCTTTTTAAGCTTATTGTTTGATACATAGTAAGTGCTTAATAAATGCCTTTTATTTATTCATTAATCTACCCCTTTTTCCTTGTATCTGATACATAAAAAACAAGGGAAAAGAATAAACATTTATATAGCACATACTGTGTGCCAAGCACCATACTAGGTGTCTTTTTTTGTCTCATGGGATTTTCACAACAACCCTGGGAGATAGGTAATACTGTTGTCCTCATTTTATAGATGAAGAGGCTGAGACAGATAGATGTTAAGTGCCTTGCCCCGGGTCACACTATTAGTAAGTGTCTAGGGTTGTATTTGAATCTTCCTGCCTCCAGGCCCTACACTCTGTGTACTGTGCCACTCAGTTGCCCCACACTGTCTAGATACCTTTCATTATCAAGCAATCAACATTTACTAAGATCATTCTATTTGCTAGGTGTTAGAAATAATAAGAAAAAGTAAAAACTGCCCTTGCCTTCAAGTACTTGAGGACAAGAACATATTAAATTACATACAAATTAAATACAGAAGAAATAAAGTAACCTTTGAAGTGTGGGAATTAGGAAAGGCCTCCTAAAGGAAGCAGTACTTGAGCTGAATCTTAAAGAAAACCAGGGATTCTGATAGGCAGACTTTGTAAGGAGAGTATTCCAGATATGCTAGAGTACCAGTGCAAAAACATGGAGATTGGAGGTGGGGTATTATATGCAAGTAAAGAAGTATGGCTGGAAAAGTGGGCATGGTTATATGATTTAAATACCTAAAAAAAGTACTTTATATTTGATCCTACAAGTAATAGGTGATCTCTAAGAATTTGAATGGTGTGAACATGGTGAGACCTGTGCTTTAGGAAAATCAATTTGGCAGCTCAGTGGAGGATGGAATGGAGTGAAGAGACACTTGAGAAAAAGTGATGAATTGGAACACTATTGCAATAGTCAAGTCAACAGGTGATGAGAAGTTGTAGCTATGTGAGTGGAGAGAAGGGGCTATACAAGAGAAATGTAGGAAATGAAAGTATAAGGTATGGTAGGTCATGTGAGGTGTGTGCAGAAATGAGAAGTGAATCTCTGAACAGGAATTGTTAAAATGAGGTTGGGAAGAAGGCAACAGAAAGATGGGGACATGGAAAGATACAGTGAATGAAAGCATAAGATTTGGCAACTGATTGCATATGTAGAATGAGTAAAGAAGATGTCACTGGGTTGCAAAGTAGGATGATTGGAAGTATAATGGTGCCCTCAACAGTAATAATGGAGTTGTAAAATGGTAAATTCAGAGAGAAAGCTAACAAAATGCTAAATTTGAAATGTCTGTAGTACATCCAGTTAGAAATACCCACCAGGTAGTTGGTGATGAAGGATGCATGATCAAGAGAGAAGCTATATCTGAGAATTATTATCATCCAGGTGATAACTGAAATCACAGAAACTGGTGAGATCATCAAATGAAGAGTAAATGGAGAAGAGGTCCAAGGACAGTCTTGGGGAATACCCATGGTTAGTGGATGTAACGTGATGAAGAACTAGTGAAAGAGATTAAGTAGTATGTATCAAGATAGGAGAACTGTGAGAGCATTGTCAGAAAAAGATCCAGAAAAAAAGAGTTTCCTGGAGAATGTGATGAACAACGTAAAGGATAAGGATTAGATGTGTCAATTCAAACATCACTGGTAACCAGAGGAAGCAATTTCATTTGACTGATGAGGTCAAAAGTCTGATTACAGAGAGTTTGGAAGACTGAGAAGTAGTGGAAGGACCTAGTGAAAGATGACTTTCTCTGGGAGTTTAGCCAAAAAGAAGGGAAAGATATAGAACAGCTATCAAGGATGGTTAGATCAAGTGAGCGTTTATTAAGGATGAGCAGACATGAGTGTGTTTGTTGGTAGCAGGGAAGGAATTGGTAGAGAGGAAGAGATAGAAGATTAGAAAGAGTGGGAATGATAATAGTGGCAATCTGCTAGGATGAAAATAAGGCGAGGAGAATTCTTGGTGAATGGTCTAAATATTTTTGGTGAAGTATAGGGAAAGGTCCTCATCACAGAGGATGAGGGAAAGGAGTGGAGTGTGCACCTTGAGAAAAGAAGAGTGTTTTGAATGGTTATTTTCATGAAATGAGGTAAGGAATCAGTGAGCTAATAGTTAAAGGATTGACTTCTTGCACTGAGGGCCCATTTGAAATTGGCTAGCATAAATTTTTAGTGGACCTAGTTAGGCACAGTTTTGTGAGCTTACAAATAGGAGTGAAGAAGTTAGATGGTGGTCATCTGAGACTGAGGTATGTCAAGGCATGTTCGACAGGAGAACAAAGGAACAAGGGAATCAAGAATAGAGGGGAGTATACAGAACTGGTTCATCAGGGGACAAGATTGGAAAGGGAGAAGGTAGGATAGCCAGAGCAAGCCAAGGGGGAATACCATGGTATGGTATTGTGGGGATGGAGGAATTGGAGGTCTTAGGGAAGATGAAGAGTAGATTTAAGATGGAATGAGGTATGCAGCAAGATAAGATTATGATCAGGTTAAGGAAATTCAGAGTTCTTGAACAAGTAAAATACTTTGTGATTGAATGTCAAAATCAAGGGTCTGTCAAAAGGATATGAACGAGTTTTCAGATGAAGAAACTAAAGCAAAAGTACTCTAAATCACTATTGATTAGAAAAAATGCAAATTAAAACAACTCTGAAATACCACCCCACACCAATCAGGTTGGCTAATATGACAAAAAAGGAAAAGCATGTTGGAGGGCATATGGGAAAACTGGGACACTAATGCATTGTTGGTAGAGTTGTGAACTGACCCAACCATTCTGGAGAGCAATTTGGAACTATGCTCAAAGGGCTATAAAACTGTGCATACCCTTTGATCCAGCAATACCATTGATGGATCTATATCCCAAAGAGAACCAAAATAAAGGAAAAGGACCTATTTGTACAAAAATATTTGTAGCAGCTCTTTTTGTGATTGCTGAGAATTGGAAATCAAAGAGATGTCCATCACTTGAGAAATGGCTAAAACAAGCTGTGATATATAATTGTAATGGAATACCATTGTGCCATGAGAAGTGACAGATAGGATGATTTGAGGAAAACCTGGAAAGACATGAACTGATACATAAAAGCAGAACCAGAACATTGTACACAGTAGCAGCAATATTGTTTGACGAAGAACTGTGAATGACTTGGCTGTTCTCAGCAGTATGATGATCCAAGACAATCCCAAAGGTTTAATGATGAAGTATAGTATCAGCCTTCAGAGGAAGAACTGATATTGTTTGAATACAGACTGAAACATGCTATTTTTCACTCTTGGTTTTTTCTTTTATTCTAATCTTGTACAAAATGACTGATAGGGAAATGTTATATGTAATTGCACATGTATAACCTGTATCTGAGTGCTTACTGTCTGAGGGAGGAGAAAAGAGATGGAGAAGAATTTGGATCTCAAAACTTTAAAAATGTTAAAACGAAAAAACATCAAGGGTCTGTATGACTGTCAGATTCTCCTTTATATGACCTTTATTGTAGCAAAACTGATCTACTCCATGTTGTGAGCATTCTGCCTTTGTTTTTTAAAAGGTGTAATTTCTTCCTACTCCCCCGCCCCCATCTTTTCAAATCCTAATAAAACCTAAAATTTTTTGGCCTTCAAAAGTTGCTTAACTTTTTGAAGTCTCTCTTTTAACTATAGCTTATGGTGGTCTTTTTTCTCTCTGCCTGTCTCACTTTACACTTAATCTTCTGTTTTGAGAAACCTCTTATATTCAGTTAACTAGCATTTATTTTTCTCTCCCACCCTTCTCCAATAAAAAACAAAACAAAACTTGTAATCAGGCAAAACAAATTCTCATGTCCAAAAATATATCCCATTCTATACCCCAAGCGCATTACTCTCTGTCAGGATTTAGGCAGCATCCTATGTCTTTAGTACTCTCAAATAGTTGTCAGTCATTGATTTATTAGAATTCTTAAGATTTTCAAAGTTATTTTGTCTTTATAATGTTGTTATTGTATACATTTTTCTTCTGAATCTGCTCCAGGCTGTTCATATGTCTCCCTAGGTTTCTCTCGAACCATCTCTTTCGTATTTCTTATCACACAATGGTATTCCATTATGTACTATAGTATAATTTGTTCAACTCTTCCCCAATTGATGGTCACCCCCTTATTTTTCACTTTTTAACCCTGACAAAAGGAACTGCTATAAATATTTTTGTATATGTGAATCCTTTTTCTCTTTCTTTGTTGTCTGGAGTATACAGTTAGTAAGTGGCATTGCTGGGTCAATTTTTTACCTTTTTTGTTGTTTGACTTTTCGTGTGCTTCTACGTTCTCCTCTAGATTATAAGCTTTGAGGGGTGAGTGGGAGGGAAGGAGAAGTCAAGGACCAAGTTCTGCTATTTTATTTCTTCTGTATTTAGCACATTGTTATGCAAATAGTAGGCAGTACTTTGTTGAATGAATAAACAAATTAAATCACAGTAATGGGAAAGACCATGCGTATTCTACAATAGACAGAATATTCAGCACTCCTGAAAAATTGAGAGATGGTGATAGATATTCAGCTATAAAATGCCCATCGCTACCATGCAGTTAAAGTTACTTAAAACAGTTTTATATGTTCTCAATAGTAACTTCTTAAGTAACTATTTTTAATGTTTTCAAATGTATCCATTGTAATTTACAAAATATGAATTGTATATCTTACAATATGTTTCATAACAAAATAAAAATAGATACCTTACTTCTTGGTAAGTGTAGAGAAGTCAAAAGTAACGTAGTTAAGTTGTCTCTCATATGGTAATTTTTATTGTCCATTGCCTCTAGTGTATTAGTTTTGCAAACTTTCAGATACAGGTATAACATTGCATTTAACTTAGTTTTCTACAATTTTTTCTTTCATAAAACCAGTAAAACATTTGCTAAGTGGTTATCCTCTCTGGAGCACAGTGGTAACTACAATTCTTACTTAACCTGTAAAAGTACCCTGAATATGTCCTTGAAATAAATTAACCTTTTAAGAAAAATAATCTAGAATTATACACAAAATTTAATTCCTTGCTAAAATTAGTAGTGCCAACCACTGGTTGCAGTATTATCTCCAAACTGTGTCATATCTTATCTTGCCTCTATTTTTTAATCTAGTAGGCATTGAAGAGTTTTAGTGTGCCCTATTTATTAGCTAATGTTTATATGTTTTAAGGTTTATAAAAACTACAGGTATTTTCATCCCAGTTTTACAGGTGAGCCTTCTCAAACTTAGATAAATTAAGTGATTTGAACTTGGTCACACTGTTATTTGAATTATATATGTTACATATGTGACATATATATGTTACATATATGTCATACTGTTATATGAATTCAGGTCCCTTCTAATGCCAAGTTTAGCACTTTTCCTCCTGGACCATGCTGCCTTTCTAATGCTACTACTTGCTGCTGCCCAAGGTCATCAGTTCCCTATTCTATTATGTAATATTTATCTCATGTCTTCCTCCCCAGACTGACTCTTACTCTTTTGCAACACTGAGTCTGTTTCCACTTGACCCAGCAACTGTTCTTTAATCATTACTAAATCTAACTACTTTCTGGCTCAGGTCTTTGGTTGTTAGTGATGGAGTGATAGCTTTAGATTTTGCTGGCAAAAGGGTTCTAAGCCAAGAGATTGGAATTGACAGGAGGGAGAAGGGAGGAAGAGAAAAATGGGAGGAGGAGACAAAGGAAGAGATAGGAAAGAGGTGAAGGGAGACATTATTGAGTATAAATGAATGAGTAGGAAATTGTGATGAGAATGTGACCATGTTAATGCTAAGTGTAAGACTGTTCAGGAGTATAAGTGACAGGTGGCTGTTTGGGATGGTATAAAAAGGAGGATTTATGAGGCCAAATATATTACAGATCACCAAAGGGAAAAGTGAAGAGTGACCAATATCAAGTACATTCTAATTTTGTCACATGTGATCAGTGATTACAGTAGATGAAGAAGTGAAAGCTTCTGGTTCTTACAATAATTAACCGTAATATAGAATTTAGGCTGTCAATATTACGTAAGTATAGCCTGTTAGAACTAAGAAGTTGGTCAGTGCTGATTGAAAAGAACATAAATATGCATTTGTAACTTCCACATGTTAATGGATTGATGTAGTTTGCAGCCCATCTAGGATTTCTCATCTTGTGTCCTTTCTGGATAATCTTCTCCCATAGATGTTCTATAAAGGATCTGCATCCCTATGAATCTTTTTATATTCTGTGAGTAGCAGTGCAAGACTCATTTTTTCCATGTTAGCCCCTCACTCTGGCTAAAATGATTATCTAATTTTTTCACTCGTGTATTTCTTCATAACTGTCTCTTAGCTATTTCATGCGTATTAATATATTACAGCCTACTTAATAGCCACCATGTATCTTCACTGCCTTTTGGGTTACCTGCAACTTTGATTCTTTGGCAGTTATTTTGTTCCTAGATTCATGAAGTAAAACATTTGTGTTTAAAAGATGTTTTTTGTATTGGAAAACAGCCGGGAATCATTTCCTAATTATAGTCTGGCATAATTTCTATCTCCTATGGATATTTCAGTTATATTTTTAGTATAATTCTAAGTTGTTTTTCAGAAAACTTAGACCAGGGGTAGGGAACCTGTGGCCTTGAGGTCACATGTGGCCCTCTAGGTCCTCAAGTGCAGCCTTTTTACTGAATCCTAACCTCACAGAACAAATCCCCTTAATAAAAGGATTTGTTGTGTAAAATTTGGACTCAGTCAAAAGGTCTCACCCTGTTTACAGAACAAAACAGGCATGTTTTGATGTGCATTTTTTTTATTTTCTGGGACCAGTCATTCATATAAGTGTTAAGAGTTTGCAGTCCTTTTTGAGAACTGTTTGTTCATACCCCTTGTCTACCCATCCATTGAGCAGAAGCAGCTCTTGGACCTAAACATTTATGTTAATTCCTGGATATTTTGTATATTAGACCCATATCAGAAATAACTGATGCAAAAGTTTTTGGTCTGGTTTCCTACGACTACCACTCTCACCTCCTCAATCAATGGTTTTTCTTATTCTTGTATTGATTTTGTTCATAAAAAAGCTTTTTGATATGTAGTCAGAATGGTCTATTTTATTTTCTGTGGTCTTCTCCCTTACTTGGTTAAGAATTCTTTCCCTAATTTTAGTATGAAAATTATCTGGTCTAGTTCTCTTATAATTTTTTTAGGGTGTAATCTTTCCTTTCAGGACATGTTTCATTTTGAGTTTATTGTGATATACATATGGTATAAAATGTTCATCTAAACATGATTTCTGTCAGACTGCTTTCTTGTTTTCCCAGTACCTCTTACCAAATACAAAATTATCTGATTTATATAGAACACTGAGTTATTGAATTTAATTTGTCTCTGATGCTTGCTTTTCTAGTTTCTTCTGCTTATTCACTGTTCTGTGTTTTAAGTAGTACCAAAATGTTGTGATGTTCATTGCTTTTAATATAATTTGAGATTTAGAAGTGTTTTCCCTCTTTATTTCTATCTTCCTCTCCCCTCAATTATTTTTTTAGAGTTTTGGTTTTTGTTTGTTTTCTTGAATGCTACTTTAGACTCATGTTTGCTTCCACTACTTTTCACTCTATAGGTTTTAATAATTGTTCGCATCAAAATAATTCTTCCCTGAGCTGCCATTTCTTTTTGCTTGCTAGGGAAATTGTGGTTAAGGCAATTTCTAAGGTTTTTTTTTGTCCTCGTTATGGGGACTGCTTTACCTTGATTAAACTTTTTCAGGAAATGGTGGTAAAGGAAATACTCTTTTTTCCATTTTCCTTTTTGGGATAATATGAGCTCATTAGAATAGGTTAGCTTGAAGTTGGTGGAGTTATACACAGTGCCTGCTCCCCTCTATCATTCTAATTTGTGTGATTTTAACTTTTAACTAGTTAGTTTTGGGCCTCACTGTACATACCTGATTCCTTTATGACTTTCATGAGTAACATCACCAACTTTTAAGATAAAGCCATTGTCATTTCTTTTTGTGTTGCTACTTAGTGCTCATCATGTCTTGTGCCTTTTGACTCCTTTTGGAAGAGAATATGCTTGATGGATATCTCCTGATAGCTCCTGAGTAGTTAAAACCACACACTGTTGACCCCTTTAGATTCTTAAACCTGAGCCATATTTTCACATGTACCTTTTTGTATAACAGAAAAACACAACTGCAACTCACTATGCAGCTTACTCATTCATAGTTTTTCATAAACAAAAAGATAATGTGGAAAAGATTGTGTATATTATACTTTTTTGATTTTGTATGTGACCAATGCCAATGTCATTATAATCAAAATTGCAGATCTGAAAGGGACTTCAGAAATTCTCTATTACAATACTTACCCAAAGGACAAATCCTGTCTATAGCATTTCTGATAATTGATTATGAAATTCTTGCTTTAAGATAGAAGTTTTATCCCCTAAGATAATCCATTCTAGTTTTGAAATTTCCCTGTTACAAAATTTTCCCCTATTTTAAACTGAAATGTGCTTTCCTAACAGTTTTCATCTACTGTGTCCTCTGGGTCAAGCAGAACCATTCTAACACCATTCTCACATGATGGATTTTAAAATGTAGTTCATAGCATATAGACTGAAAACCAAAAGATATTTAAAGCCCATGTAGTTCAGCTCCCCACCTTCATTTCACAGGTGGGAAAACTGATGTTACAGAGGTTAAACTCATTTTGCTCTTAAGTTGTAGAGAATGTATTTGAATTGAGGTGTTTGACTGAATGCAGCTTCCTTTCCACTTCACCCCCTTACCTTATCACCTGCCTAAATCTTCTCTTTCTCTAAGCTAAATAATGGTAACTCACAGTTATCTAGTGATTTGAGTATTACAAAGTGCTTTCTTTACAACTCTGAGGTAGGGTAATGCAAGCATATCCATTAGGCAGATGAGAAAACAGACTTACAGAGGTTTGTTGCATTTCTGATAGTTATGAGGCTGTCAGATTAAAATTTGAACTCAGATCTCGTGACTTTAAACCCAGTATTCTTTGTGCCTTCCTCCAATCCTTGAATGGCATGTTTGTTTTTTTAAGATTCATTCTAAACTTAGTAATCATCTACAAAAACAAACTTTTCCATGCACAAGCACATATATGAAACATAAACTTGGGCTGTATATACATAGTTTTTTAAAGTGTATATTGACTGTAACCAAATAATGATAGAAATGCTTTGTTTCTTTGTCCCCTTTTGAATTTTCTCTTCTGTTTATTTTTATGGATTGTGTTAATTTGTTTTTACGTAATTGTAGTGAGTATATGTGTCCTGATTCAGTTTTTTTCACCTTGTGTCTTGTCAATTAAGTCTTTGTCGATTGTCTTCCCATATTTCTTTGAATTTTTATATTGTTTTATATTCTACATTTACATAGTAAACATTAACACATTTATACGATAAATCATGTTAATGCCATATGGTGTCACAGTTTATTTAGACATATCTCAGTTACTGGATGCATACTTTTTCCAATATTTATTATGAATAATGGTATCATCAGTACATTTGTACAAATAGTTTTTTTTCCATAATGGGATTATAGGATCAAAGTGTATTAAGTTTTGTACTTAATGTAAATGCCATATTGCCAGAAAGGTTATACTTTTATAACTTAAGCAGTGTAGTGGTAGCATGCCTGTTTTTGCATGCGTGTGCACATACATACACACACAACCCCAACCACCACTTAATGTTAATATTTTAAGCAATTGTCTTTGATATTTGCATAATTTTAAATCCTCTCGACAGGGATGTGCTGGTAAATGTTTAGCAGCTAGCTGAGGGGAAAATATACACAGTATCCACTTTTAATTTTGATCTTTATTGTTAACACTTTCTCCATTATTTAATTTCAGACAGTTCACAAACCAGCCTGATACGTATACCTGTGCCAGGCTGTGGTGTACTGCTCACACCAAAATTAAACTTTGTCAGTTGGCTCTCTCCAGCCCAGTTCAGACTAACTTGAGTGTGCTCCTTCCCCTCACCATGGTCATCTTTCTCTATGTGTACTCTAACTTTTTAATCACCTTTCTAAAATGATGCCCAGACCTGAAAACAGTAAATGTGTGTGTAAAAACAGATGTAGTATAACCAGGGAGAATATATAGCAAGATTATTGCCTTTTTATTTTGCAGCCTATGAAACACAAAGCTGATTCGTTGAATTTGCAGTCTTTTTCAAATGATCTTCTTTCTCATCCTGTCTTCTCCATTCTGTAGTTGGGCAAGATTTTTATAGTATATTAGAAATATAATTCCTGGCATCATGGACTTTGCAATCCAAAAGTTATCAAAAAAAATTTTTTTAATGTGGAAAGGAAGAAATGGAGCCTAGCATTTTAGAAGAAAGTGTGCTTTGAGAAAGGAACTTAAAATTGACTTAAACTGTTAAAGTTTGGAAATGTTAATTGAGTATGTGAAATAATGCATTTTTGACTTCTGAATTAATATTTTTATTTGTTGTTGTTTCATTGACAGAATGGCTCCCTCTATCCATGCAGATCATAACTTCTCCATTGCCCTCACATCCTATCCTATTCATTGTGTTTTCTCATAAATCATCTGTGCAGGCCCTTTTCTGCTTAGTATACAGTACAAGGTTGTACAGAATTTAAAATGAAAGTATATTTACTGGATCATTTTCCTGTACACTTATAATTTTAGCAATGCATTCCCATGGTAATAATTGCTTAATACCAACATTCACTCTGAGAAACATTTTGTATTTGCCAGTATGCAATTTACATGCATTTAATTTGCTTACATATTCCTGTAAAATCGATATTTTCCATACTTTGTACACATTCATTAAAATGAAACCTGGTTTTTAATATAGTAATTTTCATTTTCATTCAACAGATAGTTATTAAGGGGACAGATAGGTGTTGTAGTGGATAGAGTGCTGGCCCTAGAGTCAGGAGGACCTGAGTTCAAATGTGACCTTTGCCACTTGATACTAACTGGGACCTGGGCAAGTCACTTTCACCCCCCAGATTGCATTGCAGAAAAAAAAGTGATTATGTAGTCAGCATGAACATGACACTATGCTATGTACTTGGGATACAAAGATGAAAGATGAAAGATGATACTCCCTGTCCCTCTTTGAGATATAGGTTCTATTGGTATCATTACCATTTTACATTAGAAGGAACAAGTTTAGAGAGGTTAAATAAATTATCCATTGTCACAGACCTAGGTCTTCTTGATGCCAAATCCAGCCCTTTGTCCACTGTAGTGTTTATTTGAATTGAATTACATACTCCATGACAGCCACGTCATGCAGAACTGTCTTGCTTTCCAGCTTTACTTTACTCTATTGGTTTAAGTTAGAAGTCCCTTCTGGACCCTCTACTTCTTCCCCTCTATGCAGTTCTCAACGTATTGACAATGATTATTCAGCTTAATTACTTAACACTTAGTCTTTTGGTTCCCTGTTACGAAACATTTAACTATATAGAAGATTGTCACCTATTTGGAATTAATATGCACAGTCCTTGAATTTGTGAATACTTTTTTTAATGACAGAATTCTAAAACAGCTTCCCACTTTTTCCAGTTCCGTGACAGTGGAGTTTTCTGTTTTGTTAACTGTCAGGTTAATGAAAACTTTTTTATTCATTTGGTATTTTTGAAATTGCAGTGTTTTCACTAACAGTACTTAAAATCATTTTAAAAGCATTGGGTCCAACTTTATCTTGTACATTTGAACAGATCAGACCTTATCACTTTGTCTCTGTCAAAAGACAATTTGTGTGTAAAGACATAACTGTCTCTTGATAAACAGGCATTTGGACTTACAGAGTAGGTAATATATTACAACTTATTTGTAATGACTCTGTACTTGCTACTCTTCTAAGCTCTTGAGAATCATACTCTTGGTTTGTTTGTTGGATGTCCTAGGAAGACGTATATCTAATCCAATTTACTTCACTTTATAGGTGATGAAACTGAGACTCAAAGACGTGAAACAACTTATTTAAGGTCACATAACTAGTTAGTATTAAGGCTCAAATGTCAGCCCCAGTACAATGCACTTTCTACTATGCTATACTTCTTGAGTTAAATAAATGATATATTTTTCATTGACTTAGAGTCTCCTAGCCTTCTACTCAAAAGACATCTATTCAGATCTTCCCTGTGATGCATTATAATTCTGAACCTTGGGCAAAAAATAGACTTGTCATCTATTTAAGCCTCAGTTGCTTCATCTGTAAAAAGGGGATAAGAATAATTCTAGTAACCCCCTGACAAGGTTGTGGATTAGTTCAAATGAGAGAGTAAAGTTATAAATTGTTATATAAGTATTTATTATTAAGCATATTCCCCTGAGGACAGTACATTGTCTTGTACATTTTGTTGAACAAGAATCAATAATGATACCTCAGAAAGATTGTTATTTGGAGTTTTTTTTCTTTTACTCCTTTTCTTGAAAGTGAGTACTTTTCTGCATCTTTGATGATAATGTGGAATACAAATCCAGGAAACATAACTTTCTTTGTTTTACTCTAATATTCATGATTTATTCTGCTTTCGAATTTTTCCAACTTCCTACTTTGTTCCATTTTGGCAGATTCTGAGGGCATGAGGCTATTGATTACTGAAACCATGAACTTTCAGCCATTCATAAACTGACAAAAATGAAGATGTGCTAGAGTCCTTAAAGTTTAATAGCCTATAGTTATTTTTTTTTTTAAAGAAAGTAAAACAAGTAGAAAGTTTGTAGTTATCCTCTAAATTATATTTTTAAGTTTTATATACTGTATGCACTCTGGGGTGTTTTCCCCAGTCCAAAAATTAGTTTGTAACCTTTCATCCCTTTTATCATATTTCGTATAATTGTCACATGGTATGATTCTATTTATCATGCTACTTAAAAGAGAGAGCGGCAGTATATTCAGCAGTGGCATATGGATATGTATTTATCTCTCATACATTGCTAGCCCTCAAGCCTGAGCCTAGAATTCTCCACGCATGTGCATTGTCAGTATATTGGCAAAGAGAGCAGGCAGGCAGGAGAAGCTGACATGGGTAAGTCATGTGATATGGTAAGACTTACATCTTCCTGAGCTAGCTAAACTGTATAGTTTGCCAGAGATATATTAACATGTGAAACATTTCTTTCTGATCATGGGTAAATATAAAAACTATTCTGCCAGCTTTAACTGAAAGTGATTGTGTTCGTTGAACACGTGGACACAAAGCTGTGGAAAGACAGTTTTCAGTGAATAAAAAGTTGGTGCGAGACTGACAGAAACTAAAAAAACAATGTAATTAATACCAACACTTTTTTTTTTAAGAAAGCTTAACATAAATGGTTGCACCTCACTTTTTTGCAAAAAAATTGGCATAAAATATGCAACAATTATGAGGTGAAATAACAGTCCCAAGTTTATTAGCAGACCAATATTGGAGCATTTTTTATGTTTCTAAATTACTGACTTCAGGTCTGAAAAAGATGCTTTTCAAAAGGCATGTATTACAACTCCCACCTTCTCCCCAAACACACACAGTTTCTAGTACCCCCCATTTCTTTTCCCTCCATCCTTATCATCACCGTAGCTTCAAAATAAGTTTTTCTGTGTGGGAAGCTTGTTGGAATTTCTGCTGAGGTTCATTCAGAGATAACCCCAAGGTAGTGTTCTGTGAATCTTGGGCTTCCAGAAGCAGAGCAAATGGGTGGGACACATGGAGAACAACATAATAGACCTTCCAATCTCATTATATTTTAGTTATGTTACATTAAGAGCCTTCTTTGTGCAGCATGCTGTACTAAGAACTAAGGGGAAGGGGGGGAATATTGATGGTCTCTGCCCTGGTGAAGCTTACAGCTAGTAAGGGAATATACCAGGCATAAAAATGACTGTAATGCAGAGTAATACCTGCTAAGTGTATATGAAAGCTATGCCCTGTGGAGTTCTAGAGTGGAAGAGCATCACTATCTGGGGGAGATGAAGAAATGCTTTGTGAAGATAATTAGTTTTTGAGCTAAAAGAAAAAGTAGGAATTCAGTAGGTTGTAGGGGGAGGATGAAGAGTGGGGAAGGAGAGAGATTCCAGGTATAAGAAACAGTATCATCCCAAGTTGGAGAGTACAAAGCATGTCCAGGGATGGCATATAGGATGGAACTAGGTTGTGAGGGATCTTGAATGCCAGGCTGAGAAGTCTGAACTTTACAGGAAAAGCATTAGAGGACCACTGAAGATTGTTTTAACTCAGGGCAATGTGACCAGATCTATGCGTAAGGAAGAATGTTAGTCTGGAAAAAGCATGAAATACGAATTGAAGGTAGGAAGACTTTGAGTGTAGGCATGTGGAGAAATAGAGAGAATGGAATTAGGTGCAAGAGTGCTATTGAGGGAGAAGTCTTTCTAACCTGTCCGGGTGGTGTGGGTGGATCTCTTCTTTCTCTTTTGTTATATAGAAATTTAATCAAAAATGTTTTCAACTAAAAGGGAGAGAAAATTGCCTGCGTATGTTCACCACACTAAATAATGAATAGCAATAGAGCTATATCAAAGTTCACAGAAGACAAAAGGTTTTTTGTGTGTGTTTTGGTTTTTTTTGAATCCAGTAATAAAACCCAAAGCTTGATGTGTTTATAGATGCATATACAGTGAATGGGTAAACAAGCAAAATCAACTAGAGCTTGCAATGTAAGGGGATTTGTGGATATCACTAATGCTGAATAGGATGAGTACCATTAATTAAATATGTATCTGAAAGAGCATATATCTCATTTAAAAGAAATATGGAAAGTAAATTGAGGAGGGAGTCCTAGAGGCACAGTAGCACTGCCAATCATACACCAGTCACCATCCTGGGGATACAGATTCTACTGGATATAACGTGTAGACAAATGCAAAGTAATTTTAGTTGGAAAAAGGAAGGGGAGGGACAGGAGGCATCAGGATTCATAAGCAATAAAGGAGGTGGAATTTGCCCAGAACTTTAAAGTTGAAAGTAGGGATTCTGAGAGGCAAAGTTAGGAGGGAATATGAATAATATTTCAGGTCATGAGGGAAAGGCACAGAGATGGAGGATAGAGACTTGTGTACGAAGAAGTTGGTTTGACTAGGGCATGTAGTACAAGAAAGGGAATAGTAGGTCATGCAGCCCTTTCCCCCTTTAGATAGAAAAAGATGGTGAAATATAAGGAATCTGAGAAACGTCAGTATGGAATTGTACTGATTCTGCTCCCACTCACTCTATTTCTCTTGCACAGACCTCAGTTACTTGTTACACTTTCTGTGATAATTCTGGTAGTTTTTATTTTGGAGTTTCTTTCAGGTGATTGGTTTGCTATTTTTTTCTTCTTTTTTTGGAAGCAATCAGGGTTAAGTAACGTGCCCAGGGTCAGGCTGCTTAGTAAATGTCTGCGGCAGCATTTGAACTCAGTTCCTCTTGACTCCAGGTCTGGTGTCCTATCCATTGTACCACCTATCTGCCCCTGAGGTGATTTTTTTTTCATTGTCACTTTGCTACCTGATTTTGGACATTCTAAATAGTTTTTATGATATCTTGAAATATGGTACCCAGACTTTTTGTCCCCTCATCCTTTCAGGGATTCTAGTGATTTTTTTTCTTCTTCAATAGTTTGCATTTGTTCATATATTTATTTCTCACAAAATCATTTTATTTGATACATTCACATTTTCAGGGAACTGTTATTTTGATAAGGTTTTCTGTCTGCTGTTTTAACCTATTTATTTGCCTTCCATTTCTTTCCTCTTGCTTATTTTATGTATAAATCCATATTTTAAATGTCTTGCTTTATTTCTTCTAGAAACTCTTATATAAGGTCTTTGTGAACCAGGCATTTTTCACTTGAGGCTCTGCTTGTAGTTGTTTTGGCATTATTCTTTTTCTGGGCTTACCTTTTTGCCATCTCTTGACCCATATTTCTTCAAAGTATTCTGTCATCTTTTGGCTCAGACTTTGCCAAGATCTGACTCTATCCATTCCCACATTATTTTAGTTGGTCAGGCCCTTTTTCATCCTTAACTTGATTTTCTAAGGTGCCTGACTCTGAATTTTACTTCCCTCATGTATTTGGGATCTGAGCCAAGCTTCCTTGGCCTCTGGTGAGAGGTGTACAGTTGGCTGTCCCATATTAGAGTACCACCACTCTGGTGGCTAGAATGCCAAAGGGGCAGTATTCCACCCCCCAGGAGAGGCTCTGTTGCAGTCTTCTGGTCTGTTCACCTGAGCTTGCTATGGCTTTTCTGTTGTAACCTCTTTGCCAGAGGCTTCTGGCTGTTTTTTGGGGGAGGGTGTGGATGGGGGGAGTCCTGGACTAGATTGGATTTTTTAAAATCATTTTTTGATTTGATGTTATTTTTTAACTCATTGCTGGAGAATATGTGGAAGAGTTAGATTCTTCTTTCATGTCCCATATTACCTAGAATCCTAGATATGTTTCCTAACCCAGATACTTTCACATTGTATGAAAAAATTAATTCTTAGCTGTTACACTCCTATTTTATGTAAAACATTTTATCTCTTTTCAATAAAACACTGGATCCCTTAATGTATTAGATAATAATTTTTATAATTTTTATAATTTAAGGTATGATTGGATCATTTTCTCTACTTTTTATCTTTTAATTGCAAATAACTTGTCTGTACTTTAAAGTGATTATTATGAATTTAATATTACATAGCAACAAAACTTAGTATATATTTAAACTATATTAAAAAAAGAAATTCCATGCTTTATTTCTTCCTATGTAACTTTGAGCAAATCACTTAACTTTTCTTTCCCTTATTTCCCCATTTATTAAAAAAAAATCTTTGAAATCTTTTCCTGTGCTAAATTATGATCTTATGACCAATTATTTACTTTCTCTACATCTCTGATTTTTTTTGCCCATTTGCTGTGTTGTATTCAAAAATAGCTATTTTCTATATTTTAAAGTAATCACTCTTTTGATTTAGCTTATGCCACTCTTTGCAGTAAGCCAAAATATTCTTATTTCTCTAACAACTTAAAATGCTTTGTGTGAGAGTTCTTTGGGATTTTGACATTGAGTTTTGTATCTTTTGGTTTTTATTAGAATATAAATTGTTATGTACTAGGATGTCTATAAACAAATATAGATTGGAATTCATCACATACCTCTTAATGAAAATGCGCTTATATAGAATGAGCAAAAATACTGAGCTAGATTAGATGCCCTAATATTGAATTTATATTTATTGAAAGTCAGCTGAAACTTTAGTATTGTTTATTAACTTTTTATTATGTAGCCTAATACACCATTGCATTCTAAATTCCTCTTACAATATACAATTCTTGCTGTTTCTGTAGAAAAAAATGCATTTAAATGTCATGTCCACATGTCTGTGTGTGGATGTGTTTCTAACATAGTGAAATTGTAAAAACATTACCATTTTACATCCCAAGTTACTGATTATGTTTGGTGGGTCTATTATGCCAGTGTAATAGCTTTTCATTTTTGCAGTCTATTAACATTTAATTTTAAAATACATTTCCCCCTAAATATTTGAAAGTTAATAGGAACTAAAGCTTTCTTATGTTTCCAGTAAACCAGTACAAGTAAAAAACTGTATGTTTTGTTGTTTCAGTAGTTACACTTCACTTGTTAAAACTATCTGACAGTGCAGTAATAACTCAGGTATGAAAATGTGTTGTCTTCCTATTTTCCATTGGGGTTTTTAGCTAAGATTCCATGTGCTGCTTAGCAGTATTAATACATCATTGTCTGTCTTCTTAAGAAATTGATAAGTTTTGATTAACAGCTGGTAGATCCACAAAATAGAATTATCATCAATAATGATGATGATGATAGTTAGCATTTAATACAGTGCTTTAAGGTTTGCAAAGTGCTTTATAAATATTTTCTCATTTGAGCCTCACAACAACCCTAGAAGGTCATTGCTATTATTATCCCCATTTTACAGATGAGAATAGTGATGCAGAGGTTGTGAACCTGACCAGAGTTGCACAGCTAATAAGTTTCTGTCCAGATTTGATTTTGGGTCTATGTACCTCCCAGTCCAGTGCTTTACCCACAGTCCAATCTAGCTGCCTCCATCATCAAACCTGACCAGTAGTTTGAATTAGCTGTACTAACCAAGATTTAAAAGTATTTTTTTCCTTAACAAGCAGAGAAATGTCTAGGCTTTTCAGGGATAATGATTATAAGAAATTTAGGCAATAGATGACAAAAAAAAATATGTGTGGTGTGAATGGAGTTACAAACAAGAAAAGTGTTGAATATATATATATATATACATATATATATATATATATATATTTATGAAGTAGGATAAAAGCAAAGCAAAATTAGACTTTTAGCTAGAGGAAAATTTGGGATAGATCCTTAGCCCCTCCCAGGATCTGCTTCCTGGTTTTTAATATGAGTGTGGTATACCATTTATATATATATATATATATATATATATATATATATATATATATATATATATTTATTATTAGTTTATTATTATTATATATTTTATATATGTATTTTATATAAATATTTTATAGTAAATATATATCATTATATATGAGTTATATAATATGATATATATAACATAACATGTCATATGTATTTATATATTTATGTATTATATATTTATTATTATATTATTTATTATTAGACTGGATAAGTCCCCACTCACCTAGCACAGAGTGGATGTAATAACTAAATAGTAATTGTTTCTCTTTTACCCAGGAACTCCTCTCCCAGTTAGATTTTTTTTTTTTTATTAAAGGGGCCATCCCTTGAGTAACTTAAAGAAGCATGTTCATTGAATGAGTGTATCTCACTCAGAGTAAGATTGTGATAAGACCTAAGCCTGAAAGGGCCAGGACTTCACATTGCATCCTGGGCCATCTCCAGTTGTCCTGATGAGTATCAGGCCACTGGACCCAGATGTCTCAGGAGAAGAAGGTGAGGTTGGGGACCTTGCCCAGCCCTTCCTTGTTCAAATCAAAGTCAGCTACAAGTAATGTTATCATCTTGACGTCTTTGTCCTCTTTGAGAACCAAGGCAAACACAAGATGTACCAGACTGTCCCCCTATCGTTCAGTCAATCAGTCAACACATAGTATTGATTAAAATTTTACTAGGCCTTGGGGAAAAGAAGACAAAAGTGAAGAAACCCTTGTCCTTGAGGAGCTTCTATACTTTGGCACGGGGGGAGGGGGACACAACATATGAATCTTAAGATCTTAAGGCATAGACAGTATAGACACAGGGTAATTTGGGGATGGTGCAGGGAGAGAGGGCTTCAGAAAAGGCTTCATGTGGAAGGTGATACTTGGATCTAAATATGGAAGGAATTAAAGGTTTTGAAGAGGAAGATGAAGTGGGAGTACATTCTAGGCATGAGGAATAGCCAAGGAAAAGGCATGGAGTCTGGAGATGGGAGTGTTGTGTGTGAGGAACAAGAAGGCCAATTTGGACCATAGAGGACATGAAGAGGTGTAATGTATACTCAGACTGGAAAGGTCTTTTGGAGCCAGGTTGTGGCTTTAAATACCAGGCCACAGGGTTTATATGTGTTCATATTGTTTATAGAAAACCACTTGGGTTTATTGAGTAGAAGAGTGATATGATCTGATTTTCACTTTAGTAAAATTACTTTGGCATCTAGGTGGGGTATGGTTTGGAGTGGAAAATAATTTGAAGTCAGGAGACTAATTCGAAGGCTATGGCAGCAGTCTAGGCTAAAGGTTAAAAGGCCTGAACTAGGGTGGCCATGTGGTTGAATAACAAGGGACAAATTTATGATACTTTGTGGAGGTTGAAATTGCTAGATTTGGCAGCAGATTAGACATGTACATTCGGTGAATGAGAGAAAAAAGTTGAGGATGATGCCTGTGTTTTAAAACTGGTTGACTAAAATAATGTCAATTGTCCTTGACAGAATTAAAGAAGTTTGAAAGGGGGTAGGTGGATTTGGGGGGAGAGATAATGAATTCAGTTTTAGAGATAATTGATTTTAGGATGCTTATCAATGAATGAATGAAGCATACGTGCTATGTACAAAGCACTGAGGATACAAATAGGAAAGTAAGACTGTCTCTCTCAAGAATCTTAGTTTCTAATGGGGAAGACTGCATGTCTCTAAGATTTTATTTTCAAATCAAATAGAAAGGTCTCATGGTCCTTAGGGTACAGCAGCAAAGCAGATGGTAAAGCCTCTTCTTTAATGCCATTTCCACTGATAAAACCCTATCAGTTAATGATATTGAACTGTTTGACAGTACTAGGGACTTTGTTGACAAAAGAACTTTTTTTTCCTGGGTTTTTGATAGAAGTGGCTGTAGCTCTTGCAGGAGCAATTGCCAGACTGAATTTCCACAGGGAGTATTTTCCTGGATGATACCTAGGAAGCTTTGCTATTCTCAAGGCTCTTATATTCAGGGTCCTTGGCTATTTCCATCAGGGTGTGAAGATAGTAATGATAGTTTGATTGGGTGGCATATACTAACTCCTTGCTCCCTTGGGGACCCCTGCTGCTTAAACTATGTTTGCTTGCTTCATGAGAGGCACTTGGTTGGCAGTTGACAAGGATTGCCTTTTTCAGTAGTAGTTGCTTCCACAAATGATATCTCTGAGAGTTGGGCTAGAAGCAAGACTAGTGGTCTAGAAGTCCTCCTCCTCCTAGGGCTCCTATTTTCATTTTGAGCTGTCCAGGTAGAGATGACCAGCAAGGCAGTTGGATGTATGAGAATGGAGTTAAGGTGGTTCCTAGATTTCAGAGTCCTCTTCAGAGAGATGCTTATTGAATCTGGAACTGCTGACATCACTAAGAGGAAAGGTATAGGCCAGAGAAAGGGTGTGGGAGGAGGCCTAGCATTGAGCCCTATAAGGCAGAACATGGATGATGACTATACAGTAGAAGGATTTTTTTTTGCAATAAACATAGATGTAATCCTCATTTCCTAACTTTTTCTCACCACCCATGGCTATTCCGTTGCCAAGTCCTGTCAAGTTCACCTTTGTAGCATCTTTCACCTATGCCTCCTTAGCTTTCCTAACATTCCCTACACACTAATGCAGCCCTTTATCACCTCGTGATTGGACTATTATATTCTGATGGATCTTCTTGCTTCAAACCTCTCCATACTCCAGTTCATCTTCCACTAAATTGTCAGATTGAGCTTCCTAATACGTAGGTCTGAAGTCATCCTTTACTAAATAAACTAGAGTGACTCATTATTTTCATGAGATCAAACATAAATCCTCTATTTATCATTCAAAGTCCTTAATAACCTGGGCCATCTTACCTTTCCAGTCTTATTCCTTACCTCCAAGTACTCCATAGCCTTCTGAAACAGGTCACACTATCTCCTTACTCTGTGTATTTTCATGGGCTTTTCACCCACTCCTGGAATTCTTTTCCTTAGCTTCTCCTCCTGGTTTCTTTTGACTTTTTTCCAAATCTCAGCTAAAAGCTCACCTATCAGAAGTTTTCCCAATCCCCCTTAATGCTATTGCCTTGTTTCTCTTGAGTACTTCAAGAGGGTCCTATAATATATTATTTGTACATAGTTGTTAACTTAAAAGTTGCCTCTTCCATTAGATTGCAAACTTCTTGAGATTAAGGTCTGAGTTTTTTTTGTTTTGTTTTTTTACTTTGTATCTCTACTGACAACCACAGTATCTATGTCGTATTATACACATAATACATACTTTTGGACTTGATTTTACCTTGGAGAGGACAGTTTTCATCAAGTGATGGAGAAGGCAAATTATGATGGAGGAGTTGTGGAGTTAAAGGTGAAAAAGTAGACATAGTGTTATAGAGCCATCTTTTTAAGTTTAATTGTGACAGGAAAAAAAGAAATAATAGAGATATTGCATGGGTGGGGAGGAGATAATGGAGCAAAGTAAGTAAACGTTTAGTAAGTGCTTATTGTGTGCTAAACAAAGGCAAAAACAGGATCTGTACTCTCAAGGAGGTCAGTTTCTAATGGGAGAACCAACATGCAATATATACATGGCTTAAATAGAAGGTGAACACCTAGGTGGCACAGTAGTAGAACATTGGGCCTAGAGTCATAAAGACCTGCATTCAAGTCCATCTTCAGACACTTCGTAGCTGTGTAACCCCTCAGTTCTAATCTGTAAAATGAGCTGGAGAAGAAAATGGCACAACATTCCAGTATCTCTGCCAAGAAAACCCCAAATGGGATCATGAAACATTGGACAGGACTGAAATGACTGAACAACAGCAATAACCTTTGAAGGAAGTAACTAGGGACTGGAGTGGGATAGGTGCTTGGAAAAACTTCTGCAGAAGGCAGAACTTAAGCTGAGTCTTTGGGGAAGTAGGGGGTGGAGAATAGAAGGAGTTGTGAAGGAACAGCCAGTGAAAAGGCATGGAGTTGGGAGATGGAGTATTATGTGTGAGAGACAGCAGGTACTTTTGTGTAACTGGATTGTAGAAGACTTGGAAGGGAGTAAAGTGTGAGAATACTGGAAGAGTAGGAAGGGGCCAAGTTGTAAATGGCTTTAAAAGCCAGAGGATTTTGTATTTGCTCCTGGGGAAGCACAGCAAGGTGTTGAGTTTATTGAGTAAGAAGGTGACATGGTCAGTTACATGCTCTTTAGGAAGAAATCACTTGAGCCGAAGTGATTCTCTCCCTCCCCTTTCTTCTACACAAGCTTCTCAAGTTTGAGTTTGGTTGAGGGCTTTTTTTGGGGGCAGGCAGTGAATACCTCAAACTGTGTTTAATTTTGGTGGGGCAGGCATCCTTCAGAACTGAGAGCAACAGAGAAGGAGAAAAGGACCCCATTTAAAAGTCCTTTTTTCTAACTTGAACCTCAGACTTAATGATTATTGTGAGGACCTAGTAGCAGATTTACAGTATTAGAGTCCATGTGGATGAATCAAGGGAGTTGGACTAGATTGCCTCTGAGTTCTCTTTAATATCTAAAATTAGGTGAATTTTGCAGTAATACATTAATTTTGAAGATTCAGGTTTTCTCTATGTGAAGAAATATAACTGGTGAAATACTATAACAATATGAATGTGGTTGTAATATGCAAGTAAAATCTATTTATAAAAACTGGTATAATAAAAATTTCCTGGCCCCAGCCAATAGCTCACTTCAGGCAATGTTCATTACAAGAAAACTATGTTATGAATGGCTTTAAAGTTCATCATAATTGAATTTTATCTTCCAGAGTAATGTTTGTGTAAAACTACATTCACAGTCAAGGAGTGTGATAGTTGAATTTGAATAAAAGCAGCATGTAGTTCTTTAGACATCCAACTATGATAAGACATTCCCCAAACATGGAACATGTTACTAAATAGATAAATGACTGCATATCAATGTACAGAAAACCCAAAGTCACCTATTCATCTTTTCAGCTATACTTATAGTACCTTCTTTCAAAAAAAAAGGATGTTATATAATTGAAATAATTCACATATGGAATCTAGACGTTGTACAGCTTGTATGAGTCTGAAAAACTATATTTCATGTCTCATTTTCCAAAGTGAAGGATAGAAAAAGAGAATCTGTATTTGTATTTCTATTTTTAAAATTCCTTATGTCATCTCTGATGTGAATAGTAACAGAGAGCAAATATAGTTTCTTTCTGTAATTAAAAATATATATAGCTTGTATTTTTAGTAATTACTAGTTAAATGTCATTGGACCACAGAAGGAGACTTAATGATTAATAAAATCCTCTATTCTTAATTATTTTACTTAAATAATGGCTGTTTGTATTTTCGTAAATTGACTATGGCCCTGTATTGGCAAGCACTGTACCTGCTTTGATAGAATTACTTAGAAGATTCCATAATTAGAATTTATGACGAAACAAGAGGAGAGCATTATGAGATGTAAAATGGATAATTTTGATTATATTAAATTTAAAAGATTTTATACAAACAAAACAAATGCAATCAACATTAAAAGGGAAACAAAAAGCTGGGAAACAATTTTTATAACCAGTTTCTGATAAAAGACTGATAAAAGTCTCATTTCTCTAATATAGAGAGAATTGAGTTAAATTTATAAGAATATAAGTCATTTCTTATTGATAAATAATGGTGGGGGGAGGAGGCAAGATGACGGAGTAGAAAGACATACATAATGCTGGCTCCTAACACACAGCTCATAAAATACCTGTAAAGAAGAACTCCCAACAAATTCTGGAGCAACAGAAGCCACAGAACAGCAGAGTAGAGGAGATTTCAGTTCCAGAGAGACCTGAAAAACCTACACCAAAGGTCCGTCGCGCACCTGACCTGGAGCAGAGCCCAGCCCTAACTTGGCTGTGTGGCACCAAGAGGAGCGGATCCGAACAGGCTTCAGGGACGGAACCTCCAGCGGCCACATAGGTCCCTCCACCCACAGGCGCAAAGGTCAGTGAGAGAGCCTTTTTAGCTGGCAAAGAGGGGAGCTGGGTATCTCCACATAATTCAGGCCCCATCGGGAGGCAGCAGCAGAGGCAGCAGAGGACAGGAGCTCCCAAAGCAGGCAGGAGCTCGGATCCATTATTGACTCCACATAAACCCTCGGAGGTAACTGAGCCCCTGGTGGCGGCCCTGCCCCTACCCAAGCAGCTGAACTTAATCTCACACTGAATAGCAGCCCGGCTCCTACCTGAGCACCTGAATTTAATCTTGCACTGAAGAGCAGCCCTGCACCCCTTGAAAGTCCTGAGGCTGGGGAGCAGCATTTGAATCTCAGACTCCAAGCACTAGCTGGGCAGAACTAGGCGGGGGTGGAGAGGAATCTTAGAAGTCAAGTAACTGGCTGGGAAAATGCCCAGAAAAGGGAAAAAAAAATAAGACTATAGAAGGTTACTTTCTTGGTGAACAGATATCTCCTCCCTTCCTTTCTGATGAGGAAGAACAATGCTTACCATCAGGGAAAGACATAGAATCCCAAATATCCAAAATAAATATTCCATGGGCTCAGGCCATGGAAGAGCTCAAAAAGGATTTTGAAAATCAAGTTAGAGAGATGGAAGAAAAACTGGGAAGAGAAATGAGAGAGATGCAAGAAAAGCATGAAAAACAGGTCAACACCTTGCTAACGGACACCCAAAAAAATGCTGAAGAAAATAACACCTTGAAAAATATGCTAACTCAATTGGAAAAAGAGATTCAAAAAAGCCAATGAGGAGAAGAATGCTTTCAAAAGCAGAATTAGCCAAATAGAAAAGGAGGTTCAAAATCTCACTGAAGAAAATAGTTCTCTCAAAATCAGAATGGAACAGGTGGAGGCTAATGACTTTCTGAGAAACCAAGAAATCACAAAACAAAACCAAAAGAATGAAAAAATGGAAGAGAATGTGAAATATCTCATTGGAAAAACAACTGACCTGGAAAATAGATCCAGGAGAGACAATTTAAAAATTATGGGACTACCCGAAAGCCATGATCAAAAAAAGAGCCAAGACATCATCTTGCATGAAATTATTAAGGAAAACTGCCCTGATATTCTAGAACCAGAGGGCAAAATAAATATTGAAAGAATCCATTAATCACCACCTAAAAGAGATCCAAAAAGAGAAACTCCTAGGAACATTGTAGCCAAATTCCAGAATTCCCAGGTCAAGGAGAAAATATTGCAAGCAGCTAGAAAGAAACAATTCCAGTATTGTGGAAATACAATCAGGATAACACAAGATCTAGCAGCTTCTACATTAAGAGATCGAAGGGCGTGGAATAGGATATTCCAGAAGTCAAAGGAACTAGGACTCAAACCAAGAATCACCTACCCAGCAAAACTGAGCATAATACTTCAGGGGAAAATATGGTCTTTCAATGAAATAGAGGACTTTCAAGCATTCTTGATGAAAAGACCAGAGCTGAAAAGAAAATCTGACTTTCAAACAAAAGAATGAAAAGAAGCATGAAAAGGTAAACAGCAGAAAGAAGTCATAAGGGACTTACTAAAGTTGAACTGTTTACATTCCTACATGGAAAGACAATATGTGTAACTCTTGAAACTTTTCAGGATCTGGGTAGTTTGTGGGATTACACACACACACACACACACAGAGAACACAGAGTGAATTGAATAGGATGGGATCATATCCTAAAAAAATGAAGTTAAGTGATGAGAGAGAAATATATTGGGAGGAGAGAGGGAGAAATGGAATGGGGCAAATTATCTCTCATAGAAGAGGCAGACAGGAGACTTTTTAGTGGAGGGAAAAAGGAGAGCTGAGAGAAAAACATGAAGTTTACTCTCATCACATTCAACTAAAGGAAGGAATAAAATGCACACTCATTTTGGTATGAAAACCTATCTTACAATACAGGGAAGTGGGGGAGAAGGGGATAAGCAGGGTGGGGGGGGATGATGAAAGGGAGGGCAGTGGGAGGAGGAAGCAATTTGAAATCAATACTCTTGAGGAGGGACAGGATCAAAAGAGAGAATAGAAGCAATGGGGGGCAGGATAGGATGGAGGGAAATATAGTTAGTGTTACACAACATGACTGTTATGGAATTCATTTGCAAAACTACACAGATATGGCCTATATTGAATTGCCTGCCTTCCCAAAGGAAATGGGTGGGGAGGGTGGGATGGGGACAAATTGGAACTCAGAGTTTTAGGAACAAATGTCAAGTATTGTTCTTGCTACTAGGAAATAAGAAATACAGGTAATGGGGAATAGAAAGTTATTTAGCCCTACAGCACATAAGAGAAGATGGGGACAAGAGAAGGGAGGGATGATAGAAGAGAGGGCAGATTGGTGATAGGGGAAATTAGAATGCTTGGTATATTGGAGTGGGGGAAGGGGACAAATGGGGAGAACATTTGGAACCCAAAATTTTGTGAAAATGAATGTAAAAAGTTAAATAAATAAATTTATTAAATAAAAAAAGATAAATAATGGTCAAATGATATGTACAGGCACTTTTCAGATGAGGAAATCAAAATTGTCTATATTCATATACAAAGAGACCCTTAAATTCACTGTTGATTAGAGAAATGCAGAAATGTACCACATCATACTTATTAGGTTTGCTAATATGATAGATAAGGAAAATGAAATATATTGGAGGAAATGTGGGAAAATTAGGACTCTAAAGCATTGTTGGTGGAATTGTGAACTGATCTAGCCTTTTGGAGAGCAATTTGGAACTATGCCCACAGGACAATCAAACTGTGCATACTCTTTGATCTAGCAATACTGGTACTTGGTCTGTATCCAGAAGAGATTTTTTTTTTTGTTTTAAAGAGAGATGGATCTAGTTGTACACATATTTATAGCAATTCTTTTTGTGGTGACAAAGAATTAGAAATCAAGTTGATGTCCACGAATTGGAGAATGACTGAGCAAGTTGTGGTGTGTGGTTGTAATGGAATACCACTGTGCTATAAGAAATGATGAGCAAGCTTCTTTTACAAAAACCTGGAAAGACTTAAATGTACTGATACAAGGTGAAATGAGCAGAACCAGGAAAACATTATACATAGTGACAGTAATGTTGTATGATAATCAACTCTAAATAACTTAGCTAATTCTCCACAATACAGTGATCTAAGACAATTCTAAAGGACTCATGCTATCCACCTCCAGAGAAAGAAGTGCTGGAGTCTGAATGCATGTTGAAGAATACGGTTTTTCACTTAATTTTTTCATGTTTTTTTTTCTTTTTGATTGTATTTTCTTTCCCAACATGACTAATATGAAAATACGTTTTACATGATTGCATATATATTATATATAACCGATATTAAAATGACTGCCATTTTAGGGAGGGGGAAGGAGAAAATTTGGAACTCAGAATTTAAAAATAATGTTAAAAATTGTCTTTAAATGTAATTGGGAAAAATAAAATATTATTAAAAAACCATTTCATTATTCTTTGGATGTTTTCTTCTCTGATGAAGATAATAGTCTCTCCATACATTATCATCTTGTGAATTTCTTATTTGTCTTCTTTAAATCCTCCATAGAATTTCTATACAATAAACAAGAGGCCTTCTACTTTTTTTTTAATATTTCATTAATATCAACAGAGCATAGAGAAAAGCCTCTCTCACTACTGGAAATACTAGCTCTATTTTTGATTATACTATATCCTTGATGAATTATTTAAGGTTACTCTAAACCTAGTAACCATCAATAGAGACTTTCATATGCACAAAGAATATAAAATAATAGTTTGTAAAACTGGACACTTCTATTATTTCATTTTTAATGTGAGAGTTATTTTAGAGTAGTGGATAGAGAGCTGATTTACTTTTATTTCATGTCTTACCTTTGACATATTAGTTGTGTGACCCTAGGCACGTCTTTCAATGCAGTACTGTAGATCTCTAAGACTATGAGTTATATAATATATGTCTATCTGGGAGGAGAGGAAAGTTCCTTCCAATAAAGGAGTAGATAAAATGCCAGCCAGATTTGCAGATGACACAGGCTGGAAGCTACGGCCAACACTTTGAGAGATAGAGTGTAGTTCCCAAAAGGTATCAGAAGAGTTCCAGCTAAAATGACTCCTCTTTGGAGATAAGCTACCCAGAACTGACATACCTCTTCTGGCTGAAACCTTAGATTCACAGCGGACTAACTGAAGATCAAGAAACAATGTCTTTTTTCACCTTGGCAGTTGACAAAAAGTCATCCAGAAGCCCATAGAAAATAGAATAGAAGTAAATAAGGGGACCTCCAACAGCAAAAGCAGCACAGCATAGGAAAAGAAGTTGGTAGTCTGATACTATGATCAGATGTGGATCAGAGGCCCATATCACCTATAAGGTCCAGCCAGAGGAGAGGTGTCTCTTGAGAAAGCCCATGGGTGGTCAGAATCCTACAGTGTGACTTTTAGAAGCTACTTGGAACAGTGAAAAGAAGGGAGAGCAGGGTAGATATTGTAGAAAGAATTGTTATTCACCTATGGGATGAACTAGATGACCAATGGAGTTTCCTTCCATCTGTATTTCACACATTAAGTTACTAAGCTCCATCTGGTGATGATATTAAGTCAGTAATTATTTATTAAGCACTTGAATAGAAAATAGAATGCTAGAAGCAAGAGGAGCAAACTGCCCTTTTGTAGTTTCTCTAAATTACACTGAAAAGATATAAAATTAGAAATTGAATTAGAACAAGGGTCAGCAAATTATGATCCAAAAGCCACATACTCTCACCCTTGTTTTTTTTTAAGGCCTGTCAACTAAAAATGTTACTTACATTTTTAAGTAAAGTTTCATATGATTTTGAAATATAAAAATCATTCTTATCTTCCAGATGAGACTATTTTCCCTCTTCAGGTAATTTTCAGATTCCTGATCTAAAAGCGAAATATGTGGGATTTAGAGTCAAAAGGCGTGAGATTTACTCCTCTGCTTCATGTTTATTATTATTTTTCCATATTTATTTATATTTTCTAATGACCTTAGAAAAGTGATTTCCCCTCCCCAGGCCTCCAATTTTTCATCTGCAAAATGAGAGGGTTATTACCAGGACTAGGAAAAAAAACCTCATATATCATAGGATGCTGAAAGGCCTGGTGGATGGAATCTTTGACTGAGCTGCCATTAATGTTCCCTTTGAAGGATTGTGGGTTCATCAATTGATTGGCCATTTATAACAAACATGTTTTTATGCAGTTGAAAGACAGCATGGTATAGTGAGCTGAGAGCGTCAAAACCAGGAAAACTTTGATTCAAGTCCTGCCTGTGATACTTACTGCCATACAACTGTCTATAGTAATAAGTCATTCATTAAAATGTTGTATAAATCATTCTGATTTCAGTAATTTACTCTGCATAGATTTGTAAAGTTTTTCCTAGTTTCCTCTAAAGTTGTGCACTTTGCTATTTCTTATGGTACAGTAATATCATAATACATTTATGTGTAGTAGTGTGGCGGGTTTTGGGGGGGTTTTTTGTGGGTTTTTTTTTTTTTTGCCATTCCCTCTGATGAGCTGTTATAAATATTTTTATATATGTGAGTCTTTTCCCTTTCTTTGGTCTTTGTGGGATATATGTCTGGTAGTGGTATTACTTGGTCAAAAGGTATGTATAGTTTTGGGACATAGTTCCAAATTGCTTTGCAGAATGCCTGAAGCAATTCACAGCTCCACCAGCAAAGTATCAGTGTGCCTCTTTTTCCTGAAGCTCCTTTAATATATCACATTCCTCTTTTTTGTCATCTTTACCAATCAGGTGATTGTTGGGTAGATCTTCAGAATCTCTTTAATTTGTATTTCTCTAATTATTAGCAATATTGGAACTTTTTTTTTCACATGATTGTTGATAGTTCAGATTTTTTCCTCTGAAAATTATTTGTGACCTTTTTTTTCCTCAGAGAGTAGCTCTTATTCTTTTTTTTAAATTTATTTATTTAACTTTTTACATTCGTTTTCACAAAATTTTGGGTTCCAAATTTTCTCCCCATTTATCCCCTCCCCCCACCCCAATACACCGAGCATTCTAATTTTCCCTATCACTAATCTGCCCTCTCTTCTATCCTACCTCCCTTCCCTTGTCCCCATCTTCTCTTTTGTCCTGTAGGGCCAGATGCCTTTCTATTCCCCATTACCTGTATTTCTTATTTCCTAGTAGCAAGAACAATACTCAACACTTGTTCCTAAAACTTTGAGTTCCAAATTCTCCCCATCCCTCCCTCCCCACCCGTTCCCTTTGGGAAGGCAGGCAATTCAATATAGGCCATATCTGTGTAGTTTTGCAAATGACTTCAATAATAGTCGTGTTGTGTAAGACTAACTGTATTTCCCTCCATCCTATCCTGCCCCCCATTGTTTCTATTCTGTCTTTTGATCCTGTCCCTCCCCGAGTGTTGACTTCAAATTGCTCCCTCCTCCCATTACCCTCCCTTGTATCATCCCCCCCACCCTGCTTATCTCCTTCTCCCCCACTTTCCTGTATTGTAATTTGCTATTCATACCAAAATGAGCGTGCATTTTATTCCTTCCTTTAGTCAAATGTGATGAGGGTAAACTTCATGTTTTTTTCTCAGCTCTCCTGTTTTTCCCTCCACTAAAATGTCTCCTGCTTGCCTCTTCTATGAGAGATAATTTGCCCCATTCCATTTCACCCTCTCTCCTCCCACTACATTTCTCTCTCACCATTTACCTTAATTTCTTTTAAGATATGGTCCCATCCTATTCAATTCACTCTATGCTCTCTGTATGTGTGCACGCACGCGCGTGTGTGTGTATGTGTGTGTGTGTGGTCCCACCAACTACCCAAACACTGAAAAGTTTTAAGAGTTACAAATATTGTCTTTCCATGTAGGAATGTAAACAGTTCACTTCTGGTAAGTCCCTTATGACTTCTCTTTGCTGTTTACTTTTTCATGCTTCTTCTCATTCTTGTGTTTGAAAGTCAAATTTTCTTTTCAGCTCTGGTTTTTTCATCAAGAATGCTTGAAAGTCCTCTATTTCATTGAAAGACCATTTTTTCCCCTGAAGTATTATACTCAGTTTTGCTGGGTAGGTGATTCTTGGTTTGAGTCCTAGTTCCTTTGATTTCTGAAATATCCTATTCCACGCCCTTCGATCCCTTAATGTAGAACCTCCTAGATCTTGAGTTATCCTGATTGTATTTCCATAGTACTGGAATTGTTTCTTTCTAGCTGCTGGCAAGATTTTCTCCTTGAGCTGGGAGTTCTGGAATTTTGCCACAATGTTCCTAGGAGTTTCTCTTTTTGGATCTCTTTCAGGTGGTGATCAATGGATTCTTTCAATACTTATTTTGCCCTCTGGTTCTAGAATGTCAGGGTAGTTTTCCTTGATAATTTCATGGAAGATGATGTCTAGGCTCTTTTTTTGATCATGACTTTCAGGTAGTCCCATAATTTTTAAATTGTCTCTCCTGGATCTATTTTCCAGGTCAGTTGTTTTTCCCATGAGATACTTCACATTCTCTTCCATTTTTTCATTCTTTTGGTTTTGTTTGGTGATTTCTTGGTTTCTCAGAAAGTCATTAGCCTCCATCTGTTCCATTCTGATTTTAAGAGAACTATTTTCTTCAGTGAGCTTTTGAACCTCTTTTTCCATTTGGCTAATTCTGCTTTTGAAAGCATTCTTCTCCTCATTGGCTTTTTGAACCTCTTTTTCCAATTGAGTGAGCCTATTTTTCAAGGTGTTATTTTCTTCAGCATTTTTTTGGGTCTCCTTTAACAAGGTATTGACCTGTTTTTCATGCTTTTCTTGCATCTCTCTCATTTCTCTTCCCAGTTTTTCCTCCACCTGACTAACTTGATTTTCAAAATCCTTTCTGAGCTCTTCCATGTCCTGAGCCCATTGGATATCTGTTTCAGATGTTTGGGATACAGAGGCCTTGACTTCTATGTCTTTCCCTGATGGAAAGCATTGTTCCTCCTCATCAGAAATGAAAGGAAGAAACATCTGTTCTCCAAGAAAGTAGCCTTCTGTGGTCTTATTTTTCTTCCTTTTTCTGGGCATTTTCCCAGCCAGTTACTTGACTTCTGAGATTCCTCTCCACCCCCACCTAGATCCACCCAGCTAGTGCTTGGAATCTTAGGTATGAGACCTTTATCAGAAGGACTTGTTAAAATTATTTTCCCCCCATTTACCTGCCCCCCTTCTTATTTTAACTGCTTTGATTTTGTTTATACAAAAAGTATTTAGGGGTAGAGGTAGGGGTAGAGAGTATTTAGGCGGAGTAGAAAGACGCATGTATACGAACTCCGAACCCACAGCCCATAGAGTTAATGTAAGAAGAGCTCCCCAGACATTCTCGGTTACTGCAAGGGGTGCAGAAACATAGTGGAAGAGATTTCCATTCCAGAGAGCCCTGGAGAGCCGTCCCCAGGGTCCGTCGCACCCCGGAAAGCAGACCCCACCCCAGCGCTGCCCTGGCCGCGGCCCCAGAGAAGCTGATCTGAGCAGGCTTCAGGGACGGAACCTCCGGCGGCCTGGAAGGTCCCTCCGCCCATAGACTCTACAGGTCAGTGAGAGAGACGGGTGGCCTGGCCGAGAGGGGGGCGGGGTGTCTCCGTGGCTCAGGCCCCCTCAGGAGGAAGCGGTGGAGGCAGCGGCAGCGCGGCCGCAGCGGCCCGGGACTTTCCCAGCAGCAGGCAGCATCTTCATTACTGAAAGTCTCTGCATAAACCACTTGAGGGAGCTGAGCCTGGGAGACGGCCCTGCCCCACCCCGCTCCATTACTGAAGGTCTCTGCATAAAGCCCCTGAGGGAACTGAGCCTGGGAGGTGATCCTGCCCCCACCCCAGCACCAGAACTAAAGCTCACATTGAATAGCAGCAGCACCTGCCGTGGAAAGCCCATTTGAATCTCAGACCCCAAGCACTAGCTGGGCGGATCTAGGCGGGGGTGGACAGGAATCTCAGAAGTCAAGTAACTGGCTGGGAAAATGCCTAGAAAAGGGAAGAAAAATAAGACTATAGAGAGTTTTTTTGAACAGATGCAAATGATCCCAACTTTCGGATCTGACCAAGACGAGGACATATTCTTGCCATCAGGGAAAGACGTGGAGGGCGGGGCCTCAGTACCCCAGACATCCCAGGGAGATGTCAGGTGGGGTCAGGCCTTGGAAGAGCTCAAAAAGGATTTTGAAAAGCAAGTTAGACAGTTGGAGGAAATACTGGGAAGAGAAATGAGAGAGATGCAAGAAAAGTATGAAAACCGGGTCAATACCTTCGTAAAGGAGACCCAAAAAAATGCTGAAGAAAATAACACCTTGAAAAATAGGCTCACTCAATTGGAAAAAGAGGTTCAAAAAGCCAATGAGGAGAAGAATGCTTTCAAAAGCAGAATTAGCCAAATGGAAAAAGAGGTTCAAAAGCTCACTGAAGAAAATAGTTCTCTTAAAATCAGAATGGAACAGATGGAGGCTAATGACTTTCTGAGAAACCAAGAAATCACCAAACAAAACCAAAAGAATGAAAAAATGGAAGAGAATGTGAAGTATCTCATGGGAAAAACAACTGACCTGGAAAATAGATCCAGGAGAGACAATTTAAAAATTATGGGACTACCTGAAAGTCATGATCAAAAAAAGAGCCTAGACATCATCTTCCATGAAATTATCAAGGAAAACTACCCTGACATTCTAGAACCAGAGGGCAAAATAAGTATTGAAAGAATCCATTGATCACCACCTGAAAGAGATCCAAAAAGAGAAACTCCTAGGAACATTGTGGCAAAATTCCAGAACTCCCAGCTCAAGGAGAAAATCTTGCCAGCAGCTAGAAAGAAACAATTCCAGTACTATGGAAATACAATCAGGATAACTCAAGATCTAGGAGGTTCTACATTAAGGGATCGAAGGGCGTGGAATAGGATATTTCAGAAATCAAAGGAACTAGGACTCAAACCAAGAATCACCTACCCAGCAAAACTGAGTATAATACTTCAGGGGAAAAAATGGTCTTTCAATGAAATAGAGGACTTTCAAGCATTCTTGATGAAAAAACCAGAGCTGAAAAGAAAATTTGACTTTCAAACACAAGAATGAGAAGAAGCATGAAAAAGTAAACAGCAAAGAGAAGTCATAAGGGACTTACCAGAAGTGAACTGTTTACATTCCTACATGGAAAGACAATATTTGTAACTCTTAAAACTTTTCAGCATCTGAGTAGTTGGTGGGACCACACACACACATGTACACGCATGCATGCACACACACATACACACATGCACACACATACAGAGACAGAGTGAATTGAATAGGATGGGACCATATCTTAAAAGAAATTAAGGTAAATGGTGAGAGAGAAATGTAGTGGGAGGAAAGAGGGCAAAATGGAATGGGGTAATTATATGTTATTTAAGAGGCAAGCAGGAGACTTTTTAGTGGAGGGAAAAAGAGGAGAGCTGAGGAAAAAAAAAAACAACAAGAAGTTTACCCTCTGACTAAAGGAAGGAATAAAATGCACGCTCATTTTGGTATGAAAATCTATCTTACAGTATAGGAAAGTGGGGGAGAAGGAGATAAGCAAGGCGGGGGGAGGATGGAAGGGAGGGCAAAGGGAGGAGGGAGCAATTTGAAGTCAACACTCGGGGAGGGACAGGATCACAAGACAGAAGAGAAACAATGAGGGGCAGGATAGGATGGAGGGTAATTCAGTTAGTCTTACACAACACAACTATCATGGAAGTCATTTGCAAAAGTACACAGATATGGCCTATATTGAATTGCCTGCCTTCCCAAAGGGAATGGGTGGGGAGGGAGGGATGGGGAGAATTTGGAACTCAAAGTTTTAGGAACAACTGTTCAGTATTGTTGTAGCTACTAGGAAAGAAGACATACAGTTAATGAGGAATAGAAAGTCATCTGGCCCTACAGGAGAAAAGAGAAGATGGAGACAAGAGAAGGGAGGGATGACAGAAGAGAGGGCAGATTGGAGATAGGGAAAATTAGAATGCTTGGTGTATTGGGGTGGGGGGAGGGGACAAAAGGGGAGAAAATTTGGAACCCAAAATTTTGTGAAAACGAATGTAAAAAGTTAAATAAATAAATATTTAAAAAAAAATATTTAGTTTTAAGTAATCAGAATTGTCTGTTTTGCCTTCTTTGATCCTCTTTTCCTTGTTTGGTCATGAGTTCTTTCCCAGCCCTTAGAGAGGAAAGTTAATTTCTTCCTTACTCCTAATATGTTTATGATGTCACCTCTTAACGTCTAAAACATCTTGTTATGTGGTGTGAATGTTGCTTCATATCTTACTTTCTACCAGATTTCTTTCCAGTTTTTTCGGCAGGTTTTGTGTAATAGTGAGTCCTCATAACGTGGATCTGGGGTCTTTGGATTTACTGAACACTAGCTAATGTTTTTATTTATTTCCATATATTGTGTATCTTTTCTGTTTTACTAATTAATCTATTTTCAAACCAGAACCAAATAATTTTGATTACTGCTTTGTTAGTTCACTTGAGGTTTGGTACTGATAAATTCTTTCCCCACCCCACCCCCACCTTTTTTCCATTTCTTTTGAGATTTTTGACCATTTTCTTCTCCAGATATATTTCATTTTATTTTGTCTACCTCTATAATCCTTTGATAGTTTAGCTGTATAACATGAAATAAGTGAAACAATTTAGGTAACATTATCATTTTTATTACATTGGCTTGACATTCAAGAGCAAATTAATATTTTTCCATTTATGTAAATGTCTTTATTTCTATACAAAGTGTTTTGTATTTGGAATTACATAGTTTCTCTGTATGTCTTGGTATGTAGACTTTTATGTTATACACGTTCTATAGTACTTATTAGAATTTCTCTTTATCTTCCTGCTAGGTCTTGTTGGTAATATGCAAGAATGCTAATGTGGATTTATTTAAATCCTACACATTTGTTAATTCATTTTAATTGAATTTTTAGGATTTACTAATAATAAATTATTATATCATCTACAAAAAGCAGTATTTTTCTTCTTTGCCCATGCATGATCTAGATTTTGCTTTCTTATCTTATTGCTATAACTAGCATTTCTAGCACTGACTTATAGTATTGGTGATGTTAGAATCTTCCTGTAAAGCCCATTAACTTTTCTCCTTTACATATAATAGTTGCTTTTGGTTTTAGATAGAGATTATTTACTATATTAAGGAAAAGTACATTTACTCCTATGCTTTATGTGATTTTTAACACAAATCGATACTGGATGTTGTCAAAAGCCCTTTTCAATGAAACAGTCAATAAACTATCTTCTATGTGGTAGGCACTGTGCTCTGTGTATAAAGTATGAAAAGACAGTCTCTGCCCTCAAAGAATTTGCAATCTAAAGGGGGAAAACAATACAGAAAGGGGAAAGAGGCTTGATGAGTAGTCCAGCCCATACAGCTGGATGTAAAATGAGGAGTTGGGGACCTGGATTCCCCTCCTTAAGTGTTTTGAGAGGAGCTCTTCACTCCATCCTCCATTTTCAGAGGGGAACCAGGAGAGGAGAATGGTAATGAGGGTTATATTCTTTTGGGATGATGAAATTCTTGGGGCCATGAATGTAGCTGAGTGGGAAATGAAGCATCTGTTGATATAATTATGTGATCTTGATGATTTACTACTAATGTTAACCCCAGTTTTAAATAATTTTGTGGTCAGTATCTAAATGATTATAATACTATATCCTTTTTTACAATAATATTTTGAGTTTTTTTCCCAATTACATATAAATATTTTTAGCATTTGTTTTTTAAAATTTTGAGTTCCTAATTTTCTTCCTTCCCTCCCCCTTTCCTGACAGTAAGTAATTTGATAAATACCTGTTATACCTGTGCTATCCTTTTTTACATGATTATGCTCCTAGTAGAGGCAGTATGGCCTAAAAGATGGAGAGCCAGCCCCTGAGCCAATAAGACCTTGTTATATAATCTTACCTCTGATTATACTGGCTTTGGATTCTTAGGCAAATCATCTAACTTTTCAGTGCTTTAGGCAAATCTCTTAAGATTTTAAGTTGCAGAAAAGGTGCTGAACTGCATAGGCAAAAGGAGTTTTCCTCATTTGGGAATTCCTTACACCAGTGAAATCACAAGTCTAATCCCTATCCTTGCATCCATATATTCTGGATACTCCCAATAAGGAAGTAGGATTTTAGTTTCCTTTTAACCAATCATGATATATTTGTGCTGGCTTTTTAGTACTCAAAACTTGTGAACTTAGTGACCAGTGGCATGTGCTTTTGAGATAACTAGCAGTGTTTATGGGCAAAACTGTCCAAGAACAGAGCAAAGCAAATTAATCCTTATGGAGATCAATCATTCATTAATGCCATCCTCTAACTCTGAAGCTAACCAACCACATTATGCACAGCAACACTATGCTGTTATTCCTATAGGATTTAAATTGCTACTTTCGTCTGCCTGAAGCCCGACCAGCTCTCTGCTCTGCCCGCGCTTGGCACAGCTTCTTTCAAGATGTCTACAGTTCACGAAATTTTGTGCAAGCTCAATTTGGAGGGTGATCATTCTACACCTCCAAGTGCATATGGCTCTGTCAAGGCTTACAACAATTTTGATGCCGAGAGGGATGCTCTAAACATTGAGACAGCCATCAAGACCAAAGGGGTGGATGAAGTCACCATCATCAACATTTTGACAAATCGCAGCAATGAACAGAGGCAGGACATTGCCTTTGCTTATCAGAGAAGGACCAAGAAGGAACTTGCATCAGCACTGAAATCTGCCTTATCTAGCCACCTGGAGACACTGATTTTGGGCCTTTTGAAGACACCTGCTCAGTATGATGCTTCAGAGCTGAAAGCCTCCATGAAGGGCCTGGGTACTGATGAAGATTCCCTCATTGAGATCATCTGCTCACGGACAAACTCGGAGCTCTATGAAATCAACAAAGTCTACAGAGAAATGTACAAGACAGGGTTGGAGAAGGACATTATTTCAGACACATCTGGTGACTCCCGCAAATTGATGGTTGCCCTGGCAAAGGGCAGACGGGCAGAGGATGGCTCTGTGATTGATTATGAGCTAATTGACCAAGATGCTTGGGAACTCTATGATGCAGGAGTAAAGAGGAAGGGGACTGATGTCCCTAAATGGATCAGTATTATGACTGAGAGGAGTGTGTGCCACCTCCAGAAAGTATTTGAAAGGTACAAGAGTTACAGCCCTTATGACATGTTGGAGAGCATCAAGAAAGAGGTCAAAGGAGATCTTGAAAATGCCTTCCTCAACCTGGTTCAGTGCATTCAGAACAAGCCCCTGTATTTTGCTGACTGCCTTTATGATTCCATGAAGGGCAAGGGGACCCGAGACCAGGTGCTAATCCGGATCATGGTCTCCCGCAGTGAAGTGGATATGCTGAAAATTAGATCTGAATTCAAGAGAAAATATGGGAAATCTCTGTATTATTTCATCCAGCAAGACACAAAAGGAGATTACCAGAAGGCACTCCTGTATCTGTGTGGAGGAGATGACTAAAAGTCATGTGGAAAGGAATGACCAAAGCAGTTGTAGTAGCCTGAAAGAATGCTTTCTGCTCTCCCCACTTGTAATTGTAGAAAATCAACTTGTGGTAACTTGCAACTAACAGTAACTCATACTAGTCCTTATTAGGGTGATGTTATTTGCTTTCTTGTACTTTTTCAGTCATGTATGCATTGCTTGTCCTTCCTCAAGTTTTCTCCTTAGCCAAAGGAATGAACATTCCAACGGAATGAAAGTGAAATCTCTGATGTGAAACACTTGGCTTCTTGTGTCCTCTGTCATCAAAAGACAAATAAATTGAACTTTTACTTTAAAAATAAATAAATAAATAAATTGCTGCTTTCTTTTGAGCACTGAAATCTAGAACACTGTCCATAAATGCAACATTGTCCTATCTCCCTAATTTTAAACAGTTAAAAAATAAGGCATTTTTGGATGATAAATGTGTAAGCCAAGTTGTACATATTTTATTTTCTTTTGTACATGATTTCCAAGTTATGTTTATATACACAAACTGAGGTGTTCTGGATAAAAATGTCAATATCATCCAAATTACTTTCTTTAGACCTATAGTCATTAATGTGACGGTTTCTATGTCCTTTGAATATTGTTTTTTTTCTCACTAAGATAATCATCTAGGATGATTTTTGTAGTTTAAAATCAATGTTAACAAAAAGATTTCACAGACTTCTGGGGAAATCAGGAAGGTGGGATGACAGTTACCAAAATTACCTGAGAGATCTATGTCAAAGCATAGGTTTAGAATTATGTTTTTATTACTAATGTTATGATTTCCTAGTCTGTTACTTAAAAACCATAGTTTTCTAAGTTAAAAGGACTAGTCATTAAAATGATACATAAGTCAAATGGAGACTTTTCTTTGTTACTTCTGGACATCTTACAGTAGCATTTAAGGAATGGTGTCTATTACCTGGCCTGCCCTCCTCCTTTTAGAAAATTTTTGAAATACTAAATTATGCATGTGAGAAAATAAAATAACCTAGAGAGTATGGCTTTGATTCTAGCTTAAAGTATATTCTGAAAAGCACAGTGTTTATGTGTCTTGGTTTCAGCATCTTTACCGAACTCAGAGGTATCTGCTGTTTATTACCCAATACTCTTTATCTTCTGACAGTCTTTTCCGCTTTCTTTTAATTCATTCCCAAGTAGGCGTATGTGTGTTTCCACGGGCTCCAGCATTTCACCTGCCTTTCTTCCTTCACTTTAGTATGGTTGAATAGTTAGGTGTGTTTATCCTATTTATATAACACATTTAAGCACATTTTGTGCTTAAATAAAGTAATTTTTTTTTCTAAAATGTGATCCATACAGTTGTAGTATTCCCGTAAAAGGCTGTTAGAAAAAAATAGACTGAAGTAGTCATTAATGATTCAGTATCAACACAGGATAATAGCATAAAGAAATGGAAGAGAACTTTGAAGTCATTGAGTTTTACAGAGGAAGAAACCAGAGATGTTAAGGTACATTCCTGGACTCACATAGGTGGTATGGGATCTAAGACAATTTTAAAACCAGATGGTAAAAGAAAATGATTTAAATAAAATTAACTTGAATAAAAATGAAACACAGTTCCCACTGTTAGTTTTAAATGTAAGTTTAAGATAAATACTTATTTTTGAAAGATAGAATAATATAGTAGAAGATAACACCAGACTAGCAGTTAAGAGATCTGAGTTAAAGTTCTGATTGTGCAACCAGCACTGGCAAATCAACTTTGCTTTGATTGGAATAGTTATTAAGGTTTTTTTTTCCCCCAAGGCTTTTGTTTTTGCATTGAATACGTCAACTTTATTAATGATATAGAATATAGGACTCTGTGCTTCTCCCTACTACAGAACAAGGATTTTGGTGGGCTGTGAGATCCTCTGTATAGAATAGGGATGTAGGCTCCCCCGTTGTAGAACTTTTGGCTGGCGATGAAGATCCATGACTTTCTATTTTACTCCTTGGAGGCCTTGTACACCATTTGGTTTTCTCCCAGGTTGCTGTAAATACTCATTGTCGTAACAGGAAATGAACTTGTCCAAATGGGCAACTAATGGCAATACCAGTTCCACCATCAAAAGTAGAAAGTTACAAGTCACAACTGGGTTAGAACCAGGTCCTCTTTGTAGACAAAGATGCCCTTTAGAAGTCCCTCTGATGCTTGTGTCTTTTTCTTGATTTTCTTTTTGATTTTGATATTCTTGACATTTCAGTTTTTCCAGGTGGTAGGTCAGATGCACAATAAATACTTTGGAAATAGGAATATGAAAAACCCTTCTTTTATGTTTCCTATTCTACTCAGGGATGACCTTGCCCACAACCTTAGCAGCACCAGTGAGTCATGCCCATTATTCCTCAGCTTGATTAGAGGGGCTATTTGTTGTCTTCTGGGTAGCACTAATAGGACAGGCTACAGTCTTGAATCCTTCCACAATTCTAAAATTGCTGAATTCTTTTCCCAGGTCATTCCCTCTAATTCTAGGTGTCCCTCAGGGGTGTGCCCTAGACCATCTTCTTTCTCCTTCCATACTACTTCACTTTGTAATCTCAAAACCCCCAGGGATATAATTATCATCTTTATCCTAATGATTTTCGTATTTTCTTATTCACTGGATGTCCAATAGATACCTTAAACTTAAGATACCCAAAATGGAGCTTATTATTTTTCCCGCTGAACCACCCCTCTACCTTTGCCATGACTATAGACAACATTACCATCCGATTTCCCCAGGCTTGCAACCTAGGAATCATTCTGGCTTCCTCGTTATTTTCCTCTTACCCCCATATCCAATCTGTTGCCAAAGCATATTGATTTCACCTTTGGAACATTTCTTGAATACTCCTCCTTTTTCTACTCTGATATTGCCACTCCATCACCTCACAGTAGATTATAGCCTACTGGTTGGTCTGCCTACTTCGTTTCTCCCCACCCCCTCTTAGTAAACTCCAGTGGCTTCCTATTGCTTCTAGGTTCAAATGAAAAATCCTCTGTTTGGCTTTCACAGACCTTGATAACCTAATGGGTATATTAACAGATGGGGGACCTGTGCCTTGAGGCCACATGTGGCCTCAAGTTAAAGGGGAAGACTTGAGGATCTTGAGGGCCATACGTGGCCTCCAGGCCACAGGTTCTCCACCCCTGAAGTAACCTCCCCCGGCTGGCCTGCCCCCTGCCTGCCCCCCTTACATCTTACTCTCCCTTCTTCAATCCAGTGACACTGGCCTTCTTGCTATTGCACAAAATCATTGCATCTTTTGAATTTCTCTTTGTCCCTTCTGGCTTCCTTCAAGTTCCAACTAAAAGTCCATCTTCCACAGGAAGTCTTTCCCAGTCTCTCTTCCTTCTGGTGTCTTCCCACTGATTATTTGGAATTCTGTATATAGATTGTTATACGTATTGTGAGCTTGAGGGCAGGGACCTTTTTGTTAACCCCTTTTTTAATATCACCAACATTTAACATGGTGCCTAGCACAGGGTAGGCATTTAATATATGCTTATAGATGAACTGTGATAAATTTCTGTATCATAACTGGCTGTTCACTTTCTTGGTTAGGTAACCAAAACGTACAAAAAGGATTTCCACCTCCAAGAAATAGAGCTTGTAAAATTATTCTACCCTTTTCTACCACATATTTGTATTAGCAAGCATTTTTACTTTATTCTTACTTTAAATCAAAATACAGAAATAAATAGTGCACAACTGTATTTAAGACTATGTCTGGCACTGAGCATAAAATTTCAATTTTTTTCCAGATAAAAATGTCCAGAACTGACATTTAATTTATATATGATTGTTATATTCATTTAGGCATCTTCCTAATTGTATCTTATTTCATTAAAATGTTATTTTTATATTTAACAAAATTTGTGAACTAAGGAAATTTAATATTGTATTAAAGATAATAGTAAGCATATGAGGTCTTAGTTACTTTTAATTATTACAGAATATACCACATAATATATCTGTAATTATTTTATAATTTGTTTCATAAGTTTATTTCTATGGTTTTAGTAGTTGTGGATAAAATAAAATTTTATATTTAATAATTGTGTGATGTAAAGTTTAATTTGGATTATATTTGTATGTTACATTTTGTAAACATAGTTGTTACAAGCACTTAATGAATAAATCTGGAAGAATAATATAAGCAGTATTTTGAATTATCTTAAGTGTTCACGTAACAATTCTTTGTTGCTATCCAAAGGGGTTCTTGGAACAAAAAACATTGGGAACCACAGGAGTAGTGTAAAGTATACTCTGCTGAAGTCTCCTTAGGCGATTTAGGGATCTCTGGTTATAAAGCAAGAAGGTTGGTATCATTGCTACAGGGTTAAAATTCAAACTCATAGGGAGACATTTGTGAAATATTATTAAGCTGGAGAATGACCTGCTTAGACCTATGGCTAATGCTAAAGGATATTTTATTTGCATTTCTGTTGAGCATGGGTTGAAGGAGAAAGGAACCTAGAATCTGTGCTCAATTAGGAAGGTGCTGGAGCTAATCTAAAGAGCTAATGAGGACCTAGAGTAGGGTAATGACCTAGGAGTAGTGAAACTGTGTGGTAGTTCCTCAGCAGAAAGGCTGGGTTAAAGGGACAAAATTATATGAGTTCTGTTTTTGACACATTGAGTAATAAAAGACATATCATTATAGATTAATTTTAGAATCTTTATTAATTTCTTTGTGTGGCCAGTTATGCCTAGTAGCTCCTGCATTTGAGTTATAGTAATAGTATGAAGTATCTTTGAAGAGTGGAGAAAATATTGCCCATTTTTCAAGAAAATTGAAAAGAAGAAAACATAATCTACAAATTATAAGCCAATGAATTTAACTTCAATTTCAGGGAAAATTCTAAATTATTAAAATGCTAGGTGGTGAATTGTAGAAAGGGAAGCAGTGATTGCAAAAATTCAACATGGCTTCATGAAGAATTATGCCAGACTATTTCCTTTTTTAACCCTTACACATTGGTAGGATGAGAGGAGTGCTATAAATATTGGTTAACTAGATTTTACCATTTTTTTTGGATAAAGTATTTCACACTATCCTTATGGAGAAGATGGACCTATGTAAACTAAATAATAACACAGTCAGATTCTGCTACTTTGAACTCATAAGAGTGGTTAATAGTTCAATGTCAACATAGGATAGTAGCATAATAGAAGTAGAAGAGACTTTTGAATTCATTGAGTTAAATCCCTTATTTTATAATTTAGGAAAACAGAGAGGTCAGGTAACTTGCCCGAGGTCACATAGCTAGCATGTGTCTAAGTTTTCAAATTTAGGTCTTCTTGACTCTTAAGATGAGTATTCTGTCCGCTACATTACACTGACTGAAGGGGAGTGGCAGGAGATTGGTCTCCAATGAAATATCCCAGGTTTTTGTGCTTGGCCTTGTACTATTTTGACATTTTTTTTATCTGTCACTTAGTTAAAGGCATAGATAGCATATTAGATTTGCAAAAGACACTATGGGGCACTGAATGACGAAATCAAAAAAGAATTTGGCAAATTAGAGAATTGAGTTGAACCTATTAAAATGAAATTCAGTAGACATAGTTATAAAGTATTAAGCTTGAGTTTAAAAAACTAGCTTTACAAGCAGAAGAAGAGAGAAAAGCATGGTTAGATCACAAGATGGGGAAGTTTTAATTGACTGCAGTTCAACTACAATATGAGTCATCAATGTGATGTGGTTGCCACAAAACCTAATGTGATCTTGCACTACATTAAAAGAGACATGGTTTCCAAGAACAAAGAGATAGTAGTTATTTCCACTCAGTAGACCTCATCTGGAGTATTTTGTTCAGTAAAACGATATTGATAAGGGTGATCGTCTTCAAGATGAGAGTAGATGACTATTTTATCAGTTATGTTTTACTGGGAATTACTTTCAAGTTTGGGTTGGGCTAGTTGTCTAATGAAGTGTCTTCCAAATTGCAAGTGCTTTCGTTCTGCCAGGGTTTTATATTTAGGCTGTTCCTGTGTTTTACTACAAAGATTGGATCCTTTTTGTTATAAATTAAATGGAAGGTCATGTTGACTACTTAATAAAATTATCTAGCAAGACTTCTACTAAGATACTGTTGTTAAAGGAGATTAAAGAATGTTATAACTTTACTGCGTGCATGGTAAATGGAGAAATTTCTGTTCAGTGTGCTAGTCTTCATCTCTGAGGTTATCTGGCATCTCCTCTGCATTTATCTTGCATGTGCCCATTCATTTGCACTGTTCTAACGGAAGCTCCCGGAATTGTGGAGGCCGTTTTTGCCTTAATCCCTTCGGTTTTCAGATGAGGCTCGGCACCTCAGTAAAGGTTTGATAAAGAGTTGTTGGTTGATTAGCTGATGGGTATGAGACTTAGAAAACACTTAATGTGGTGGCGTTAAACAATGTGCAGCCAGCATATGATACTGAAAAATAATTTAGCATGTGAGAATCTCCTTATTTGTGAGGTATATATTTGCTATATTTGTGAGCTTTGTATTTAAAATTGTTCAGTCAACAAGTGGTACTAAAAGCCTATAAATAATCAATTCTATTTCTGACTTTATTTTCCTTTTAGGCTCTCTTTTCATTCTTTCTTAAACTGTTCTCCATTCTAGAGTTCACTGCTCGCCAAAACTAAGGTCTTTATATTCTTCTTATCTCTGCTATATATTTCATTTATACTGATAGTATATGAATGATAAATAGTATGGAGGAGGGAAAAAATGGCTATTTAAGGATGACTGTTAACATTTTAGCTTGAAAATTACCTGATAAAAGACTTTGCATTGTAAAGGCTTATACAATATATTCAAATACATGTAAATCACATGCAAATTGTTTTCTAACCCTACTATTTCATAGTTGCTCTCAGAAGATCCCAGTGGATTTCCACTAGGATAGTTCCTCTTATTGGTCCTCATTGTATATTTAGGCAGATTTTTACTTGAACATGTTCTGCACATGGACAACTGTTCTATTTTTGAAAGATTTCCTGGGATGTAGATTAGGATCAGGCCTATTCTTACTTGGCTTTAAAAGGCAGATAAAATAGGTAAATGATAAATTTACACTTTCTCTTTCATTTATCTTTGGTAGTATCATTCTAGATTTTAGATTTCTTTTTTTTTTTTCACTTTTAACGCAATATTTTTAAACAGATGCATGGAAGTTTCTATGGCTTGCTTAGGAAAATGATTCTGATGGTAATGCACTTTAATGTATTGTGCATGTTGTCTGGAAGTAGCTATGACTCCCAAGATGAATACCTAAAATTCATTCAGATTCTTTTTTATGATATTATTATATGGATAATTATCCATTTACAAATTAAATTACATTGATCTCAACAGGAAATATTTTATAATAGATTAGATATAGATGTGAATAATATTCTATTTTTTACTTAAAATTGATGAATTCAAAGTCTTTTATCAATAGTTTTCCTCTGAAAAAACTTAACTATGTAGTAAAATGGGAGCTTAAGCAAATAAAGAATGTTAACAAAGCTATTGTCATTGTGATTTTCACACTTAGAGTTTCTGAAATGAGCAAATTTATAAGAACATTTTCAAAACTTTAAGCAGCAATGGTTTATTATTTAGCATTACTAATGAACAGTGGGTTGAAGTAGTTTTTATTTCTTTGATAACATTTGAAAGATTACAATGTGAGTGTCTTATCAGAAACATTGAACAATGAATTTTTTAAGGTTATTTCCTATTTCAAATTAAGGTACTTAGAAAAAAGGAAAAAACTACATGGAAATGTATGTTAAGTGCATTATTTTGTGCTTTAAAAAGTACTAGTTAGTTTTTCCTTTGAAGACAGGTAGAACAACAACGTTAAGACAACATACCCAATCATGGAAAGTAGCTATAGCAATCCTGAAGGGAAAATTTATATAGTTGAACACACTAACAAAAGAGAGAGGGGAAATACTAGTAAATTCTGCTTGCAATTTAAAAACCCCCAGAAAATCAACATGATTAATCCTCAAGCAAATACCACAGTAGAAATCTTTTAAAAATGGAGAAACAGAAATACCATTGAGTTGATAAATAAAACTATAGTCAAACATTTGACAGTTGAATTTTTTAAAAAAGCCCACAAAATAGATTTTAAAAACTCGCAATAGCAAAACTAGTAAATAGAAAACAGGAAAATAAAAATAAAACATACAATAGATAACTCTAAATAACCTAGTCTCTGAAAGGGAAATTGAACAACACAAAGGAACCTCCCAAAGGAGGGGAAAATCTTTATCTCAATAGATTTTAGCATGTAGACTATATAACACTTAAGGACAAATATCCTTTATGCTACATAAACTGTAAAAATAGAGTACAGGGATCCTTACTAAACTTCCAAGATGCTGCCTTCACATCAGCTATTTCTAATTAAAATATAAAATCCAAAATACATAGGAAATTGACAAAGTATATGAATCGGACTGATTCCCCAATAGATTGATGAAGGTAATCCATAATCATATAAAATGTGCCAAATTAATAATAAAATAAATTTAAACAAACTGGAAAAATTGTAACACTGGCAATGATGATAAAAGATGTGTTGGATGGAGTGCACGTAGTTAGGCATAGCTAATGCATTGTTGAAGCTGTAAATTGATCTAACTGCTGTGGAAGACAATTGGGAATTATGAATGAAAAGTTACTAACCACTGAAACCTTTTCCTCCAGCAATCCTGCTTTGGATATTTTCCCCAGGGAGGTTAATGACAGAATAGACCTGTATATATGAAAGTATTCATAATGCTACTCTACCTAGTACTAAAAACTGGAAACAAAGTGAGTTTGTTGATTGGGGACTAGACAAACTGTGCTATAGGAATGTAATTTAGTACTATTGTATTAAAATGAGAGATGTGAAGAAGTCATAGAAACATGAGAAGACCTTGTACAAACTTGTGTAAAGCAGACATACATATAGATGAATAGATGTATGTATGTTTGAATGTATGTGTAAATAGAAAATAAATGCCATACTGTAAATGAGAACAAGACTAAAATTTACCTGAATTCAGGTTAAATGCAATGACTAGTATTGGCCTTAGACAATAGATAATAGAACATTTTCTTCCTCTTGGTAGAGAGGTGGGGGACTATTGACATGGACTGTACCATACCCTGTCAGATGGTGTCACTTTGTTGGTCAATTTTAACTCCTCCTCCTTTTGACTTGTAAGTGGTACCTCCTCCTGCATAAGCCTTTTCCCTTCCCATGAATCCCCCCCTTCTTTGGGAAGCTGTCTCCAAACTTCCTTAATTACAGTGCCTTCCTTCTTAATTATTTCCTTTTTATTCTCTGTGTAGCTTGCTTTGTACATAGTATTTGTTTGCATATCATCTCCCCCATTAGATTATAAACTCTTTGAGGGTAGGGACTGTCTTTTACTTCTTGTATTCTCAGTTCTTAACACAGTGCCTAGAATGTAGTAGACCTTAATAAATATTGATTTATTAAATCACTAAGTACTTATTGGCTCAGAGAGAAAGATACTAACCTCACCGTAATGGTGAGGATAACAAATCTAGAGCCAGACATCTTGGAGAACAAAGTTAATTTGACTTTAGGAAGCACTGCTAACAACAAGGATAGTGGAAATGATGGAATTCCAGCTGAACTACTTAAAATTCTAAGTGATGCTGTTAAAGTATGACTCTCAATCAGTCAGCAAATTTGGAAAACTCAACAGTGGCTACTGGATTGGGAAAGATTCCTTTCTGTCCCAATTCTAAAAAAGGGGTAGTGCCTGGAAGGTTCAAATTACCAAATAATTGCATTTGCTTCACATGCGAACAAGATTATACTTAAGATTCTACAAGTTAGCCTTCAGTAATGTACAAATTGAAAATTACCAGAAGAGCAGACTGTGTTTTGAAGAAGCAGAGGAACTAGAGACCAAACTGCCAACATTCCACTAGATTAAGGAGAAAGCAAGAGAGTTTCAGAAAAACATCTACAGCCTGCTTGATCAATTTTACTAAAGCCTTTGACTGTGTGGATTACAATGAAATATGACAAGTCCTTAAAGAGATGGGAGTACCAGATTATTTTACTTGTCTCCTATGGAACCTGGATGTGGGCCACGAAGCAACAATTGAACCACACATGGAATATTTAATTGATTTAAGATTGGAAAAGAAGTACAATGAATCTATATGTTGCCACCATTTTTATTTAGCTTATATGCAGAGTACATCATACAAATTGCCAGGCTGGATTGAATCAAAAACAGGAATTAAGGTTGCTGGGAGAAGTATCAACAGTCTCAGAGATAGAGATATTACCACTCTGATGGCACAAAGTGAAGAGGAATTAAGAAGCCTCTTGATGAGAGTGAAAGAGGAAGGAGTAAAAGGTGACTTGAAGCTTTAACTTCTGGAAAAAAAAAAAACCCAAACCTTAAGAGCCCATCACTTTCTGACAAATAGAGAAGAAATCAAAACTGAGTCAAATTTTAGATTCTTGGGGCCAAAGATCACTGCAGATGGTGACTGCAGCCATGAAATTAAAAGATTCTTCCTCCTTGGAGGGAAAGCCATGACAAATCTTGACAGCTTATTAAAAAGCAGACATACCACCTTTCCGTCCAAGGTCTGTATAGTCAAAACTATGGTTTTTTTTAAGTAGCAGTGAGTAACTGTGAGAGCTGGACTATAAGAAAAGCTGAGCATGACAGAATCAACACTTCCAAATTATGGTGATAGAAAAGATTTTTTTCAAGTCAAAGGACAGCAAGGAGGTCAAATCAGTCACTACTTAAAGAAATTAATTCAGTGGATTCTCTGGAAAGTCATCTTCTGAAGCTAAAGGTTAAATTTTGGCCACATAATGAGGAGACTGGACTCATTGGAAAAGAGCCTTATGTTGAGAAAGATTGAAGGCAGAAAGGAAAAGGGGAATGGCAAAGAGTAAGATAAATAAATAGTGTCATGAAAACATCAGATGTGAACTTAGACCTAATGGAGGATAAAAAGAGCCTAGAGTGCTATGGACTATGGAATCATGAAGAGTCAGATACAACTGAATAAACAGCACTTACTGACTCTAATGTCTACCTAAACTGCTGCCCTTTTGTTTCCAGAAGGATCATAAGCTTTCATATTCTCTTCCCCGGGGGCACAAGATACCAATTAATTGATACTTTATGTCTCAAATGCAATGCTGTACACCAAATCCCTGAAAACTGCCCACTTCTTTTGTTGCTGACTGCTGCCAACTACGTGTTGGCTCAACTTTCCCTCCAATTTAGCAACAAACCAACTCAGAGAAGTGCTCTAATTTATTGACCTTGATTCTTCCAGTAGTCATTTTGCTTTGGGGGAGGCATTTTTGATGAATGCGAATATTTATCTTGGAAAAGATAAGTCAGTGATGAGTCCAGCACTCTGTACCACTCCTTGCCTTTGTCACTCTCACATCTTGTCTGTCTCTTCTCCTTACAACCACATAGTCTGTTAGATTCCAGTGTTTGCTACCGGGGTGCTTTCATGAAGTTTTATTGCATTTAGGTAAGTGGAAAACAGTGTTGGTGATAAGAAGGTCACGCAATGCACAGGTCTTCAGCAGCAAATGACCATTGCTGTTGCTGTTTCCAACTCCATTCCTCCCTAGGAGTCCCTACTAAGTCTGGTAGTCTGAACCTACTCTTGTATTAAAGTCTTCTTTTGGCACATTGATGACAAGGGTCTCTAGGTCTTCATAATTTTTTTTTTTTTTACCTTATCAGGGTTCATCGTGGTGGGAGCATAGGCAGTGATGATGGTGGCCTGGCATCTTCCTGCAAGTGGCAATTGCATTGTCATGATCCTGTCATTCACTCCTTTTGGCAGGCATACCAGCTTGCTGACTAGATTAGTTTTGATTGCAAAACCTACTCCAGCTGCACGGTGCTCCCCTTCACTGTGCCCACTCCAGAAAAATGTGTACCTAGCTCCAACTTCAGTAAGCTGGCCTTCATTTGCCAACCTTGTTTCACTCAGGGCTGCTATTTGGTTGCAATACCTGTTGAGTTCTCTTGCAACAAGAGCAGTTTGTCTTTCAGGTCTACCGGATTTTGTGTTGTGCAGGTCTACTGCATTTGATCATCTGCGTCAGAACCCTCACAAACACCAACGCTAGTTTGATGAAAACGAAGGGGAAATTCAAAAGCTGCTAAATGAAAAACAGGAACTCCACAGGATATACCAGCAGGATGGTTCATCCACCTCTAAGAAGGCAGCATTTAATTCCATCAAAAGCAAAGTATAATCAAAGCTTAAAGAGATGCAAAATTCCTGGCTCAGTAAAAAGGCAGATGAAATTCAGTTTTATGCTGATAGTAACAATCCAAAGCTCTTTTATGATGCCCTGAAAGCTATTTATGGATCAAAACCTATGGTGAATCACAACTACTCAGTGCTGATGGAGCCACGTTGATTAGTGATAAGGACATGATCCTAGAGAGATGGGCTGAACACTTCCATAGTGTTCTCAACAGACTATCCTCAGTCAATGCTGAGGTCATTGACTTTACCTGAAGTTAAAGTCAATTCTTCCTTAGTTGAACTTCCAACTGAAGAAGAGGTTTTGAGGGCCATTAGGCTCCTTTCATGTGGCAAAGCACCTGGTGCTGCTCCTATTCCAGCTGAGATTTACAAGGTAGGGGGACCATTGCTCATACAAAAGCTGACTGAAATTTTCCAGGTTATTTGGCAAGAGGAAGTTATCACCCAGGAGTTTAAGGATGCTTCCATTGCCCATCTCTGTAAAGGTAAAGGGAATAGATTGTCCTATGACAATCATAGTGAGGATCTCTCTCTTAGTCATTGCTGGCAAAATTCTTACTAGAGTCCAACTTAATAGGCTGATCCTTCACCTGAAAGATGGTCATATACCGGAGAGCCAGTGTGGCTTCAGAAAGGGCTGAGGAACAGTAGATATGGTGCTTGCTGCCCGACAACTCCAGGAGAAATGCCAGGAGCCGAAGAGGTCTGTATACAATGTTTGTAGATCTGACCAAGGCCTTTGACGCTGTCAGTCATGAGGGCTTATGGAAAATTATGTCAAAATTTGCCCAGAAAAGTTCATTAGTATTGTATGTCGATTTCATGATGGTATGTTTGCCCAGTTTTTGGATGGTGGACAATGCTCTCATGCCTTCCCAGTCACCAGTGGAGTAAAGCAAGGCTGTGTGCTTGCTCCCATGCTTTTTAGTATGATGTTTTCAGCCATGTTTCCAAATGCTTTCAGTGAGGATGAACATGGCATCAAGGTCAACTACCATACTAATGATAAGTTCTTCAATTTGAAAAGGCTACAAGCCAAGACCAAAGTGGAGGGAGTGTTGATGCATGATTTTCTGTTTGCAGATGATTGTGCACTTAATGCAGCCTCTGAGGCGGAGATGGAACAAAGTATGGATTAATTCTCTACTGCCTGTGCTAATTTTGGCCTAATAATTAACACCAAGAAAACAGGTGCTCCATGAGCCGCCACCACACCATTCATACTTGGAACCATTGATTACAACAAATGGAGAAGTTTTGAATGCTGTGGATAAGTTCACTTACCTTGGTAGTGTACTTTCCAGAGATGTACACATTGACAATGATGTTGATGCATGCATTGCCAGAGCTAGCTCAGTGTTTGGGAGAAAAGTTTGGGAGAAAAGAGGTATTAGACTGACTACCCAACTGAAGGTCTACAGAGCCGCTGTGTTGACCCTATTGTTGTATGTGAAGCATGGACACAGCACCATGCTAGGAAACTGAATTGCTTCCATCTGAACTTTCTTAGGAAGACTCTGAAGATCACCTGGCAGGATAAGGTACCAGACACTGAAGTCCTTGCTCAAGCTGAACTGCCAAGCACTCAAACTATGCTTCAGAGAGCTCAACTCTGATGGGCTGGCCACATTGTTTGAATGCAAAATATATGCTTGCCAAAAAGACTTTTATGGAGAGCTCACATGGGTCAGGCGATCACATGGTGGTCAGAAGAATAGATACAAGGACAATCTCAAGGTATCTCTCGAGAACTTTGGATTTGACTGTGCAACATGGGAGACACCTGGCACAGGACTGCTCAGCATGGTGTGCCCACATCGGAAAAGGTGCTGTGCTCTATGAACAAAGCAGAATTGAGACAGCAAAATGTAAACATAGGATGCACAAATTTAGAGTATCCATCCCAAATACTCATACGGACTATCTGTGCCCAACCTGTAGTAGAGCGTTCCGAGCTTGTATTAGTCTGATCAGCATAGTCAGACACACTGAAACTTCACTTTATCATGATGATGTCATTTTGGTCCTCTTCAAAAACAAAGGACAACCACCACCACTTAATTGGTTCCACTTCCTTCATTAATTTTTGATTGAGTTCCCATTAACTGTATATCTTTTGGCCATTACTTATATTTGTATATCTCCATCTGTCTTAGCCCTTTCCCTCCTCCCCTTTCCTTACCTTCAGCTTTTCTTACTTTCTTTTGTGCGTGCTGAAGCCCCCTACTTGTTAGCAAGCTTCTTTCTAAATCTCACTTTTTCTTTCTAAATCTCACTTTTTCTGTCTTTTGCTTTCAGAAACCTGAATTTCTCCTAGTGACCTCACTCCCCGTGAACTTTTAGTATTTTTTTTTCTTTTGTGCTACTCTGTTCTTTACATAAACAGAAACACTGGGTAAGGTGGAAGAGTTGGCACAGTCTTTGTTTCCTACTGTCAATTCCAGAAACTCCTTCTGCTGACGTTTTAACCTTTTTATTTTCCCTTGAGGTTTACTCTGTCTACCAATCTGTCTCATTATTATTGCTATAATCTCTCAGTTTTAGTATTGTTCCCATTCCTTTCTCATGAAGTTCAATAAATGGATCACAGCTTCCCCCCTCTCTTTCCCCTTAATCCTGGTCTCATATTTACAGAACATTATTATTTGTCAGTAACCCGTACCTTAACTCCTTCAGTAGGTGTAACCTCAGTCTTCACTATGCTATAGCAGTAGTTTTCACCATTAGCTGAAACTGTCACCTTTATGTTTTTAAATTCTAAGACTTCCCTATCTAATCATTTCTTCTCCTTTTATAACCCATTCTTCATTCTTCCTAAATTATTTTGTACTCACCACAGTCTCCAGGCTCACCAATCTTCCTTCTGCTCCAGCACTCCTTCTTTAGCCTCCCTTCATTCATATTGTTGAATTTGTAGTTCATCAGTTTAATTCTGCACTGTCTTTCATACTTGCATTTCTTGTCCTATTGCCATTAATATACCAGTTTTTAAGGCTTACTCACCCCTACAATCGGTCTTCCTTTTCAACTCTTAGCTTAAATGTTGTTCCCTCGCTGTTGCAAAGAAATCATTTTGTTTTCCCATATTGGGTCTCTTTCACATCAATACCATCTCTACTGTTAGTAAACACTTTCCCCAAAAAGTTATTTTGCATTTATTTTGTGTATATTTATTTACGTGCTTGTTTCCTTCAATAGAATGTAAACTCCTTGAGGACAAAGATTGTCTAATTTTTCACTTTGTATGCTTAACTCTTAGTACTATACTTTGGCACATAAAAGTCACTTAATTAATGTTTGTTGACTACTTGGTTATGCTCAAGAAGCAGTGATAAAAACAGTGGGATGATGATGAAGCAGACAACCTAACTCCTAACTGAGAGGTAATAGAGTCAAGATAGGGATTAAAACATAGTTTTGGACATGGCCTATGTTATATTTTATTTTGTTTTGCTTGACTATGCATATTTGGTAAAAAATTAAGGGTTTAAGGAGATTGTTGCGGTTCTGTAATGTCTGAGTCTTCCTCTCCCCACCATATCTCCCTTTACTACCACCCCGCTTTACTCTTTCTCTTCTCAATCCACAAGTATTTATTGAAGGCTTACTATGTGCCAGGCATTCTGATAGGCACCTAGGATACAAAGAAAGGCAAAAACAAGAAGTTCACATGCTAAGGGGAGATAATATTCATAGAAGTATGTAGACAAGATCTTTACAGAGTAGATGTAAAGTATTCTCAAAGGGAAAGCACTAGCATTTGGAGGGAGAGAGCAGAAGGCCTCCAACAGGGAGTGGGATTTGAGCAGAACTTTGAAGGAAGTCACCAAGGTGAGGAAGGGCAGCTTTCTAAGTATGAGGGGGACAGACAGTGAAAAGGCAAGAAGTCCTTAATTGCTTCTCAGTTTGTGCCCAGTAAATACTTCCAAACTAAACAATGCTCAAGGTTCACATTATTTATAAAGACAAAGTAAAAACATAAAAGAAAGAAGGCAAAAAAGCTTCAGAGCTTCAAAAAGGAATCACAGAAGAAAAATAAAAGATTACTTACTGTAGTGGGAGTGGAGGATTCAGCAATACAGCTCCCTTCTGGAGTCCTGACCCCATAGCAGGAACCCTGCAGTTTCTCCCAGCCTCCCCCCTCCCACCTCTTGCAAGGCTTGAGTACCGGAGATGTCAAAACAGTGTACTCCAGAGTCTAATTAAAATATAAGTGGGAAAAATTTAAATAAAAATGCAATTGAACGTAGAGAGTATTAATATGTAGTTTTCTAAGTCTGTCTGCTGGCCACAGGGACCCTTTTGATCTTTAAGTACTGTTGAACGGCCTTTTTTATTTGAGTTTGTTACTCTTACTCTACTTGTCTGGTTAAGAGCTGGGCTTCTTATCTAGTCTGATTTTGACATGGACTGACTTGTAAAGGTCACCTGTAGGAATCTGCTCTCTTTCTAATTCTCTTAGGCATCTTTAAGGTTGTTTTAATGCCTTCGTACCAGTCTCTTTTATGTGATTAGGTCCTGAGCTTGAGGCATTGAGAAGTTAAATGATTAATCCATGCAGAGATCCCTGGATACACTCCCTCTAAAGCCACCTTTTTTATCTGTCCCTCTGTGCTGCCTCTTAGCATAGTTATTTTAGATGAATCTGAAAAAAGCAAACTCTAAAGGGAAAAATTGGTAATAGTTAATATAATCAAGTTATCACACAAATATTTACTAAACTGTGTGCTAGGTATTGTATTGGAAACTGAGGATACAAAGATACAAAGGAAACATTCCCTACCCTCTAAGGAGGTTACATTCCATTGTTGGAGATAACTTGTACAAAGATAATTCATGGAAAGTAGATACAAAGTAATTTGGGTGGGGAGGAGCACTAGCAGCAGCTAGGGGATAAAAAATGTTGAAGGTAGTGCTTGAGTTGAGTTTTCAAGGAAGTTAGAAAATTTAAATGGTGGGTAGGAAAAGCAAGTGTCCAGTCATAGGGAACCAGCCATTGCAAAGGCCTGGAGAAAACAGAAGGGATATGCTGTATGAGGCCAGGTTTGTTGAACTATAGGTGTGTGTCTGTATGAAGGGGAGTTATTATGTATCCCTGGAGTAGTAGGTTGGGGCAGGTTGTGAGGGGCTTTAAGTGCTAGAGAAGTTTATTGATTTAGAGAATTGATTAGAGTTTAGTGATCCTGGAGTTCATAGGGAGTTGCAGGACCTTACTGAGCAGAGGAGTGACATGATAAGACTCTTTCCTCTATACTAAGGATATTGTTTTGTTAGCTATATGGAGGTGGGGTTAGAGAGGGGAGAAATTGGAGGCAAGAAGACTTTCTATAAGCATTAATTAAATATTTGCAACATGTCAGGCTCTGCATTAGTGGTCTCTGGGAATATGGAAATAAAGGCGAAAACAGTAACTGTTTGCAAGGATCCTTCATTCTAGAGAGGCGACAACAGAATAAATATGAAAAAAATAAATACTAAGTGGTTAAAAACAAGATAGTTTGAGGGAGAGAATAGGAAAGGATTCAGTCAGGTGGCTTTGGACCTAGACAGAAAGGAATAAAAAGAATTCAGTCAATCAAGCGAAAGTGAAAGTGAGCTTGCTTTCTAACAATGGAAAATGACTGGTGCAAACACTGAGGGACAGGAGCTGTCTTGTGTGAGGAACTGAAAGATCAGCTTGGATAGACTGCAGAGTGCCACAGGAAGGAAAAAGAGGTGAAGGAAAGGCTATAAGGACTTTAAAAGTTAAATGGAGTTTATATTTTAATCTAGAGCACATAGAGAGCCTATAGAGTTTCCTGAATAAGGGAATACGATATCATATTTTTAAGGTATTATAGAAGAAGTTACAATTTTCAGAAATTGGATATTATAAATGTACATGGGTATAATGATCATTCTAAATCTAACATCATCTTTTACACTTTTCAAATTAAACCTTCCTCAGTGATTTTTTTACATCATTATCCACATGTGAGGTTGGAAAACATTTTGAATATACTTCTGAAATTGTATTTCTAGAACTCCATCTCAGGATTGAGATGCTTGCTTTTTAAAACTAAAATAAGATTAAGGAAGAACTACAAATGACTCAATTTTATTTTTAGTCCCCATTTTTGTATGAAAGGTAATACAGTTGTACCTTGTTTTGTATATTTTGTATACCTGAAAAGCTCCCTGTAAATCATTTTAAAAATAAAATATTTTATGACAGTTCTAATTATAATTCCCATGGGAAAAAATTGTCCTAAGTTGTAATGAAAATCACAAAGGAAATTAGCCTTTTTAATGTACATATCCAATGAAAAATATTATTTTATGATTCAATAATAATATTCAAATTTTGTCTTGCATTTGAATATTTCCAGCCTTAAAATAATAAGATAAAGCATTTTGGAAACATACAAGGAATCTGCATTTGGGATAATTACAAGTATTTTCAGGACTGCCTCACTTTCCTAAGGGGGGAAAAATAAGGTTGCATCTTACCAACATTTACTTAAATTTCTGGCTCTGTGATAATTTTATTGTGGAAATCCTTCCACCGGTATTGCATCTTGCAACTTCTGTTGTTGTTCATATCTGACTCTTTATAACTCCACCTGGGGATTTCTTGGCAAAGATGTTGGAGAGGTTTGCTATTTCTTTCTCCAGCTCATTTTACAGATGAGCAAACTGAGGCAAATGGGATTAAATGATTTACCCAGGTCATACAGCTAGTAAGTATCTGAGGCCAGATTTGAATTAAAAAAAGATGAACCTTGACTCCACTCCATCCACTATGCCATTTAGCTTGCCCATTTTGCAACTACTTTAGTAGATAATCTTTGGAGCAGAGAATTGTAAAATCTCTGATTGGATGGGATCTCAGAGGCCACTTGCTTTCATTTATTCCTAAAGAAGAATCCTTTTAACAGCATACCACCACATTATTGTTGATAATTTCTTGGACTTCCAAACTAAGGGGAATCCTACTATCTACCCCTCCTACAGGATCCTTTAAATTTTTGCATAGTTATAATTGTTAGAAATTTTAAATTTTCTTATTTGCCATTTCTACCCATTGCATCTCATTCTGCCCTCTGGTAGCAAGTAGTACAGGTTTAACTTTTTTCCAGGTCTAACTTTTACAGGTCTTACTTCAAATATTTGTAAACTTCATGTTTTGTCTCCTCTTCTCCAGGTTAAATAAATGTTCTCTGTTCCTTTTACCAAATCTCATATATGAGCTCAAGGCCCTTCATCACCCTTACCATCTTCTGGACAATGTCCTTCCTAAAATGTTAATTAAGAACCTAACAAAAATACTCAAGATGTAGTATGAGAAGGTACATTGTGGTTATTACTTCCTGGTAGTCCTGGTTAGCTGTGTTTCTCTTAATGTAGCTCAGAATCACATTAGCATTCTTGGCTGTCACATCATGCCGTTCTTTACAATAAATATTCATTTCATTTTTTACTAAATAAAATTTCAGTACTTATCTGTATGCTATTTTAATGATTGAATGGGGGTGGAGGTGGGGTAATGAAGTGCCTGTGCTAAACCTCAGGATACAGATACAAAAGCAAAGGTAGTCCCTACTATCTTAAGGAACATACGTTCTCTCTCTCGCTCTCTCTCTCTCTCTCTCACATACACACACACACACACACACTAGTAATTTTTTTCAATTACATGTAAAGATAATTTTCAAGATTAACTTTTATAAGATTTTGATTTTCAATTTTTTTTTACTTTCTTCCTGACCTCCCTTCCCAAGATAGCAAACAATCTGACACAGGTTATACTTGTGTAATCGTATTAAATATATTTTCACATTTGTTACATTGTGAAAGAAGAATCAGAGCAAAAGGGAAAGACCACAAGAAAGAAAAAACAAAAAATAACCCAAAAAAGTTAAAATAGTATATACTTTGACCTACATTCACACTCCATAGTTGTTTCTCTGGATGTGGATAGCATTAGGAACATATTTTCTTAATGGTAAGGGAGAGAGACATTTTGTTTTGGAAAGGTACTGAGATGCCATGTGAGTATGTGAATTCACATACCCCTTCCAGGAACAGTGATAGAATTGGTTTGATTATGGTTCCAGAACCATAAGGAGTGGGGGTGGGAGTACATGAGAGATGGCATGGTACTGATAAGGAGATGGCTGTGGGTTGAGGTGGAGGGTGGTTGAAGCCTAGCCAAAATGTAGTGGTGGACTGAGGCAACCTGCAAATCTGAACAGTGAGGCTCTAGTATGGGAGGTGAAGGGATAAAAGAGTTAAGTACTCAATGACATGGTTTCTAGTTTCATTGGCATGATAGCTGGTGAAGAGATTTCCAGAAATTGAAATGAAGTATAGCTAGAGCTATAAGTCTTAACTGTAGTGGGCAACTGACAAAACACCAATGAGAATTTTAATTAACTCAGTATATAGAATTCAGATACGGAAAATGGATTAGAGGATGTTTTGGATCATAAAAGTGTTATTTACTTTACAAATGGGTACCCAGAATGCATCATTCTCTTTTGCTGCTCTGCATCCACTGCTTAATTTAAACCAGAACCCAAACTGCCCCTACTGTATTGAAATCTAGTGCTATCCAAATTGTGCCTATTCTTCAAGACCCAGCTTGTCTCACTTTTTTTCTTGAAGATTTTTCTTTTTTAATATTTATTCAATTTTTTTCCTCCAATTATATGTAAATAAAAATTTAATAAAAAATTTGAGTTCCATATTCTCTCCTCCCTCTCTCCTTTCCCTCCCCCTTCATTGAGGTGAGCAGTTTGATACAGGTTATACATGTACAGCCATGCAAAACATTTCCATATCAGCTGTGTTGTAAAACAGACCGAGAAACAGTTTTCAAAAGTATGCTTCAATCCGCATTCAGATGCCACCAGTTCTGACTTTTCCTGGGTGATTACTTATCTTAAATCTTGCATAAGCAGGACTATATACTTAACTGTCCTTTGCTGATCTGCATTCGTTTTTGCCGCCTCAGCGAGGTCATAAGTCTGAGAAGGCAGGAATCAGATATATTTACTCACTCTTATTTATTGTGTGCCCCTCAGCATCTAGTACAGCACAGTAATTGGCACATGAAGTGCTTGATAAATACATATTGGTTAAGCATATGGTTATTCTGGAGATGTATGTAATTAAAATTAGAGGGGATGGCCTCTGGACATCTTCAGGTTAGAGAAGTAGAGACAAGATCATGTGTCGGGAAAAAATTGTTGAAAAGGCTTCATTTACTACACTGTGAAAGGATGAGGTGTAGGAGGGGAGCTGGGGGGTGGGAGGAGAGGTTTGACTAGATTCTTTGCTCTTTCTGTTTTTGGAGAGGCAAGGCAATTGGATTAAGTGACTTGCCCAAGGCCGCACAGCTACTGTCAAGTGTCTGAGGTCACATTTGAACTCAGGTTCTTCTCACTCCAGGGCCAGTGCTCTATTCACTGCATCACCTAGCTGCTCTTCTTTGCCCTTTTATAAAATTAATACTTTATGAATTGGAATAAATTACCTTTAAGTCCCCTTCCAACTCTGCAGTCCTTTTATTCTTTCTCTCTGTCTCGTTTGGTGATGAATTCTTCCCTTATACCTAAATCTGACATGTAACTTCTTCCTTGCTCCTCTCATTTGTTTATATCACCTTTCATGTCTAAGTTATGTACCTATTTTTGGCTTTTCTTCTTACATACTATGAGATGTTTATCTATACTTGATTTCTGCCAGATTGCTTTCCATTTTTCCTACCACTTTTTATCAAATAGTGAAATCTTACTCCAGGTCAAATATTAGACTGCTATGCCTGTTTGTTTCTATATATTGTGTCCCTAATCTCTTACACTGATCAAACTATTTCTTAAGTAGTACCAAATTGTTCTGATTTTTTTTTCATCTAGTTTGAGATCTAGGACTGTTGGGTTACTCTCTTTCATACTTTTTTTCATTATTTCCCTTAAGATTTTAGATCTTTTATTTCTTTAGATGAGTTCTGTTTTTATTTTTTTTTTCCAACCCTATAATCATTTGTTATGGCACTGAATGAGTAACTACAGTAGCATTGTCATTTGGTTTGGCTTACTTATAGGCAATTAATATTTCTCAGTTATTTAGATCATTCTTTATTTGTGCAAAGAATGGTGTATAGTTATAGTAATTTAATTCTTGTGCATATCTTGGTAAGTAGGCACCTCAGTATTTTGTTTTTGATGTAGTTATTTTAAGTGGAATCTCTGTTTCTATCTCTTCCTGCTAGATTTTGTTGGTACGGTAACATACAGAAATGCTGATGATTTACACAAGTTTATTTTATATCCTGCCAGTTTGCTGGAGTTCATTGTTTCAGTTAATGTTTTTAGTTTGCTCTCTGGGATTCTCCAAACAAATCTATTATGTCATCAGAAAAAAGTGATCATTTTGTTTTCACTTTACCTATGCTTATTCCATCAATTTCTTTTTATAATTTGTAGTTAGCTTTTCTACCATTGCAATGAATAGTGATAATTGACATCCTGCTTTTTATGTCATCGGAAATGTCTCTGATTTCTTCCAGTTACAAAGAATACTGACTGTATGTTTTAGATATTATTTAGATGATTTCTTGTCATATTAAGGAAAGATACATTTGTTGACTCTAGATTTTAGACATATGTCTTCTCAGTAAAGAAAGATACATTTGTCTTTATGCCTTTTAAACTTTTTGACAGGCATGGATGTTGTATCTTGTAAAAAAAAAGTTCTATATCTATTAATATAATTATCTTGTTTGTTCTTATTCATATAGTCAATTATATTTATAATTTCTTAATTTTGAATTTGCCCTGTATAACTGATATAAAATCAACCTGGTCATGATATGTCTCTTGATATATTACTGTCGTATTCTCCTTGCTAAAAATTTTATTTAAAACTTTTGCATCAGTGTTCATTAGGAATATCTATGTGTAGTGATCTTTATCTATTACATGCGCGCGCGCGCGCACACACACTCACACACACCATTATCTTGTTTGACTTCCTGGTTTAGGCATCAAGATCATATTTTTTATCATGGAAAGAATTTGGTAGGATCCTTTTTTCTCCAGTTCTTCCAAACAGCTTTTGTAGCTTTAAATGTATTGTTCTTTAAATGTTCAACAGAATTAACTTGTAAATCCATCTGCTCCTGGATTTGTTTTTTTTGTTTTTGTTTTGTTTTGTTTGCTTTGGGAGCTCACTTATGGCTTTTTTGATTTCTTTGAGATCAAGTTGTTTAAACTTTCTATTTCTTATTATGTTAATCTGAATATTTTATATTTTTGTAAATATTCATATCATCAAAATGATTTACCAAATAACCTCAGAGTTAGAAGAGACTTAAGAAATCATCAGGTCCAACCATTACCCTAAGCAAGAAGCTTCACCTGATACTCCAGACAAGATTGATACATCTAATCATTTCTTGAAGATCCCTGGTTACCTACTAATTTCCAGAGCAGCTTGTTATACTTTTGGATACATTTAATTATAAGGAAGTTTTCCCTTAAAGGAACCCTAGATTTTCTACTTTGTAACTTTCATGAAATGTTACAAGTTCTTCCTTCTGGGACCAAGTAGTACAAGTCTAATCTTCATTCCAGGGTGGCCTTTTTGAATACTTAATGACAGTTGTCATACCTTCTAAATCTGTTCTTCTCCAATATAAACATGATTCCCCATTTGATTTAAACTTAAATTCCTTTTACCTTTGTGGTCATTCTCCCCTGGACAAAGCTTATCGATGTCTTTACTAAAATGTGGTGCTGAGACTTGAGCATCATACTCCAAGTATAGTTCAGTGATGGTAGAGCATAGCAGGAGTGTTATCTCCCTAGACCTGGAAACTATATATTATACTGTCCTCTGTTTGACTCATCTATTTCTCTTTTTCTCCCAGTAATTTCATGATTATCAAATGCTTTTGTAATGCTTTAAAAAAAGAAGTTCTTTGCCTCTGAAAGATCATGTAGTCATCTATAGCTTCCTGTTACTTTTTGCCCAGGAAATGTTTAGAAAATTTGTAAATAAGATCAATTGCTCTTATGCTCTTACTCTGATGGGTTACTTCAATCTGTTCCTCAGTATTTCTACTTAGTACATTCTCAAAGGCATTATTGTCTAATCACTCAACCAGTATCAATTTTGTTGATTTTAAATGGCAAGTTTTAATTGCTAGATCACGTTTCCTTTGTACTGTGTACAGTTATTTCTGAAGATCCTATTAATTTTGACATATAACTACAGATTGCTATTTATAATATTTTGCAACGTTTAGCAAATAGCCTTGATTTTATATAGTAAATGTGTTTCAAATTATTTCAATTTTCCTATTGCTATCTCTTATGAAAACCTGTATATTTCATTGGGGAAAATACCATCTCTTAAATGTTTAAAACTTTTAGTAAGGAAAGGGTTAATGCTTGACATCATGCCAAGTTAGCATAGAATACATTTTGACTGATATTAAAAATGTTTTACTTCCAGTGATGGTGCTTCTCTTGAGTTTCTCATTTCTATACAGTTACTCTGTTACTGATGTTTAAAACTAATGTCATCTGTAACTCCTCCTGTTTCTCCACCCCTTTCATCCAATTAGTTTCCTATTATTGCTTTAATCATAATACATTTATTCTTTTATCAGTCATGATGTATTTGAAAGAATCACTAGACTCTGAGTTCATGTTGTAGACTTTAACTATCCTTCCTACCAGCAAGTCAATTACCTTCTTTTAAGAGTAATCTTCAGTAATCTGATTTCTATCCTCTGGAATCTCTACTATTTAATACATCTTTCACACTGGCTCCTAGATTATTCATCCTAATGTTTATATCATATCATGGCATGGCACCAAAATCATTTTTAGTTGTCATTGGGACAAAGAGAAGAAACAGTTTAGTAACTTTTCTTGCATAATTCAAAATTGTTTCCTGGGTTACTTTGACTTTTCAAATTCACTTAACCCTGTTTACGTCAGTTTGCAAAATGAGCTGGAGAAGGACACAGCAAGTCACTCCAGCATCTTTGTGAAATGGTGTCATGAAGAGTCAGATATGACTAAAAACAACTTATGTATTAAATAACGACCATTGGTTCTATTTTGTTGCCCAGTCATTTTTCATATTTAATTTTTTTATCTTGGATATAAAAATTTTATTAGACACTTTTCATTCTAGTTGTGTTGATTTTGTTTGTATAGAAATTTTTATCATTTACTACAAATTAAAATTATCTTTTTATCTAATTTTTTTAGATACTAGTTCTACCTCTCACCATAGATCTAAATGATGCATACTCCCGTTTTCTTGTATATGTGATATGACCTTTATGTTTAAGTTGTTTAATCATTTGGAGTTTATTATGCCATGTGGTACATGTTATATTCAGCCAAAATACTTTAAGATTAATATTTAAGTTTATATAAAACAAGATTTTCAGGATTTATAAATTTGAAATTAGAAAACTAATTTATTAAAATAAGGTTCTTATGTTTTTTATAGTGCTTACAATTTTTGTTAATTTCAAAAAATAGTAGAAACTTATATAAAACAGTTATTTTTATCATTTTGTGGCTATATGTATAGCTTCCACTAAAATAAATAATGTCCCTGTTCTTTTTAAAACCTTTGAACATGGTTTGTATTGCTGTAATTGGTGACCCTGAAGCACAGTTTGGGGTAAAAAGAAGTAACAATGGGGAAAAGAGTGCATGTTTCTTTAATACTATAGAACATATGGTTTAAAGTATCTTTCCTTTTAGCCTAAAAGATTCATATTAAGATGTAAACCAAATTCAGTTATATTTGTTTCTATGTATGATTTTTGGATCTCCTAAAGACCTTTCCATGGCAAATGCTAATTGTGCATAAGCAAGGTTCATGGAAGTTGGGCATGTTTAGGAATAGAAGCACTAAACTGGTTTTAGAGAAATAAAATGGAAAATAACAATAATATACATGGGTCATGTGGTCTTACTAGAGCTAGGATAGAAATAAGATATAAGGCAAAAAGCATTCAACCTAGTGTAGTGTTCTTTATAAAGTATTTGTTTGGTGTTCTAAAATTTAACTTAGAGCCATAGTCTAGATGCTTTAGAAACTGCATTGATTTTTCCCCAAATTCAGAATTGCCAATAATTCCATTTATTGTAAGAAATATTGGTATATTTAATTCCATAATTCAATATATATACATATATGTATGTTCTTTGTGTTTTACTGCAGCAAAAAAGTGAATAGGTCATGGCACGCTTAACAAAGAGACGACAAGCGGATACAAAAGCTATCCAGCATCTTTGGGCAGCTATTGAGATCATTCGAAACCAGAAGCAAATTGCTAACATTGACCGCATTACAAAGTAAGTAGCATTGCATAGTAAACATTTTAAATGGATTTTTAAAATATGACAATCTCTTTGTGAACTCTATAGAAAAAGATTTATAAAATAAATCATCATTTACAAACCTCATTTTTATAACTAGAACCTTCAGTTTACACTCACTGACTTGGCCCTGTTTGCATCCATCTCTGTTTAAACAGAAGACTATCACCCATAGCCAGATCCATTTTTTTTTTAAAGGAAAATAGCAAATAGAAATTGGAGAATTTCTATGCAGCAGAAAATATCAGAAAATATAAAAGGATGAAAGAACTCTTTGTTGGAACCAAGATGAAGTCTCAGTCCAAGCTAAAAGAAAAATCCCAATCTCACTCAAGAGGAAAAACTTAAGTCTGGTTAACAAGCGTTTATTTAGCACAAACTATGTGCCAGACACTGTACTAAATTCTCAGATACCAAAAAAGGGAAAAACTGTCCCTTCTCTCAAGGAACTCACAGTCTAGTAAGGAGGGTACTTAACAGTCTGGATCCATGCTTCTCTCTAAGAAATGTATCTTCTCCCATCAACTCCACCTGTTATATTGGCACATTGTGTTGCCATCAGCCATCTCTTCCACCAAATATATCTCCTGCATGTACACCAGCAGACAAAATATCTGAGGAGTAGAAATATAGTTTATCCTTCAGTGTCATAAAATTGTAGAATTTATGAATGAGAAAGGAACCTGGAGAGCATTTTATCTAGTAATAAGCACTTGCAGTAGAGAAATAAATGTTTGTTGGAGCTCAGTTTCTAAATTTAATATATAGGTAAGTAGTTAGGGCTTTTTAAAATGAAGTAGCTCAAAGTAGTAAAAGCAAACAGCAGTACCCTATAGACACAGTGTAGGTGAAGCACAATACCAAACTATGTGGCACAGTTGTAGGCTGACTAGAGATCAACTCTATTAGATTACCAAACTAATGTGCCATGCTTGGTTGATTTTATCAGAATGGAATGGATAGTAGAGGCATTGAATAGTGGTTAAAGTAAGTATATAATAATGAAAATGCCAGTAGGCCCTATAAGTAATGGAAAAACCAAGGAATAGTTTTCAAATCAGATCAATCCAAAAAACATTTGTTAAGAGCCTACTGTTGTGACAGCATTGTGCTAGGCACTGGGTGGAGGACCACATTGGATAAGATAGGATCCCTGCCTTCATTGAGCTCACTGTTTAGTAGAAAGGTTTTACAAGTGCATAAATGATCATAGCACAAAAATATAAAGTACTCCATGTCGCAACAAGCACCCTGACACATTGACTGCTAGCACAGATTCTTAAATCTGCTTTTCTAAAAGGAAAGCAGCTTTCAAGGTGTTAACAGTCTTCTTTAATTACATTCGCCAACAGAGAAAATAACAAGCAGAGAAATAAAGACCAACAGACAGGGCTTCTGTCTGGCCATAAGCAATGCAGACATCACAGATCAATGGAGAAATCCATGTGTCTGACCATTATATACATACATAGTTACTAGAAAGACAAGCACCAATATCTGAGTTTTCAAAGCCTGGGGGCATGGAGGAGAGTGCTCTTTAGCGACTACCCAGAGTCTCATCTGGCACACGAACCTTCTTCCGAAGAGTAAACCCCAAAGTAAAATCTCACCTGAGAGTGTACACACACCTTAATGGGCTCCACCTGAGGCCAGGAAGATCTTTAACTCTCATTAACATTACACTCCATAAGATCTAAAGGGGGAAAAATGATTATTGAATGACAGTATTCAGCAAGTTTTCCTTAACAGAGGTGTCATTTGAGATATGTAAAACAATTTGTTAACCATAAAATGTTTACAGCTTTTAACTTAATATTATTTGAGTTGAACTTTAAAAGAATTCAAAGGAGACGGGGGTACCATATTAGGCTTAAGGATCTGTGAGCAACAGTATAGGTGAGAAAGTGTGGGACATGTATAGAGGACGGGAAGTAGCTCAATTTGTCGGAAGTAGAGATTGCCTAGAGGAGAAGACATATGGAATAGGCTGGATCAGAGTAGTGCCAGTTTGTGAAACACCTTGAATGTTTTCTTATTCTTAAAATGACAGGATGAAGCAAGTGACTCTGAGAGTTGTAGGTTTATGATCTTACAAGCCTATGATCAATGATTTACAAATTGATAGTATACCTCTATTGTCAGAGTTCAAAGAAGTAGAGTTACAATTTGTTCTAATTAGATTTCTCAAGAGACAAAAGTTCTAAATTCTTAATTATCTTCATTTAAGAAAAAAAAAATTCAGGTTTTGTATCAAGACCATGAATGAGAATAGAGACAGTTATAGTACAGAATGTTAGTTGAAATCTGTTTCTTATATTTTTAAAATTAAATATGTCTTAATATGGAAATATATTTTGCATGATTTCACATTTATAATCAGTATCATAATGCTTACCTTCTCAAGGCGTGAAGGAGGAAAAGACTTTGAAACTCAAAATTTTAAAAAAATGAATGCTAAAAAAAGTGTTAAATGTAATTGGGAAATGTTTCATGAAATAAATAAAAGTACATTTTTAAAAAGAATTAAATATGTCTTTAAAATGTTAATTCTATTTTGTACCACCAAAGAGAGTGTTTCAATAGGTTGTAATATATGGTAAACATTTATTTTGAGAAAACAAAATAAATTCTAAATTAAATATGTGTTAGAAATTTTAGCAGTTTGATTTTAAATACAGTTCTTGCTGGCCTTCTGATTTTGAAACAGTATTTATAAGTGTTTTAATAATAAAATCCAAAAGAAAGGCCTGACTTAAATGTTAAATATTCTTAAGTTAGTTTTGTTTTTTCATTAGAAATTACTTATCCATTTGTTAAATTAGAATGGCTTTATTAAGAAACAGTTATCACATCATCACAAAATCAAAGAGGTAACAGCCACATACTGTTACAGGCCATTATCTCTGACTTGATAAATGACAACTTCCATATTTTTAAGTCTGAAATGTAAAAATAATTTCAATTCATCACCTACTTTCTATCCACAACTTAACAAATTACTGTTATAATCAGAAAGACCTGTGAATACCTGATTTTGAAGTTCAGAACATATTTCAGCTTGAAAAATTATTAGCAATAATTAGAAGGGGATTTTAAATTTCATGTTTTTGTAGTTAAAATGTTTTTATACACATGGGATAGCTTGGGTTTGCTATTATTTTTATACAAAAAAACTGAAAATAGAGTTAGAATAACATTTGTGACTAGCGACCCTGGAAACAACTCACCAAATACGACCAATTAATATTGAATTGACAGAATGGTTTGATTCAGATTATAGTAGTAGATGAGGACAAAGATTAATCATACTTATCACTATTTGAGAAAATGTGATTTCTAACTTATTGTGTCACTTTGAACAGTGAATTCTGGAGTTCTTAGTGATGTTCCAGACATGCGTAAACCAAAACAGAAAATAAGAAAGTTCTTTTCAACATGTGCAATAAAACAGGTTGCCTTTGGTGTTATTACTAGATAACTTTTACCAATTACTCATACCACTTTGCTTTTGCTTAATTAAATAAATGAAGTTTTTATCCTGTTAGTTATTTTTTTAAAAATCTTAATCTAACAAAGTCCAATAAAAAAAAAACCTAGGCCCATTTCCAAAAATAAAATCTTCTTAAATTAGTTCTACATTGATACTTTACTTCAGAGTCAAAATGAATATAATATAATTTTGATGGAATTATTCTTCTTGGTTTTTTAAAAATCTTTTCCCCTGTTCTTAATGGTACTGTTTTATTGAAAATTCACAAGGCTTTTAAATATGTAAAATACTAAGCTTAAGTAATTCAGATGAAATTATTCAGTAAGGAGATCAAACATAAGTTAAAGCTAAAAAATTTTTATTATTTAATTTAAAAAATATGCTCTGACATTCAGGGCTCTCCACAATTTGACATAAGCCTTCTTTTTCCAACTCTGTCTTCCACTACTCCCATAATCTACCTTATTTTTTAAAAATAGCAAGTTTCTCTTTTTCTTTCAACTTCATCGTTAAAAAAATACCCCCAAAAAAGTCCTTGTAACAAATGTCCCTCCCTTCACTTTAATAAGACTAGTCTATTCATTTTTTTACTAATATACCAAGTATATTTATACCTTATCTTTAATGTGTTTTTTTCCTTATCTGGAATAAGGTATTATTCTTTTCCTCTCACCTTTTTCCTCTCTTTCCTCTCACCTTTTCAACTATCCAGATTTTATCCATCCTTTACAGTTCATACCTCCTTCATGAATCATTCTTAGGAGTATTACAACCTAAAGTGATTTCTCCCCGCTCTGAACTCCTAGAGTACCCTTTGTTGTTATCAATATTTAGATACTTGGTCCTGTACTATCTTTTGACAGCTATTGTATTGTTGTCTTACATCATGAACTTTTTGTATAACTGTGTCCCATCTTCCCACCTAGTTAAGGTTCAACAAACCTGAATGATTACATATAAAATTGTGAATTTATATATTGAATTTAACACAATAGTAATACAGCTGCCCTACTTACCTATATCCTTTTCTGAACTTACTGCTACTCTTTCTTTAAATGTTTTTGATGTTTCATTATTATTCTTTTATTCTCTTTATGTATCACTGTCACTTTCTACCAACTTCCTTTCCCTCTTATTATCCCTTCTTTGTAACCACTGAGTATTGTCATGCAAAAAATGACCCCATTGACTATGTCTATAAAATCTGCCTCTTTGTACCCCTCTAATCAGTCCATTGCCTCTCTTCCAAGAGAGGGAAAGCATATTTCATTGTCAGTCTTTTGAAGTCTTACCACATTATTTTAATTTACATTATTTTTTCTGGTTGCTCTTATATTATACTCTGTATCAGTTTATGCAAATATTCCCAGGTTTCTTTTATTTCATCATTCATTATTGCTTACTGAACAATAGTATTCCATTATTTCATATACTATAGTTTATTCATTCTCCAGTTGGTGGGACCTACTTTGATTTCAATTTTGTGCTACCATAAATAATGCTAGTGTGTACACTTTTAGGCATATGGGCCATTTACCCCTATCTTTGACTACTTTGGAATATATGCATAGAAGTGTCATTTCTGGTCAAAGAAAATCATACAGTATAGTGACTTTTATTACTTCTCTGCCCATACTGCTAACTGTTCCACAAGTGCAATAAGTTATTTCTCATACCTTTTCATGGGCATAATCCATGCCCTTTAGCTAAATACAATCCTTTATTTCTTCCTTTTAGATTTCTTATTTTCCTTCGCAAAGTCTTACTCCATTCCACATCACAGCATGGAGAGAGCCCAGTGGACTCTCAAAGGCTATGCCTTCATGAAGAGTATGCTTTGGTAGATTCAGTATGTTGGAAATGTTTTTATTAAATGCATTCTTGGCATATAACAGACTTATGTCCACTTCGTAATGACCATCCTAGCCAGATGTGTAAGTAAGCTGGTAACAAACAAAATAAAACTAAATGACTGCAGTGACAATTGTAGAGTGTTAAGTAAGAATGAGGAGGTTGCTTAGAATCACAGTTTTTAGACAGTATACATTCATTGATACTTTAAAGGTGAGATTCTTGTCCAAAAACCAATAAATGGATATGCTACCTGAGTCAGAAGACAAGAATGTTGCGGCAAGAGGGAAGAATGGCTCACATGTTCTCCTTGCAAGGTAAATAATGGAATTGATGGAGTTGCTTTTTTTTTTATTTCTTGGGATATTTATTCATCTACCAGTACTGGTAATAGTACTCATGATGAATATTAGCAAAAAAGAACTCCATAAAAATAAAAGTTTATACTCTCTGTTGTAGAGAATCAGTAAGTAGAGAGAAGTTCTACAGAGAACTTGATAAAATCCAAATGAAGTCAACTTGTATTTTTACATATGGTGACTTCGCTGTAAAGGTATACGAGTAGACAGGGTATCCAATATACACTGGAAAATGTTTCACAGTAAGTTATGAGCAAGATTGAAAACTTAAACACTACACAAAAGCTTTGGGCTTCTACATGACAGATACTTTCTTTGAGAAAATCAGAAGCTGTGGAACATGGCAGACAATGAGTAATGAAATTAATTGTATTTTATATTACATTTTTCCATGGGGCAAACATTCTTTTGTGGAAGTCACTCCAAGGTCAGCCAGCCGTGTAAAGTGAGACACTAACTTTTTAGAGCAAAGGTCAAAATTAATGTAAAACTAGGAAAAAGAATAAATATAGGAAAAGATTATAATATGTAAACTACAACCTGACCAAAAAGTGAGAAGTATGTGGGGAAAAAGGTCATTGACACAACAATTTCATTTAGAAATTTAACTGATATTTATTATTTCCCTTTATAAGAGAATAAAATAGCACTCTCCCCCCCCCCAAAAAAAAAAAAACAAATTAAAAAACAAAACTCAAACCCTAATAAACAAATCTTTTGAATTACTTGCTAAGTGGAGACCTGGCAGCCAAGGGAGCCGTCTCTTTAGAGTAAAACTTGTTTGTATTGGCAAAGATGTCTAAAGATGAAAATAAGTGTTTTAGGGCCAGTGGGGAAAAAGGCACTTAAGGCTCAGCTTAAAGAGCTGTGAATTGTCCTAACCATTTGGAAAAGAATTGGGAATTTTAACTTTGCTAAATAAGACTAAAGTAGTTAAATTAGCAAAGAGAAAGGCTATACACATGTATGCCTTTGAGCACATATGTATGTAGGGAGAACACATAATTGCTGTACTTTCATAGAATCAGAGAACTAGAGTGAAAGCTCTATTGGATAATGACTGACCAAGTGACATGTGAATGTGGTAGAATATTATTGTGCTGTATGGAATAACGGTTATGAAAAATTTATAGAAATTTGGAAAAACTTTTATCACCTGACACAGAGAAATGAACAGAACAAGAAAATGACCAAAATAATGCACAAGAAGCGCTATTCCAAGATTTTAGGACTCAACTATAGTGTCCAGCTCTGATTTCAGAGGACTCTAGAAGTAAAGCCTGTCTCTGGCATTTGAGGAGAAGGAATGGGGAGGGGGGTTTTAAGTGTGGGGTAGTTTTTAGAGCTTGACTGGTTGTGCTTTACTGTAGTGTAGTTAGTTATCAAGGAGGGATCAGTAAGGGAGGGGCAATTCACAGGAAATTGGCATTAGTACAAAAAAAGGATCACTAAAACATTTTTTAAAATCTTTGTACAGTTTTATAAAGAATAATGATGAGACTATGAACAGTATTGCCTGACTAAATAATGAGTGGCCCTGGAGAGAAAAGTCAGTTTAATGAAAGCTAGACAAAATACCCAGCTGAGCAAAGCCCCTGTGATGGATTGTACGGCCCTAAGAACAGGACTTGTTTCATTTCTCTGTGTGTGTGTGTGTGTCTGTGTTTCTAGCACTTAGCGCAGTGCTTGGCACATAGGAGATACTTCATAAATGTAGGCTGATTGATTGTTGACTGAAACCATTCACAGATAAAATTAGAATAAGGAAAATGAACAGATCAAAGATAAAAAACAAACTGTCCCTGATGCCTGGAGCATACTTCAAATGCTACCTCTTCCATGAGACCTTTACTGCTCTCTGCACCTGCTGGTGCCTCCCCACCAAAAGACAAAAACCTTATACTTTATTGTGTGATTTAACTTTTTTTCCTTTGTATCCCTAATGCCTAGCACATCAGGCAGTGTGGCATTAATAACAGATCTCAAAACCAGGAATTGGATCTGAGTTGAAGCCCTGTCACTGACATGCTTGCTGTGTGAGGCTACACATGTCATTCAGTGTTCCTCAAGCAAGTGGAATCACAGGTTTGCTCTCTATCCCCAGTGCCCAGCACGGGATCTGGCATGTAGTGTAGGTACTTCATAAAAACTTGCTGACTAATATGCAAACATTTTTATAATAAAATCCTTTCACCAACGAGAATAGTGGTCTCTGACATCATAGTGCCAGTGTTTGCATATAAGAAAAGTAAAAACAGCCCTAAGAAAGCAACAATGTGGAAGTATTAGGACTAGACCAAGTATATACAAAGGAGGTCCATGCTGGAGATAATATAGTTTTGAGGGTGTTCAGTGATTGATTCTCAAGATATCTGAAGGAAAGGGCAGGTACCAAAGGTGGGCGTAACATCAAGTTTTCACAAGTAATATTTCATAAGATCCCACTGTGCTTATTGTCTATGTTCTGTTTTGAAAATGAAAAGGTTTTGCATTCAGTTAAAAAAAAATTGCCTTCACTCTTCTTCAGTAATGTTAGAATTATACGTGATTCTTAAAGATAGAGCAGATAATCTTGTATGATGATAGTGATCATTAATATCATGTGAGGCATAAAAATTTCAAAACCAAAACACATCCAAGAGAACATCAATAACCATTAAACCATATACCTGCTTTGTCTACATAAAATTTGTATGAGAATGATCTTTGATTACATTGTGGGCATTCTTGATGAAAGTATTAGTAAGGAACAAGTAGGTTTTTGTAGGTTATATTCCATGGTACATTTCATCTTTAATCTTACACAGTTGATTGAAAGATTTGTGAAGATATATGATCATACTGTGTTTACTGTTTATGCCTTAGGATACCCAAACCTACATCTATATCATTAGGAAATAGAGTGCTAATGCTAAAGTATTTCATTTTACTTGCATTTAAAGAAAATGGATGTATTATTTTTAAAATTAGGGCATATTTTGGTAGGAAATGAAGCTATTGAATAAATATGTTATCTTTAAAATACAGTAAATATATTGTCTTTAAAATTATCAAACATTTTTGGTAAGAAATAAGTACTAAATTTAGCTCATGAGTCTTCAGCTTGATTTATGGCATTTAGTGCCTTCCACAAACTAGCTTCTTCCTGTCTTTCCAGTCTTTTTTGATATTATTTCTTTTTAGGCATTCTTATTGATCCACAGTATCTTAGTTGGAAGGCACCTCAGAGACCATCCAGTCCAAATCATACCTGAACAAGAGTCCTTTACAATATTTTCAATAGGTATTTATCTAGGCAGTCATGTCTCCCAAAGCAGCCCTTTCCACTTTGGTGATTTCCCACTTTGGTGATTTCTCTAATTGTTGGAGAAGGGGGAGTTGTTTTTTGTTTTTTCCATCAAACCGAAATCAACCTCCTTGAAACTTCTGCTTCTGGAGAAAAAGAACAAAACTAATTTTTCTTCTGTGTAACAGCATTTCATATATTTGAAGGCAACCGTTGTCACATCTGGTGTAAGTCTTCATTTTGCTAGCCTTGACATATTCAGTCCCTTCTACAGCCTAGGAGAGAAATGGTCATATGCCATATGATCCCAAGTCTGTCTACTGGTTCTCTTCAACACATTAATGTACTTAATGAAATGGTGCACTCAGAAGTGAATAAAGTAATCCAATGTTATGTAGTCTGACCAAGGCACAGGATAGCTACAATGGCACCCCTTCTGAGTGGTTCTCAAAACTTTGTTTTTCCTCTTTGCCAGGAAGAAATGCTACAAAGAACAGGGCAGGAGACTCTGTCAGAGTCATAAGATCAACAGTTGTAAGTTTTTTTGTAATTTGCAGGAAACTCATATGTGCATGTTAGGTCACAGTTACAAGTTCCATAGAATTTGTGGTATTTGGCATACTTTTAAAGATACTCCCTCCTTTCGTGTAGCTTAAGATAGTATTAGCTTTTTGGTTGCCAGTGAATCAATATCATTGATTAATGTTGTGTTTGCAATTCACTAAAAATACCAGATTTCTTTTTCTGAACTGATATCTATATTTTAAAAAGTTGATTTCAAAAACTCAGTTGTAAGACTTTACATGTTATCTTTATTAAATTTCATCACATTAGATTTGCTGCAGTGTCAAGAGTTTTTGAATCCTCGTTCTCATCCAGTATGATATCTATCCTGTTGTGTTATGTACAAAATTAATAAGCATGCCATTTTTTTCTTTGTGATAGAATTTAACATTTGGCAAAAATCTTTGTGTTCTACAGATGGAAAGCCATCTCAGTTTTATTAATTTTGGTGGGATCTTCCCAACCGTGTCTTAACCTTCTATATCCTCTTTCTATAGCATGGAAGAAGCTATATGACTTTATATATCAGGATAACAACAGAAAGTAAAATTGCTATCATAAAAGTAGGAGGGGTGTACCACACAAACTGCTTTACATCCACCCAGTTGTTCCAGGCAAAAATCAGTGCAGTGTGATGTTGATAAATGCCAAATAAAAGGCAAAAGATTCTCAAATTGCTCTGAATATATTGAAATTCCAGGTCAGGGAGTTGCTGACAGATGGAATGGAGGTCACTGCCTGCAGGGCCAACAAAACAAGTCCCACAGTTCCATTCTCCAAACGTTATGTTCGACCCAGGCATCTTCTTTCCTTTGTTGGATCTGTTCATACACCCAGTTTAGCAGCTTGTATCTGTAAGACCTTGTCATTGCATAGGACAAACTGCAATATAAGTTGCATGTAGTGAGAAAAAAGAAACTGAGAAGGTGAGGTTTTTTCCTTGCCAGCATCAACTTATCCAACCAATCTAGAAATCTCTTATGCTTAGTTCTGTTATGAAATTGGAAAGCAGATGCAATTATACCTGGCAAATAAACCAATGCCAAGAGAGTGATGGAAATCACTGGCAGAACTTTGTGGATGACGAAGATTGAAATGTTATAGAAAAAGTGTGCCCAAGTCAGTACAAAAGGATGGATGACATCCGTTAAGCAAGTATAAAGGAAGGTTATAAGGCCTATTATGACTGCCATCTTAATGGGCAAACACCATTGTGGAAAGAGCTTCTGTTTGTGCTTTAGTCCAGCAGGGTACTCAAACCCATTAAAGCTAGTCATTTGATGTAAATGAAAAAGATCAGGTCTCTTTGGGTTGCTGATATTTCTTGAGTTCCCTTCTCCCTAGTCTTCATTTCACAAAATTCCTCTTGGTTTGTGATATCTTTTCTGTTTTCCATGCTAGAGAGAATCTGCTCTTTTGTTGTTACAGAAATGTCAGGAGATGCCTTCTCTTCCACAGATGCAGAAGTATGGAGATTTAACTAATTGTGGGCATCCAGGAGGGGCAGAAGTTACCAGCTGCCCTTCCTCAAGGCACTTCTGCTGCAGCAGCACTTGGTCCTGAAGTGTCCCACCCCTCTCTCACTGCCTCCCACCCTGGTTTTCCACCCTGCAAGATACAGCTGACCTCTTCAATTTCAGCAACACCCACCCCTTCCTGCTTTTATACTTGATAAGCATGTTATCTTAACCCAGGCGTAGTCCAGTAAAGACCTTGCAAGTTCAGACTAATCAATAATAAGTAGTCTTTGAATCTTGAATTCAAGATTTGGATCTTGAAGCCACCTAAACATCTGACTAAACTAAATCAACAGAGTTCTTTGATGTACCAGGCTAGTCATATTGTTATTCTGGACTGGGCCTGACTCAAGCCAATCCCAAGGTAGTTTATGTTCCATGTTTGGAATGAAATGTGACATTCATAAGTCATCAACAGTTAACAGAAGGAGATTTACTTAGCCATGGCTGGAGAAGGGTATCCAACAGGGATAGATATAGATGTCATCAAGCTGATTAACCAGAGTGAGTTTCCCTTCATTTTCCACCAACCAAACATCACAGCATACCTGTCATTCTTCATGTTTTATTTGTACTGAGTTGGCTGGGAGGTGATGTCAACAATCTGAACCTTGAGTCCCCTGAACCAGTCACATCCCTAGGATGATCTCAATACCTTTTTTTCAATCACAGAATCATATTTTTTGAGCTGAAAAGGACCTTTTCCTTTTTTTTCCCTTAGTAGTATTTGTTTTTTCCAATTACATGTAAAGATAGTTTTCAACATTCATTTTTGTAAAATTTTGAGTTCCAAATTTTTCTCCTTCCCTCTCCCCTCCCCAGGACAGCAAGCAATCTGACATAGGTTATACATGTACAATGATGTTAAACATATTTCCACATTAGTCATATTGTGAAAAAGTAGTGGAACTAAAGGGAAAAATCATGAAAAAGAAGAAACAAAAGGTGAAAAGAGTATGCTTCAACCTGTAGTCAGATTCCATAGTTCTTTCTCTCTTCTTTTTCCATCACCACTCTTTTGGAATTGTCTTGGATTGTTGTATTGCTGACAAGAGCTAAGTCTCTCATTGCACAATGTTGCTGTTGCTGTGTACAATGTTCTCCTGGTTCTTGTTTACTTCAGTTTGCATCATTTCGTGTAAGTCTTTCCAGGTTTTTCTGAAACCTGCCTGCTCATCATTTCTTATAGCACAATATTATTCCATTATGTTCATATACCACAACTTATTCAGCCATTCCCCAGTTGATGGGCATCCCCTCAATTTCTACCATAAAAAGAGCTGCTATAAATATTTTTTTACATGTGGATCCTTTTCCTTTTTTTATGATCTCTTTGGGATACAGACCTAATAGTGGTATTGCTAGTTGGTTGCCCTTGATCTCAATAGGAGAAACTAACCTAACTTGTATGAGTGCAGTAGGATATTGCACCTACCACACCTGTCATGAAAAGAAATTCATCTGGCATGACTATTCTGACTCTTTCTGATTAAAGAACTTGAGCTGAGCCTTGACAGAAGCTAGGTATTTTCTAAGGTGGTGAGGAAGGAGTGTATTCCAGGCTAGAGGGAGAACCTGTATAAAGGTACATAGATTTAAAAGGAAGTATTATATCTATGGAATAAAAAGTAGGTTAGTTTTAGCTGGTACCTAGAGAATATGAAGGAGTATATTATGCAATAATCCTAGAAAGATAGGTTGAAGACATATATCATAAAGGGATATAGATGCCTAGAAATGGAACCATTGGAATTGGGGAGTGACTTGCTCAAGAACCTGTGCCTGAGAAATGTAAATTTGTCACCTGTGTGGAGGAGGATGGATTGGAGAGGGGAGAGACTAGAGACAGGAAGACCAGTTATGAAGTTATTACAGTAGTCCAGGTCTAAGTGATAAGAATCCTGGAATAGGGGAAATGAAAGATTGGAAAGAAAAGAAGTTGAGTTATGTGGAAAACGTTTTTGGAGAGGCATTATCTGAGAAAGATACTTAAGTGGCAACATTTTGTAGCTGTTGGCTACTGTGTTAAGCTAGATACACTCTGTATACCTTTTTAGCTCTCAAATTCTGCTTTTATAATATGTTTGAGGTAAAATAGTCCCAAATTCATCTAAGGTGATGAGTTCCACCCTATCTCTTATAACTCAGGAACTCAATGGAATCTTTACATACTTAATGTTCTACTATAGTCAGAAATGACAACCAAGATGCTGAGACTCATTGAAGGGAAGAAGAAAAAAAAGGAGATATATTATTATCTTTGTGCACAACTATAGCATATTTGAACCTAGACTACTATGTGTGTAGTTCTGTTCATGACCTTTCATGAGTGATACAGAAAAGATTTAGAGGAAGATGGCTAAAATAATTAAGAAACATGAGAGTAGATTGGAGGCATGAAACTGATATAAGAATTCTTCACTCCAATCATATGAAGATTAGCTGAGGAGAATGAGCGGGGTTTAAAATCATAAAGGATAAAAGATTTTTTTCTAACCTCAGCATTACAGATGTAGGGAGATATTCTTTAACTATTCTGTACTTGACTCAGGCCATTTTTCTGATAGTTTAGATAGTTTAGATTTAGAATGAGACATTGGTAGGTCATTCAACAGTTAACAAAAAAGAGACTTACTAGGCCCTAAGAGAAGAATACTCAACAAAAATAGAGAAGCATTGAAGTCACCTTGAATTAATTTAGTTGAGTGAATTTACCTATCCATCAGCCAAGCTTCAGAGCCCTCTTAGTACTCATGGCTGCTTTGTACTCAGGTGATGAGGAAATGATGTCACCAGTCAGCAGGTTTTTTCTGAGCCAACCATATCTCAAGGGATGGTCCAATACCTTTTTAGGGAAAAAGCTTAACATACAAGGATTAGGATATCACTCCTATCACAGAGGTCAATTAAAATAAAATAAAGTACAGATAAAATAAGCTTGACAGGTTATTATTACTCTTAAATTGAAATTTAATTGAACTAAAACTGTACATTTTTTGTGTCCATATTATATTATTTTTTATTTTTTTAAATATAAATTTATTTATTTAACTTTTTACATTCATTTTCACAAGATTTTGGGTTCCAAATTTTCTCCCCTTTTATCCCCTCTCCCCACCCCAATACACTGAGCATTCTAATTTCCCCTATCACCAGTCTGCCCTCTCTTCTATCATCCCTCCCTTCTCTTGTCCCCATCTTCTCTTTTGTCCTGTAGGGCCAGATGACTTTCTATTCCCCTTAACTGTATTTCTTATTTCCTAGTAGCAAGAACAATACTAAACAGTTGTTCCTAAAACTTTGAGTTCCAAATTCTCCCCATCCCTCCCTCCCCACCCATTCCCTTTGGGAAGGCAGGCAATACAATATAGGCCATATCTGTGTAGTTTTGCAGATGACTTCAATAATAGTCGTGCTGTGTAAGACTAACTGTATTTCCCTCCATCCTATCCTGTCCCCCATTGTTTCTATTCTGTCTTTTGATCCTGTCCCTCCCCGAGTGTTGACTTCAAATTGCTCCCTCCTCCCATTGCCCTCCCTTCCATCATCCCCCCAACCCTACTTATCTCCTTCTCCCCCACTTTCCTGTACTGTAAGATAGGTTTTCATCCCAAAATGAGTGTGCATTTTATTCCTTCCTTTAGTCGAATGTGATGAGGGTAAACTTCATGTTTTTTTTCTCAGCTCTCCTCTTTTTCCCTCCACTAAAAAGTCTCCTGCTTGCCTCTTGAATGAGATATAATTTACCCCATTCCATTTCACCTTCTCTCCTCCCACTACATTTCCCTCTCACCATTTACCTTAATTTCTTTTAAGATATGGTCCCATCCTATTCAATTCACTCAGTGCTCTCTGTATGTGCATGCATGTGTGTATGTGTGTATGTGCGCACGTGTGTACGTGTGTGTGCGTGTGTGTGTGTGTGGTCCCACCAACTACCCAGACAGTGAAAAGTTTTAAGAGTTACAAATATTGTCTTTCCATGTAGGAATGTAAACAGTTCACCTTTGGTAAGTCCCTTAAGATTTCTCTTCGCTGTTTACTTTTTCATGCTTCTTTTCATTCTTGTGTTTGAAAGTCAAATTTTCTTTTCAGCTCTGGTCTTTTCATCAAGAATGCTTGAAAGTCCTCTGTTTCATTGAAAGACCATATTTTCCCCTGAAGTATTATACTCAGTTTTGCTGGGTAGGTGATTCTTGGTTTTAGTCCTAGTTCCTTTGACTTCTGGAATATCATATTCCATGCTCTTCAATCCCTTAATGTAGAAGCTGCTAGATCTTGTGTTATCCTGATTGTATTTCCACAATACTGGAATTGTTTCTTTCTAGCTGCTTACAATATTTTCTCCTTGACCTGGGAATTCTGGAATTTGGCTACAATGTTCCTAGGAGTTTCTCTTTTTGGATCTCTTTCAGGCGGTGATCGATGGATTCCTTCAATACTTATTTTGCCCTCTGGTTCTAGAATATCAGGGCAGTTTTCCCTGATAATTTCATGACAGATGATGTCTAGGCTCTTTTTTTTGATTATGGCTTTCAGGTAGTCCCATAATTTTTAAATTGTCTCTCCTGGATCTGTTTTCCAGGTCAGTTGTTTTTCCCATGAGATATTTCACATTTTCTTCCGTTTTTTCATTCTTTTGGTTTTGTTTGGTGATTTCTTGGTTTCTCAGAAAGTCATTAGCCTCCATCTGTTCCAATCTGATTTTGAGAGAACTGTTTTCTTCAGTGAGCTTTTGAACCTCTTCTTGCATTTGGCTAATTCTGCTTTTGAAAGCATTCTTCTCCTCATTGGCTTTTTGAACCTCTTTTGTCAATTGAGTGAGCCTATTTTTCAAAGTGTTATTTTCTTCAGCATTTTTTGGGGGTCTCCTTTACCAAGGTATTGACCCGTTTTTCATGCTTTTCTTGCATCTCTCTCATTTCTCTTCCCAGTTTTTCCTCCACCTGTCTAACTTGATTTTCAAAATCCTTTTTGAGCTCTTTCATGGCCTGAGCCCACCAGACATCCATCTGGGATGTCTGGGATACAGAGGCCCCGCCCACCATATCTTTCCCTGATGGTAAGAATTGTTCCTCCTCATCAAAATTGAAAGGCAGGAACATCTGTCCCCCAAGAAAGTAGCTTTCTATGGTCTTATTTTTCTTCCCTTTTCTGGGCATTTTCCCAGCCAGTTACTTGACTTCTAAGATTCCTCTCCACCCCCGCCTAGTTCCGCCCAGCTAGTGCTTGGAGTCTGAGATTCAAATGCTGCTCCCCAGCCTCAGGGCTTTCAGCGGCAGGCATGGCTGCTATTCAGTGTGAGCTTAAGTTCTGCTGCTCGAGTGGGGGCAGGGCCGCCTCCCAGGCTTAGTTCCCTCAGGGGGTTTATGCAGAGACCTTCAGTAATGGCCCTGAGCTCCTGCCTGCTGCTCTGGGAGTTCCGGCCGCCTCTGCTTCTGCCGCTCCTTCTGCTGCTGCCTCCCGAGGGGGCCCGATTCACGGAGACACCCTGCTCCCCTCGGCCAACCCAGAAGTCTCTCTCACTGACCTGTAGCGCCTGTGGGTGGAGGGATCTTCGCAGCCGCTGGAGGTTCCGTCCCTGAAGCCTGCTCCTGGAGTCTGCTCCTCTAGGGGTGCGGTCAGGGTTGGGTTCCGCTGTCCAGTGCGCGATAGACCCCTGGGGACGGCTTTCCAGGGCTCTCTAGAATGGAAATCTCTTCCACTGTGTTTCTGCGTGGCTTGCTCTGCTCCAGAATTTGTGGGGAGTTCTTTTTACAGAAAATTTATGGGCTCTAGGTTTGGAGCTAGCATACGTGATTCTTTCTACTCCGCCATCTTGGCTCCTCCCCCCTAAAACTGTACATTTGCTCTTATATTATTTGTATAAAATCATGGATGATGCAGTGAACTAGGAAATGAGGTGGTTTGGGGAATACATACCCAATCTTTCTCAGCAAATGTCAGCAACATACTGTAATGGATAGTTTGGGAGTCTGATTTAATATGGCTTTTTTTCTTCCAATTAGATAGAATTTAATATAGTTTGCTATATTCCTGTCTAGCCATACAGTTTATGATATCAGATAGAGTTTATCTCGTGTCCTTTAAAGAGATATTTAACAACAACAATGATCAACAGAATATTTTGTGTTTACCACGTGTAAGGTATTGGGTTAGATTTAAAAAAGGATGCGAAGATATATGTAAAAGAAGCTTGTTTTACACAAATGTTCTTGGGGATATACATTGTAATTGAGGAGATAAAGTATAAACATATTTTAAAAGGCTCTCTTAGCCACTGCACAAAAGGTACCAAGTGAGTGAATCCACTTATATGGTTTGAATATTTAAAAGTTACCATATGAAAATTATCACCTCATCTACCTTATTTTTTGTTTTAATATATTAATTTTTATTAGCAAAGATAGAACTAGCTTACTCATGCTTCTTTCAGTTTTAATCAATAACTTCAAAATAAAAAATCCTAAAATAATATTATTCACTATTTTAAAATGTGTTTTGTTTCTGTTTACCTCAGCTTATATGGTTTTTGAGAACCAATTGTTTTAACTTTTATTCCTTATAGGCACATCTAAATTGGGAGGTTAGGAATTCCCAGGTGTTAATTATTTGAATATTTTTTAAATTCAAGCAACACTGACAGAGTATTGAATTTTTAGAAAAATGCCTCATTGTTTTCCATTTTGCCTTGTTCTTAAAATAACCCACTCAGCTCCTATAATTTTTTGTTTATTATAATGGTAGTTCTCGCTTGTTCTTTGTGATTCTTTTAAAAAATAATTTAAAGAGGATCATGTGTTCATAATATAATTTCTAAATCTAAAAGCCAAAGTTTTTGCTTCAGTAGCTTCCAACTTTCACTTCTACAGCAGTTGTCAAATTCCTGCAATAGTTTTTGGAGGACATCAGTACTTCATCCAAGTATACCTTTCAAACTGTTCCATGATTAAGTTTAACCTTGATTAGTCATAGCAGATTATTGCTTGGATTTTAAGCCACTGCTTGAGATGCCAGAGTAAAATTTATCTCCTACGAGGTCATAGGATCATAGATGTAGAGCTAAAAGGGACAGTAGGGTTCATTTACTCCAACCTTTTCATTTTACAGATGAGGAAAATGATGTGATTAAATGACCTACCCAGGGTCATAAATTTAATAAGTCATAGAACCAGGTCATCTGATTTCCAAAATCTAGTATTCTTTCCCAATATACCATAGTAAGTACAAAATTATAAAATCCATTGAAATAAAATAGTCAAAATGTAGTTTCCTCATGGAGCCATTGTTATATTTTATTATTTTGTTTCTATTAGGAAGTTCTTTGTGTCTTTTGTTTTAATCCAAAATGAGTATTCTATCTCTGATATGTCCAACAATATGTTGTCATGTGGAAGATAGACAAAACATATCAGCTATAGTTCTTGCTATCAAAGAGATGAGTAGGAGGAGGAAACCTTACATTTCTTTAGTACTTTAGAGCCTTCAAAGTACTTTTAAATTCATTATCTTATTTGAACTCTGAAAGTCCATGAGTCTAACAGGACAGATATTGTTATACTGCCCCACCCCACTTCTTTTTGTAATGGTAAAATGCAGGCCAAAAAAATTGAATTACCTAGCCAAGGTCAAAAAGTTAATAAGTAAAAGTAGAACAAGCACCTTGATCCAGCATGCTTTCCACTATATCATACAGCTGGTTTGTTTTGGGGTTTGTGGTGCTTACATGAAATGTCAGCTATAATTCTTGACAGTGCTCTGTTGCTTATTTTCAGTTTATCCTCTGTATAGCATATCTGTTCATAGTTGTTTCATGTTAGCTTTCTCATTAGACTATGAGCTCCATGAGAATGGGAACTGTTTTCTGCCCTCTTTGTATCCTCTGTGTTTTAACAGAGTGGTTGGCATGTAGTTGTTACCGTTCAGTCGTTTCAGTCTTGTCCAACTCTTTGTGACCTTATGGACACTTTCATGTTTTGTTGTTGTTGCTGTTGTTTTAGAAAAGTTACTAGAGTGGTTTGTCATGTACTTTTCCAGTAACAAGGAGAAGTTAAGTGACTTGCCTCAGATCACACAGCTAGTAAGTGTCTTGAGGCTGGATTTGAACTCACGAAACTGACTGTTCCTGACTCTAGGCTGGGTGCTGTATCTACTTCCCCACGTTGCTCCCATACATACAATACCATACACACATTGTATTTAGGGGGGGATTATTCACAGTCATAAATCATAGATGTATGATTTTTGTTTTCTGGTTTTCATAATAAAGACAGACCACATTCCATTGAACTGGTTTGTTTTTCTTTTTTTCTTTCTTACTGCATCGCATCCTATTATAGTTTCCCTGGTCTAGTTCTAAGGTTAATGTTGCCAATTTATGGGTGAAAGTTAAATGAACAGAGAAGCTCAGGTAATATAGTAAAAGAATTGATATCTTTTTTCCTTATGTGGTACCATGCCTAAGGCCTGGGAAGGGTGAAGCTATCAGTGCCCTTACATTATTTGGATCCATAATGCCTCAAAATGGCAGGGAGAAGTGGTATTGGTGTCATTCAGTAACAGAAGAAGAGAACCCTTACAACATATACAAAGAGTGCCTTTCCTCTGAGAACATCTCCAATTTATATTTCATATATCTTGTTTATACATAATTGTTTGCATTTTATGTCTCCCATTAGATTGCAAGTTCCTTGAGGAAGGGGACCATTTTTGCTTTTATATCCCCCTCACTTTGAACAGTGCCTGTCACATAGTAGCTGCTTAATAAGTGGTTGTTGACTTGACTACATGAAACCTGAGTGTTTAAAAGTTATTTGGCTGGTACTGTTGGCTAAAGCTCCTAAGTCCTGATGAATTCCCTTTGGAATTCAGATAGTAACCATGATGAGGTATGGATGGTAAGAGACATCTTTTATCTTATGAAATAGTCTACTTCTGACACCAGTTTCATTTGATGTAATATTTCTAGGTCCATAGAATGTAAGAATAGCATCCATGTAAATTCCTGCATACGATGACAAATGCCTCTGCAAATGAGTAATTCTGTAACAAAGCATCATCCATAATAGGAGATAGAACCCATGTACAAAACTTATATGTACAAAAGAGAGCATTCACTCACCCAACAAACATTTATTAGGTGCTTACATTGTGCAATTTACTGTGCTAGGGAAACAAGTTTTAAAAATGAAATAATTCCTGTTCTCAAACATTCACATTCCACTGGGAGGGCTTTGCTTAACTTCTGATTTAAGGATGTCTTCTGAGGCCTCTGTAATGGAAATTATAAATCTTCCCTGCCCATTGATAGAGGCTATTGAGGGAGACTTGGTTAGGGGAAGCTTGCTTCCTATGAAGGCCCACACATTTTGCTGATTGCAAATGAGGCACTGGGTCATGAGGGGTCGTGCCCTCTGACTCTGAAAAGAGTATATACACTCTGAGAGGAGGTTTTGCTTTGGGGCTTAGTTTGGAAGAAGGTTTGTGTGCCAGATGAGACTCTGGGAAGCTGCCAAGCAGTGCCCCAAACTTTGAAAACCCAGATGTTGGTGCATCGCTCTCTGGTAACTATATATATGTAATGGTGAAACAATTGGAAACCTGTTGGTCCCTGTATGTTGAATGTAATTAAAGTGATTGTTGACCCCTCAAAAGTTGCCTTTCCCTTTATAAATGCAGGTCTAAGAACCTGTCATAGCAGACCCTGCCCTCTGTATGTCAGGGTGCTTATTGATACTGCCTCAAAGAGGGATGATGAGCAGATGGCTTTCTAGCTCTTTTGAATAGAAAGGTTCCTCTCTCTACTATACATTGGTCACTTCTTCCTATTGTCTTGGAAGTCTAGGGCAGTTGTGGGCAGCTAGGTGACACAGTAGATAGAATGCTGTGCTTCGAGTCAGAAAGATTCATCTTCCTAAGTTCAAATCCAGTCTCAGACACTCACTAGCTGTGTGATCCTAGGCAAGTCACTTAACCTGTTTGCCTCAGTTGAAGCAGGAAATGGCAAACCATTTCAGTCTCTTTGCCAGAAAAACCCCAAATGGAGTCATGGAAAGTTTGACACAACAGAAACAACAAAACAAGAAAAAAAAATACATTTTCCAGTATTAGTGCTTACAAAACAGGCTTGACAGCTGTAAAATTTGTGGCTTATAACTTTAGTGCCAGATAAGAATCCACCCTTATTTTACAAATGAGGAAAATAAAAGTCAGAGAGTTTTAGTGATTTGCCTAGTATCACACAGCTTGCAGTTACCTGTGATGAGGTTCAAAGATCAGATCTTCCTGAATCCAGTTCAGTTTTCTATGTACTATACTAGGAGTGTAGTAATGCAGACCAAATATCTAGTCAGTGAAGGGCCAGAGATCATTAGAGATATACTAACTAGGATTTTTCCAATAAATAAAAGACTAATATTATTACTACATGTTGCTGGATCATGTTTTAAGTGACTTGGTTGTACTGCAATTAAATGTTTTGTTAGAGAATTAATTTTTTCTCACATTTTTCTTACCACTAAAGTGAGAAAGTGCTGAAATTAGTAAATGTACCAGAAGCATCAGAGATTGGAAGATTGTTAGAATCTTTGGTGTTGTATATCTCCAGGAATTCATGGTACAGGAGGACAATCAACATATATTTAGCATTTTTCTTAAAATATATTTCTTAAAAATTGGATAATTGTCAAGCTGTAAATGATAGTATTTCAGATAGATTTATTTTTAATGACTAATTTGCCATTGTTGAATTTAAGGTTTTCAGAACTCAAAGCCATTTGTCATATCTTTGTTTTGCAGATATTTAGAGTTTATCTCAGGAGAGCTGAAATGACATGGGGATTCTCAGTGTAGCTTATCTATGCTAGCACTGTTCAAAACTTTGGGAAAGTAATCTTCCACTGGGGTTTAAGCTGTATTCAGGTACACCAAGAAAAAGAGCTAGGGAAATTAAACCGCACAGAAGCAGGAAGAGGGTAGAAATATATCTCCAAAAAATTTAAATTCAAAGTAATAAAAATATTTCAATATTAAGTATAGTAAACATTAACTTTAGCTGTTAATGATATAAGCAAATCAATAAAAAAAATTAATAGTGGAAATTAGCACACTACTATTAAATGAATTTCTTCTATGCTGTTATTTATGTCTATCTAAAGCTAACAAAACTCTGCAATGATTTAAACATCAGAGAACTCAGAGACTGGTCTGACCTTAATTTCAGTTTTTACCATTGTTCTCATATGAAACAGATTTGACTGAACACATTGATGAATTGTAGACCTTAAAAAATGAATAGTAAATTCAGTTCTGTTATTGTACTTGAACTGTCAGGTGAGAACCAGTTCTTGAGAGTTTACTTATAGTTAATTTAAGGCAATTTTAACCTATCAAAAGTTGATTAATCTGTTACAATAAACATGAGCAGCTAGGAGATACCATAGAGTACCAGGCCTGGGGTCAAAATTGGCCTCCAACACTTACTAGCTGTGTGACCTTGGGCAAGTCATTTACCCCTGTTTGCCTCAGTTTTCTCATCTGTAAAATTATCTGGAGAAAGAAATGGCAAACCACTCCAGTATCTTTGCCAAGAAAACCTCAAAAAGGGGGTCAAAAAGTCAGAAGAATGAAACAACTGAACAGAAAAAATACTAAATATGATGTTTCATATCTGTAACAAAAGTCTGAAATGAAAATATATGAGAATTGGCAAAAACATTCCTCTGTGGCAAAGGATATGAACAGTTTTCAAAAGAATAAATGTAATCTATCAATGACCACATGAAAAAAATGCTTCAAATGATAATAGACTAAAATATGATAATGATAATAGTAATGATAATAGACTAGAAATAGTTAATGTCAAAAAAGCTGTGGGATGATAAATGCTCTAATACAGAGTTACTTCAAATTTTCATTGTTTATTCTGGAAAATAACTTGGAATTATCCAAGAAAATTTACTATAGTTTGTCTACAAAACTATAATACTGATTAGAAATTCCAGTATTTAGATGTACCACAAGGGGTCAATTACAGAAAGGTGTCCCCATATGCTAAAATATTCATACTAATATTTGCCATGGCAAAAAATATAGAAATGCCATAGTTGGCCAGTAATTGATGAATACCTGAACAAATTGTGGCATATAAATAGAATATTATTATTATTGTACTTTAAGATTCACAAATATGAGGAATTCAGAGAAAAAAAGGAAGACTTGTATGAGTTGATGCAGAGTAAAAGAGGCCAAACCAGAAGAACAATATATATAATTTTTGCAATAATACAATTGAAATAACAGGATAAGAAATCAGAATTCAGCCCAGATATGATGACCATTGTTGGTTCTAGATGACTAATGTTTGGAATACGTTTCCCTTAACTCCTGTTCTCTGTGGACATGTCTTGTTCCCCCGCTCCTCGCCCCGCCAGATTATAAGGGGTTTTGAGTGTAGAGATAGTATCATTTTCTGTCTAACACAATGCCTTGCATATTGTAATACTTAATAAGTATTTGTTGAAGGAAATTGAAGTTGAGCCAGAGCACTTTTTATACCCTCCCTCCTATATGTATCTCATATCCTCCTGTTTGTATCTCATCACAGTCATGAAAATACGAGCTCCTTGATGTGGAAGCTGTTTTTGCCTTTCTGTGTGTCCCTAGCAACTTATCACAGTACCTGACACATGGTAACCATTTAATAAATATAGACTGAGTGACTGACTCAGGGTTTTTTTCAGGAGCTCAAAAAACAGGGAAGATTATGGCTAATGTTAGTGATTGGCTAGTTATCATCAGTGTATTCTTGTTGGTAAAAGACTCTCCTGTCAACATTACTATTGGCTCTAACTGATAGGGAGGAATTTAACCTAAACCGCCTTCTCATCCGAGCTTTTCCTTTACTCATCCAAAGATAAAATGGCATGTTAAGTGCCTAATAGGTGCCATGCACTTTACTAAGTGCTGGGGATAAAAACAGTCAAAAGTACTGTTTCTTTCTCAAGAAGTTTATCTTCTACTGGGAGAGATGACATATAAATAACCATGTACAAGCAAGATACATAGAGAATACATAGATGGTGAACACTAGACTGAGGAGGAACAAAGAAGCTACAAGATGGAATTGAGGGGGCAAAGTGTTCCAAGTAGGCAGGGCAGCCAATGCTGAGACACAAAATCTGGAAAGATAGAATTTTGTTTTGTTTTTGCTAGGAACAGCAAAAAGAACCATTTCACTGGGTTTTGAGTACATGAAGGAGAGTAAAGTGTAAGAAAAATGGAAAAGTAGGAAAGGGCCAGGTTGTGAAAGGCTTTAAGTACCAAATAGAGAACTTTATGTTTGATTCTAGAGGTGGTAGTCATTGGAGTAAATTGATTTGGGAGGTACATCAGGCCTGAGCTATAGGGAAATCATTTTGGCAGCTGAATAAAAAATAAATAGGAATGAGTAGAGACTTGAGGCATAGAAACCAGTTAGAAGGCTCTTGCCATACTCTAAATGAGAGATGATAAGAGCCTGTACTAGGATAGTGGCTGTGTATGTGGAAGGAGGATGATGATGTTGAGATAGCAATCCTGGGTTAATGAGATGTTAGGATGGTGGCTGGTACCTCAAGAGTAATAAAGTTTGGAAGAGGAGGAAGGATTGGGGGGAAAAATAATAGATCCTGCTTGGGATATGTTGAATTTGAAATGCCTCTGGGACATCCAGTTCAAGGTGTCTAAAAGATTGTTGGGGTTATAAGCCTGAAGCTCACAATAGAGAGCAAGACTACATATGTAGATCTGGGAATCATCTTCATAGAGTTGATAACTTGAACCCATGGATGTTTATGGGATCACAAAATGAAATAGTATAGAGGGAGAAGAAAAGAGGAGCTGACACAGACTCTTGAAGATTCACCTGTAATTAATGGGTATGACTTGAATAAAGATCCTGAAAAAGATACTAAGAATGTATTATCAGACAAGTAGGAAGAGGATCATGTTTTTCTCCCTCTGTCTCTCTCTCTCTTTCTCACACACACACACACACACACACACACACACATCAGAATAAATATATATTCAGGAGGAGATGATAAAGGCTACAGCAAGGTCAAGAAAAATGAGAATTGAGAAGTCATTACATTGAGAAAATCTTGGTGATTTTGGAGAAGGCAGTTAAATAATGAAGCTAGAAGGCAGATTGCAGAGAATTTCAAAGTGAATGAAACCAGAGGAAGTGAAAGTACCTTGTACAGAAAGCTTTCTCATTTGTCTTAGCCACAAAGGGGAGAGGAGATATGAAGCAAGGGTTGTTCTTGTTTTTTAAGGATGGGGAGAGAGAGAAAGAAAGAAAGAACATCTTTCAGGGAAGGAGCCAATAGATAGGAAAAGATTGAAGAAGATGGGAGAGGGAATCAAAGGTACATTACAGGGGTTTGCCATGGCAAGGAGAAGGACCATCTCTTCATCAGACAGAAGTAAAGGAAAAGATAATGGAGGAAGATGTGTGAGTAATGTGAGATGAGGTGAAAGGTGAAGAACGAGCTGTCGGAATGGTCACAGAACATTTTCAGTGGAAGTGAGACCCTTTGAGAGGGTGTAGAGAGGGATTACAGTGAGCAGCTTGAGGACTAAGGAGAACCAAGAAAATTATCATGTACTGTACAGGTAGGTGTGTGTGTGTATAAACACGTATACATAAAAACACATGTAGGTGTATGCAAAACACCTTAAAAGCACATAGAAGGTAATCTCCAAGGGGAGGGCACCTGTAGTCGGGGGGTGAGAATTAGGAACAAGAGCTAATGATGACAAAAGGAATTGAGCTAAATCTTGAAAGACATCAGGGACTCCCCAGGGTTAGAGATAAAAAGGAAGGTCATTCCAGGCGTAAGAGACAACCTCTTTCCCCTTCCCTGCTATCCAGAAAAGTACAGAATTAGTGAGTAGTAGCATATTTATTAAGCAGGATAGAGTGTCATGTGTGAGAAGCAGCCAATAGGCCGGTATTTTCTGGACCACAGATTATGTAAAGAGGAGTAGTTAGTAAGACTAAAAGAGTATATGAGGCTAGGTTGTAAAGAGCTTTAAATGATAAATTTATTTTTGATTCTGTGGAATAGGAAACTACTGGATTTTTTTGAGTAGAGGGATGATACAGACTTAAATTTTTGTGTGGAGGATGGTTGGAAGTAAAAGTATTGAATGTGAGGCAAAACTAATTAAGAGGCTGTTTTAGGAGTCCAGATGAGAGGGGATGAAAGCCTAAATTAGTGTGATGGCCTGGCAAGTAGAGAGAAAAGGAATGTGTGTGTGTGTGTGTGTGTACACATATATAGCATATGTGTATATACATACGTACATATACATATACATGCATATATATCCACATATATATTTATATGAAAGAGCTTGTTAAGATAGAAACAACAAGATTTGGCATCTTTTTGGATGTATTAGGTGAGTGAGAGTAAAGAGTCAAAGGTATGACTTGAATGGATAGATGGATGGCGGTACTTTCAAAAGTAATAAAGAGCTTCAGAAAGGGAATGGTTTGGGTAAGAAAGATAATGAATTCTGTTTTAGCTATATTGAGTTTGAAATGCCTACATAGCATCCAGTTTCACCTGTCCAATAATAGTTGGTGGTACAGGACAGGAACTCGGAAGAAAGATATAAGGCATAAGAAAGACTTCTGTAGAAACTAACACATGAACTTCCTTGAAGGAAGCTTAGGATTCTAAGAAGCCAATAGGTGGAGGAAATTCATTCCAGGCATAGGGACAACCTGAATGCTTTAAACATGAAATCATCAAATCAGGAGCAAACTATGCCAGAAATCCATCAAGTGAGAATTATTTTCTTTGCCATTGTATTCTCTTCTAGCTACATACTGGGCTGGTGGAAGAAAAGGGGAGCAGACATTTTTCCAGTGGAACTATGTGTCCCCCAGGCAGGTTGACTAAGAGAATGGTGAGCACAACAGGAAGTATATTCCTTTCTTGCTGTGATCATGAGGGCAGACTGACTAGATATGGGTCCTGGGATAGACAGGTGCCTGGGCAACAAAAAGATCTGAAGATATAGATTCTGATGCCTGGGAAACAAGTTTTCTCTGTTCCCCTCCCCAAAACCTATTCTCTTATTTCTGTCTCTCATCCAGCCTCCTCATCTTTTCTCCATCTTCTATTTCTCACCTTAGATCTGTCAACCCATCTCGAGTAGGGAGTAGTGTGGGAGTGAGAATGTTTCCTTATTACCTCTTGTCACTTAACAGAAAATGCATTTGTCCAGTCCAGGAAAAAATTTTGTTCCATCTGATGATTAAGTGTCTTACAAGTCTTGACAGTTCCAGTCCCAAGGTTCCAAAAGGTTATTAAATGACATGCTGAGTACAGCATCAGAAGCAACTTGAGTCTCAGACCTCGGGATGCTCAACCCAGCACTCTGGCCCTGTACCATCCAGTCTTCTCTACTGTGATGAGGGATGGGTTTTTTTTTTATTTCTCTTTTGAATGCCTTTGAGCAGATATTTTGTTCTCTTTTCTACATTGCTTACTAAAATTTCTTCTTCAGCTAAATGGAGACATTCAGACAATCTGGGTCTGTAGATGGAGACCCTTGTGAAGCTTGTATCATTGTTTATTCCTTAGCAATCTGTTATTGAATCTTTTGCTTTTTCAGAAATGCAAATCCTTGGGGTAGAGCAGGGAAAGCATTTTTTAAGCATTTACTATGTGCCAGACACTGTTTTAAGCACCTGGGATAGAAATACAATTCAAATAGCTAGTGACAACATACATAAAAAATAGTCTCTAGGGAAGAGTGCATCTCTAGGAATTCATAGGAATGCCCTTTCCAGGGGGTATTGATTTGATTACTAAGCCTAGAGCAAGAGGGACTTTCATGGGTATAATGTAACAGGAGGATGGATGGCAAAATTGGAGGAGGGAAGGTTTGATGGATATAAGTCATGATCTGGGCCTGGCTAGATATTGTGGACTTGGTTTGTGCTTACTCACCTGCCAATCAAAACAGTGTGACTCAGAGTATGAATTCCAAAGGTCAGTAGACTAATTCCCATAAGAACTAGAATATTTTTCTGGCTCTGCAGTCTGGAGATGATGTGCCAGGTGGGTCAAAGGAAGGCAACAACAAGGGCAGCGGGGAGATGGTGGAGATAAATGGCTATATGTAATGTGAAGTTACAATGCTCTGTCTGTAACAATGTTTTTTTTCTATGTTTAAAGAATAAGTGTTTTTCATTAACGTTTTGGTTACTGTGCACTTCTGTGATTAGCCCAAGAGCCACAATTCATGTCCCTATTTTCATAGAAAAGCATATTCAGAGTTCCCTGTAAATTTCATAATAATTACTGTTTGTAGATTGAGTCATTCTCAGAGTGTTTCAGGCTTCCAAAGACCAATTTCAGTTTGAAGTGAATTTTTCTTAATGACACAACTTTTTTTTCTCTTGACTAAACTTATTATAATTTCTTTGACTTTCTCATTTTTGAGTTTTGAGAAATGGATTTTTCTGTTCTGTATTCTGCTTTAGGAAACCAAAAAGTACAATCCTTAAATATAAAAGCTATGAATGGTCATTGCTGGGAACCTAAGACTAAATGGAATTTTTGGCTGGGATCTATTAAGTGACTTGTGTTTGCTATTTATAGGTCATTTTTAAATTTATAATCCCCACAGATACACAGAAGAGCATTTTGTGAAGCAGAAATTCTGTGTGGGAGTGGTCAGAGTAAAGAATCAGTTTTTCACTTTACTTTTCATATTCTTGACCTCTGATTGAAGGTATAAGAAGTCAAGAGAAAGGATGGCTGAAAACAGATTCTTTTATGTTATTTTTATTTTTATTGTTACCAAAAAATGAGCAAAGCATTAATAATGTGTTTTTCCTGTGTTCAGGTATATGTCTCGAGTCCATGGTATGCATCCAAAAGAGACAACGCGTCAACTGAGCTTAGCAGTGAAAGATGGACTTATTGTGGAGACCCTAACTGTAGGCTGCAAGGGTTCAAAAGCTGGTATTGAGCAAGAAGGCTATTGGTTACCAGGAGATGAGATTGTGAGTATAATTTGATAAATCTCACCACATTTCTGTATATATATTGACTTAAAATACTTGGAAAAACTTGTGTTTAATCATTTTTAATTTAGATTTTTCATAAATTTACTATTAGTTAAATGTTTCAAATTGAAGAGACTTTTCATCACAATGAAGAACCTACATCAGTAGACATGTTCTTTGGATATCTTTCAAGAGTTACTAGTTTTTTAAAAGGAAAAAAACCTGCTTATTGAGCCTATATTGACTTAAATCTATAGAAGGAAAAAGACTTGCTTTTTTAAAAGACATTTCTTTCTTTAAAAAAAAAACACATACCTCTCTGAATTAAAGGTTTTCCCATGAGACCATCTGCCATTAGGAGCCTTTGGAAAAAGTTTTCTTTCAGGAATTGTATGTTTGAATCAGTGACTCAGGTTGACAGTTTGATAGTTGCAAAGAATGGAGTTCAGGAGAGTGTTGTTAGGGCCTCATGAAGGGCTTCAGCTTCAATTTGGGGGCTAGGTAGAAAGGATCCATATGTTAATTTTTTCCAGGCTGTTACCTTAGTGAGCTAGTGATTCTGCCTTTTCTGTGGCATATGTACTGGGACCAAAATGGAAAGGCTAGTCGGTTGTTCCGTTCTATTTTTATCTTGTTCTTAATTTTAGACCTTCGGTCTGCTTGGATTCTATTATAAACACCCATTTTATCTGCTTATTTTGCTTAAATGATTATTTCTAGGAGTAATTTTTCTTGTTTTTCTTATGTAAAAATGATTTTTAGTATATAGTGTTTTTAATTTCTTGTTTGAGTTTCTCATTTTTCAAATTTCTTGTATGGAAATGACTTTATTTTTAAAGGTACACTATTTTAAAATGTTAGTTTCAGAATATGCCAGATTGTAAAATTAATGAATTTGATATGACTTAACTATTTGGATGTCATATGGTGTTTGTAAATTAGGTCATGAAAGCTTTTAAATTAAAAACCAAAAAATAATCTTTACTGCTCCTATTTTAAGGTGTTTGTAAGGGAAAAACATGTTTTGTATTCCGTTTTCTTGTTCCATTACACCAGTGAACTAGTAAACATGGAAACTTAAAGCTATGTCCTTTCCTAGGTCCTCCACAGGACTTAACTAACAAATGCTGCTTCAAAGTCAAGCACAAGCAGCTATTTTAGCCTGACGGTTATAAAATTGGATAAAGTAAACTGTATAGACTATGTTAGTTAAATTGGAAACTTAAGAAAATTCCTATTCAGTAAGTGGAAAAAATTGTAGAATAAAAGCATATTTAATTGTCTAGTGATAGAGGTATTAGCTGTACTGAAAAAAGTCACATTTGTGTATCTATAAAAATAAAAATATTTCCAATGGAATTATTTTTCTTAAGACATAATGAACTCACTGTCACAAACTATTTAAAAGAAAAAGATTGATTTTTGATTTTATGGTCAAAACATATTACAAAATTATTACTCCAGATAATAAAGGTTTTCAGCTATTTTGAAACACATAATATATTGTGCTGTATTACTTAGTGATTATTTTTATAACTGCATAGGAAGTAATCATCAGCCATTATAGTCCACAGACTTAATCCATAGGATCTTACTAAGTTTATGGATTACCTGGACTTTCCTTCATAAAAGCTATTTCTCTGTATGGCTGGAGTATATAATTTACAACTCTAGCTTTTTGATCTCTGATGAACATTTTTATGCCTTTGTTCTGTCTCTATAAGTTATTTATGACTCCTCTATGCTTGTTTTCCTAAATACTTCCATTCTTCCCAGGTTACTTAGGGGTTTTTTGTTCAGTTCTATTCCACAAATACTAACAGAGCCTACTGTGTGCTCAGCATTGTTGTATTGTCTTAATCATTTCATGTTTTTATTTGTTGTTGATTCATATTTTACAGCAGTAATTTTTTTTACCATGTATTGTGGGTTTTACTCCTAAAGATCTTTTACGAATTCCTATTAAATCAAAATATTTTTTATATAACAAGCACTTAATCTTTCCACTCTTTTGTTTGTCCACCTGTGCTTTCACATTTAATGAGTTATCTCAAAATGTGGTCATATAGTTCTATCAAATTTGTTACCTAGTATAGAAAATGACTATTTATGAAAAATCATCGTATGGGATAAAAAGAAGAGCTAAGTCTAAAGTGCAAAGACCATACAAATTCTTACCAATTATATAAGCATAATCACCAGAATGAATCCTCTTTATACTTTGTCAATTCTTAGACTATAATATAAAAAAATTTCTATAATAATTATCCTTAAAAGTATACATAAAGAATACACTTAATAAAGGGTAGTGAGAAATTTCTGTGTGACTTAATAAAATACTTTTTAATAATTGCATAATACTTTTTAGTTACACCGCATATATGGTACTAATATATACCAACTACCTTGGATAGTTCTGTAACTTGAATATTTAAATTTAAGAGATTTATATGATAGCCCATTTGTGGCTTAGAATCTAACGGTTTACCATTGGAAGTAGAGGGTAAAATCAGGTGCATATGATATGACATTGGTCATCCAGGATTTTATGTTTATTGTTTGTAAACTTTTTAAAATATACCTCATAATACCTTGCAATCTAGCAGGTTCCATAATAAAGAGCAAACACTTTTTTTCCCCCCATCTTAAACTGTAAACTATAAGTGGAGAAGGGAAAGATTATCTCTTTCTTCAGTCCCTGCCAGTTGTATCAGGGGTACTTTAGGTGGAAAAAGACAGCAAGGAGTTGTTTTTTGTTTTGTTTTGTTTTGTTTTACTTATTCCAAGAGGCTTTTGTTGGCAAAGAGAACATCCATTAGTGATTCTGTGGGCCAAACAATTCGGGAAACATTACCACTTCAACAAACAATCCATTTATCAACTGTATGTATGTATAAGACATTTGAATATATATTCTCTGCCTATACTTTCTTCTCAGGCAATGGTTAAAGTGTTTTTTAAATTTAAACATTATATATATATATATGTATATATATGTGTGTGCATATATATATATATATTAGTGTGTGTGTCTGTGTATGTGTAAAGTATTTTCTTTAAACATCAGTGTTTTAAATTATGTTGGTGTCATATCAATCTTCCTAAGAAAATTTTAAATTACTACGAGTGAAAATATGTTAAGTATCTTCTAATCATATATTTTTGATAATGTCTTTAGTTCTCAGTTTTATGAAGTTTTAGGAGGTTATGAAAGTTGTAGAATGTAACCTGCTGGTGGATTTCATTTATTGAAAAGAATTTAATTTTTTAAAAAGAATGTAACCTGTTATTACATGTTGTTGAATAAATTTTTATTTATCTTTTGTTTTTACACTGCCAAAATTTCTACCTCCCCATTTCCATCCCCTGTAACAGAAAATATAATAAAGAAAAGAAAAAGATGAAGAAGGAAAAAATAAAACTAATCAAAACATCAAAAAAAAAATCTGAAAACATATACAGTATTCCCTACTTTTGAAACTCCCTTTTGCAAAGGAGTGGGGGGAGATTGTGTTGTATCTCTTCTTCATGACTACACTTATTCTTTGTAACCCTACAGCATTCATTTTTAGTTTTCTGATTGTTGTTTCCATTTACATTGTTGTAGTCATTGTATATATTGTTTTTTGGTTCTGCTTACTTGACTTTGTATCACTTAACTTTTTCCCTACTATTCCATAACTGTTTCTTACAGCATAGTAATATCCCATTACTTTCAGGTACCATAATTTGCATAGCCATTCTCTAGTTAATGGGCATCTACTTTCTTTAACATTTTTTCTAAAGACTCTCCTCCAGCATACAACAAAAAACATGTTTTTTGAATTTTTTTTCAATTGCATGATTTAGTAGATGGAGTGGAGGACCTAGGTTTGAATACTGTCTCTATTACTTAGGAATTATGTAACCATGAGCAGGTTACTTAATTTCTTTTAGCCTTATATATTATATATAAATATAATTTATAAATTAATATATAATTTATTTTTCAGTTCTTAACATTCACTTCCACAAGAATTTGAATTCAATATTTTTCCCCATCTCTCCCCACCCCCCACACCAGAACAGCATGAACCCCATCCACCCTGTCTTCCAGTCTGTCCTCCTTTCTATTACCCACCCTTCTTTCATCCCCCTTTCCCTCTACTTTCCTGTAGGGCAGAATAGATTTCTATACTCCATTGCCTGTATAGCTTTAATTTCCAGTTGCATGCTAAAACAATTTTTAAGATTCATTCTTAAAGCTTTGAGTTCCATATTCTCTCCCTCCCTCCCCACTCACCCTCATTGAGAAATTAAGCAATGCAGTATAGGTCATACATGTGAAACAATGCAAAATACTTCCGTAATATTTATATTTGTATAAGACTAACCACATGTTCCTCTGTCATGTCCTGCCCTTCATTTATTCCATTCTCTCCCTTGACCTATCCTCCCACGATAATGTTTGCTTCTGATTATCCCTTTCCCCAATTTGCTGACCCTTCTATTATCTTCCCTCTCCTGTCCCCTTCCCCTTGCCTTCCTGCAGAGTAAAATAGATTTCCATATCCAATTGAGTGTTTTATTCCCTCCTTAAGCCAAATTCCGTGAGAGTAAGGCTCGATAATTTCCTCTCCCCTCCCATTGTAAAAACTCTTTCTTCCCTCTTTTATGTGAGATGATTTGCTACATTCTACCTCTCCCTTTCTCTTACTGCTAGTACATTCCATTCAACAGTAAATTTTATTGTTTTAGGTATTCTTTCATATTCAGCTCACCCATTGCCCTCTGTCTATGTATACATACATATGTGTATATATATACATACATGCATACACCTATGTATATATACATACCTACATGTATATAATATACATACCCCTACACACTTACACACACACACACACACACACACACACACACACACACACACACACACATATATAGTCCCTCCAACTACCCTAATACTGCAAAAGGTCTCACGAGTTACAAATAACATCTTTCCATGTAGGAATGTAAACACTTCAACTTTAATGAGTTTCTTAAGGTTTCTTTTTTCTGTTTACCTTTTCATATTTCTCTTGATTCTTGTATTAGAAAGTCACATTTTCTATTCAGCTCTGGTCTTTTCAACAAGAATACTTGGAAGTCTTCTATTTCATTGAAATTCCATTTTTTCTTCTGAAGTGTCATACTCAGTTTTGCTGGGTAGGTGATTCTTAGTTTTAATCCTATTTCCTTTGACCTCTGGAATATCATATTCTAAGCCTTCCAGTCTCTTAGTGCAGAAGCTGCTAAATCCTGTGTTATCCTGATTGTATTTCCACCATACTTAAATTGTTTCTTTCTGGCGGCTTGTAATATTTTCTCCTTGACCTGAGAACTCTGGAATTTGACTACAATATTCCTAGGAGTTTTCCTTTTGGGTTCTCTTTCAGGAGGTGATCAGTGAATTCTTTCCATTTCTATTTTACCCTCTGGGTCTAGAATATCAGGGCAGTTTTCCTTGATAATTTCTTGGAGGGTGATCTCTAGGCTCTTTTTTTGATCATGGTTTTTAGGTAGACCAATAATTTTTAAATTATCTCCCCTGGCTCTGTTTTCCACATCAAGTTGTTTTTTCCAATGAGGTATTTCACATTGTCTTCAATTTTTTCATTCTTTTGGTTTTGTTTTGTAATTTCTTGGTTTCTCATAAAGTCATTAGCTTCCATCTGCTCCATTCTAATTTTTAAAGAACTATTTTCTTCAGTGAGCTTTTGAACCTTCTTTTCCATTTCACTAATTCTGCTTTTTAGAGCATTCTTCTCTTCGTTTGGTTTTTTGGACCCCTTTTGCCATTTGGATTAGTCTATTTTTAAAGGTATTATTTTCTTCAGCATTTTTTGGGTCTCCTTTAGCAAGCTATTGACTCTTTTTTCATGATTTTCTTGCATTGTTCTCATTTCTCTTCCCAATTTTTACTCCATCTCTGTTACTTGATTTTCAGAATCTTCCATGGCCTGAGATCATTGTATGTTTTTTTTGGAGGCTTTGGATGTAAAAGCCTTGACTTTTATGTCTTCCTCTGATGGTATGCTTTTTTCTTCCTCAACCAAAAGGATGGAAGAAAATACCTTTTAACCAAGAAAGTAACCTTCTATAGTCTTATTTTTTTCCTTTTTGGGGGCATTTTCCCAGCCAGTTACTTGACTTTTGAGTCCTTTGTGGAGAGTATATTCTAGGGACCTGTAAGTTCTCATTTTCTCCAAGATGGTACAATCAAGGAAAAAGAGTTTACCCCTCCTGCACTCTGGTCTGTGAGCAACCACAAGCACTCTTTTCTGCCTAGGATCTATGAGTAGGATTCCCTCTCCACTGCCACCACCAGCTACATCATGCCAGCACTCACCACAGGAAGCCACTCAGGACTGAGACCCAGATCAGATTCTTGATTTCCCCAGGGTCTTTAGGCTGAGAACTCCAAAAGTGGATTGCTGCCACCCTGAGGCTGGAGCTGGGGACAGACTGCAGCTGCTACCCATGTTTCTGCATCCTAAAGCTTACTCCAGTCCTGTTCATGCAGTGCAGTGCCAAGCCTGGGCTGTGCTCTGCTCTAAGCCCAGTGCGATAGACCTTTCCTGTCGGCCTTCCAGGCTGGGTTGGCCTGGAAATCTCTTTCACTCTGTCATTTTGTGCCTTCTGCTGTCTAGAATTTATTTAGAGCTATTTTTAACAGGTATTTTATGGGCTTTGGGGGGACAGCTAGAGCAGGTCCATCTTTCTACTCCACCATCTTGGCTCCACTCGCCTCCATCCTCATCTGTAAAATGGGAATTATAATACCTGTAATATCTTACAAGGTGGTTGTGAGAATCAAACAATTTATGTATGAGACTTTGAGACCTTAAGGCTTTTGTAAATATGTGCTCTTATTTTTTTTAAAAAACACTGCTCCTTTGTGCACCAATTCTTTCTTGTAGGGGTAGGTTTTTTATGATGAATAATTCCTAGTGTGGCATTGCATTGCCTTTATGTTTTATAAGGATAAGAAAAAATTTAGGGAGAACTTTATGAAATCACTTTTAAATCATTGTCTTGTTAAAGAGTTAGAGTTAGGAATTTAGAATTAAATGGCCATTTTTTTCACCTGATGTTTTAGTAAGAAAAGAAGGCAGTGCTGTTGAGCGCTGTAGTAAGTGAGCAACTATAAATAATAGCCTTGAGTACTACTACTGCTCTAGCATTATCCTCTTTTCCATGATGAAGTTGCCCATGACCAGTACATAAAATTAGGGAGAGTCAGGGCTCTCCACTACTAGTGCTTGAAACTAGTGCATGATATCTTCATGATACTACTTATATAGAACTTAATAGACAAAAATGAACAAATATTGGTTGGATTTGGTTGTAGCCAAGCAGCACAATCACAGAGATTGTTTTTCCCTCCGTGTATCTCCTTCTGTGTCTTGAGATTCTTTCTTCTTTGTGCTTTGTTGTGGTTCCAAAAGGAGTATTATGCTACCCCATTACTTAAGACACCCACAAGGGATTTGGCCATCATATATTTTTGTCACCTCATCAGCAACAATCATCTCCTTGACAGCATTCAGAAGGTTGTTACTTCTTCCTGTGTTTTGTCAGTGTTGAGAGTTTGAGGGATGCTAACAATGAAGAGTTCACAATACATTTCACCTACTATAACAGCATGCTTCTTTTTTTTCCTTTTAGAAAAATCTCAGAGAAGAGTTATGCTACAATTTATCTCCTAGACTTTGCAGAATAGCAGCATTCTGATGTATCACATAGCCATCAGCAGCTACAAGTTTTTCATCCAAACAGCAGAAGAGGACCTATAGTGAACAGAGTATTGAATCTGGAGTCAAGAAATTGAGTTCAAATGTGGCCTTAGATTCTTACTAGCTTTGTGACTCTTGGACAAGTCACTGAACCTCTGCCAGCTGTAGTTTTCCTTCTCTATAAAATGAGGATAATAATAGCACCTACCTTTCAGAGTTGTTAATGAGGATAAAATTAGATGTCTATAAAGTATTTTGTAAACCTTAAAGTACTACTTTACAAATTCTAGTTAGTATTACTATTTTTTCTTAAAACTCTGTTGCTTCCCATCTTAGAAGGTGTCACCACATCAGCCATTTGGTTATTAAGGAGGTTATTCTTTAGGCAGAATTTTCCATCATCCACAAGGTTTGAAATAAGGATTTTGAGTAGCTATTTCTATTTTTTTAAAAAAATAGCCTCATCTCTTTGAGTTCAAAATGAAGATATTAAATTTTTGCAATCCATGGACAATGAGATTTTTTTTTTTGCTGTTGTGTAAGGTAATATACAAGATGAGCCAGTTTTGAATTTGACTACTCATTGTTATGACATGTTTTAACTGACTGGATCTGGGAATCAGTATAGTTAATGTCATCTATATGATGACCACTGTATCCTTACAGTCTGGAGTATAGCCTGCAGTTTTGCAGCAATTCATCTATTTTTAAACAAAGTAAAAATTAGAAAACAGAAAATTCATTTTGAATGTTAATTTTGAAATTAATCAAAATGTAAATTGACCATTGCTCTAAATTATTTCCCCATTTACTTACCTGCCAAACCTGAACTCGGGGTCTCTTGTTTCTTCTTTCATAGTTGATGTCACTACAAAAATAACACAATACAGGGAATGTAGCTTACATTTTCTGTTGGAATGCTTCCACCAATTTGTTTTGCTGCTTATGATTCAAGAGAAACTGGAAACTTGAACTCAGGTCTTGGCTGTTAAGTTCTTCTACTTCAATTTGAATACTTTCTTTCCACTCAATCCTGTTTGTATTACCTGGTAAGCAGAATTTCATACTATTTTAACATCCAAATATATATATAGCTCCTTTTCAAATGAAATAGTGAAATTAATTCTTTATTTTTTGCTCTAGATTATGTCTTTTTACATTCTACATTACTCCGATAACATACTTAGAAATAGTTTTTCATCAGATTCATGTACTTTCATGAGAAATTGAATATACTAATACAGAAGTAAAAAACAAACAGTAAATTTTAGAGGTCTAATTTTATATTGTAGCTATGAATGAAAAATACTGGGAAGGTAATATGACAGTAGATAGAAGACCAGGTTTGAAAACAGGAAGACCTGGATTCATATCCTACTTCTTACATAATTACCATGACCCTGGATGAGATATTTAACTACTCAGTTCTTTAGGCATCTAGTCCTATAAATTAAAAAAGAGTTTTTTTATATATATATATATATTTATATATATATATGCATAGTTTGTACCTTAGGAGTTTAATCAATTGATGCATTTCAGAGCCCTGCTCACCCATGCCCACTCCACGAAAGAAAAGAAAAATAATGTATTCAGCACATGTATTTAATAACATCATCTCTATATTTTATATATACATGTATTTATATATTAGGTATTTGTTTCTTATTGGTTATGTGGAAAGAGCACCAAATTTAGGAGACCTGGAATTCTAGTTTTGGCTTGTCCACTGATTTGCCTTGTCACTCTGGGAAAATAATTCAATTTCATTATTCTTCAGTTTCCTTATCTGTAAAATGGAGCTAACAGTGCTTAATTTAAAAATGTTAATGAGATGTAAAGGATTACTATAAACAGGATATATGGTTTTACAAATTGGTAATCAGTCCTTTGGGCATTGTGGTTAAGTAGTAAATTCATGACATACTAACAGATTTAGATGTATCTAGACTGTTGCTAAATTATGGAAATATTTAATCCTCATAAATTACAAACTTTTGTTGAAGTACTGAGTTCACTTTCACATCATATCAGTCCCATTTCTATTTTATAGTATTTAGAGTAAATTTTGGATCTTTAAGACTGATTTTTCTTTTCAGTCAAGTTTTTTTTTTAACACATTCACTTTTGCAATGAAAATAAATGTATTGGTCAACACTGTTTTTTTCTGACATCACTAAAAAGGTTCGCTATGTACTAAGAAAAGAATCTTAATTTTTGTGTTCATAAAAATAGCTTAATCCCTTTTAAATGATTATGGATATTTGTTTGCATACTAGTAATTCAGGAATGGTAGTTTAAAACATGGGAAAACATAAAAATACGAAGTAATTCACTTAAATTTGTAATAAAAATTGTATATAAATATTGTATATTGGCACATTTGCCAGGTGTGAATTCCTTTGTAACCTTATATATATTGTGATGCCAAGCAGAATTGTAGTATGTGAGTAAGAATTATATTTTTTAATCTATGTCTTAAAAGTCCTATATTAGGAAATCTTTCTTTAGGACAACAGCCCAAAGCAAGTGAACTCCATTGGCAGTCTGGAGTGAGTCCTGAATTTTTTTTATTTTCCCTGTACGTTTCTGTCTTTTACTGGGATAGTTTAGATTACTAAATCTAGGGTAATTCCTTAAAACTTTACTATTATCACCTGGCTTTCAGTTTTGAAGGACAATATTCTTATGTGCTCTTCCACAAATGCAAGCAAGTTACCTCATACTTTGCTTTTCTGGGTTCCTTTTAACCAGGTTATGGAGTAGCTGATGACATCTGGTGGAACATATCGAAAGTACAACATAACTGTGTGCTTACATGTGTTAAATTTTAGGCCTGTACATTTGTATCCAGATTTTGTTACTTAACTGTTTTCTTCTGTAAGCTACATTATAAACATCTCTACTTAGTTACCCATACTCATTTCTTCTGCATTTGGTAGGATTTATGTGTGTTTTTTTAATATGAAGAATCAACCCTTTTGGAAAATAACTGGAGTATATTTTCAGTTGCTGTTTTGAGATTGAAGACAGACTTTAGATCATACCCATTTTGCCAGGAGGCAGTTGAAACCCTTACATAAAATAATCTCTATTCATCAGGCAACAGCTGTTCCTATAGCACATACTATATGCCCAGTTGTACTGAGTACTAGGCATACAAAGGCAGAAGTCAAACAGCTCTTGCTGTAAAGGAGCTTCCAGACTGTTTAAGAAACCAATATATAAAATAGAAGCAGATACAGAATTCATACAAAATAAACGCATTACAGGTCAGGAAAGGACCCAGAAGGATTCTCGGAGACAAAGATGAGGGGTGATACATGCCAGTACAAAGACCAGAGAAACAGCAAGCTAGACCAGAGAGGGAAGTAGCGCAGAATGAGGCAGAACAGGTAGATCAGTATGCCCAGAAGTTTATATTTCGTCATAAAGGTAATAGGAAAATCTTAGATTTTCTTGAGAAGCAATCTGATCAGACTTGTGCTTGAAGCAAATCACTTTGTCAGCAGAGTGGAGGATACATGAAATAGACAAATTTCTACGCATTTGTCCAATTTTGAGCTATCCTATTTTAGTATATCTTGATTATCATACTAATTTAATTTTGTATTATGAAAAATTAGATCTAAAACTAACCATATTCTATGATGGAAACAACATCTGTTATTTCTTTTGGGGAAAGACTTTTTTTCTCTTGCTTTCTTCCAGTAAGTAGCCTGAGTTTTGTTGACTGCTGATTTTATGAAAATTGAAGTGATCTATGAAAATCACTTCTTGATTAAAAAAATTGAAAAATGTGTAAATGATGTGAGATCACAATGCTATGTTGCTTATACTAAGCCAGATATGTGATACCAAAACCATATCTCCAAACTACCATAAATAAAATATTCTGATGATTTTTTTCAAATTAAAAAAAAATGAGTTAAAATTTATCAGAACATCTGCACAGAAACTTGAATTGTTAGTAGTTGTTTGTGGAGTGAAAACCATCAAAAGAGTTTACTAAAAACAACTTTCTTTACATATCTGAAAAGGTTATTTATGTACCATATAGTTTCAAGGAATTAAAATGACATGATTCTGTCAATAAATTATCAATGAAGGAATTAAGAGATATTAGTTTGTGCCAGCCAGTTATTCATGTTATAATTACCAAGCCAGATTATCCCTTGATTAATTTTATTTTATGCAAGATGTAAATCTCCTTATCAGCTAAGTGAATAATACTATTGGTGCTACCTTATTAGTTGTGTTACTAAATGTAAGTAAAGGCATAATATTAGCATCTCAGAAATGTTTAAGAGGTTGTTAAACTTTTGAATTACATTCTTTACTTTAGAAGCTATCTTATTAGAGACTTGGTTTGTGGAAATTTTGTCAAATCTTCTTGTTCCTAGTATAAGGGGTAGTGCTAATCATGGTGCGACAGTTTAATGGAGTTGGGAGAAGGGAGTTCAGTTTCACAAAGTTGCAAATTACTTCATCACTCTTTTATATAGTTCATTTTCATTAAGCACTTGAAATAATATTTGTGAAAAGGGAGAAGCCTGGATGGAAAGAAAATGCAGAGAACATTTGTGTACTAACGATTATATTTATTTACATTCAAGAATATCAATAATAAGATTCAGCCCTAAAAATTACTACATGTTAACATGCATTTTGGCAAAGTTTTAGTTTTTTAACTATATTCCTTCACTTTTAGAATTTGACATAATCAAAGGTATATATGCTAGTTAATGGTAGTTATTTAAATTAGTTTGGTAGTTATTTAAATAAATAATTCAATATCATGAAAGAAAATAGGGAAGCTCATAATTTATCACTGTCATCTCATGGGGCTCACAATATTCTAGATGCTTAATAAATTTAATAGTTTGTTCCTTAAAACAAAGCCTCTGATGATTTAGTCAAAAAACATTTATTAAGCATTTACTATACACTAGGCAAATAGGAAATGAGAAGGTACTAAAATTAAAAGAAATTGAGAAAGGCTTCTTGTAGAGGGATTTTAGCTGAAACTTGAAGAAGTCAGGGAATACAGGAAATGGGGATGAAGAAGGGAAGAATTCCAGGCATGAGAGACAACCAGAGAAAATGACCTGAACAAAAAGATGAGAGCGTTTTATTCAAGGAACAGCAAAGAGGCCAGCATCACTGGATTAAAGAGTACATGGTCTAGGGAAAGGTGTAAGAAGACTGAAAAAGCTAGGGTCCAAGAGGCGTGTGCATTATAAGAGGTTTGGAACGCCTGAGAATTTCGTGTTTGTGGGAGCTGATAGGGACCAGCACTGTGGGAAGATCGTTTTGGTCTTCGAATGGAAGATAGTTCAGGATATTTATTATTTATTTAGATTTATTCATGTTGATAAATTAATTTATAATTTAATAAATTAATAATTATTAGCAAGTTGATCCTTGTTTATATCAAAGATGGGTAGTAGATAATTTTATAGCTTTGGATATAAATTATATTTGGATTGGTTTTGAAATTTTATCTTGATAGAGTTTAGGGCAGCATTTTTAAAAATTATTGAAGTCCTTTAAGAGTCTAGATTTTGTAAGAAAAATATATAATACAAATCAAATATAGTAAATATTCACATGCTTAAATTATTTTGCTAAAGGGCTTCAAATTTTTTATTTTCTTCTGTATTATTGAAGATATCAATAAAATATTACACCAAGTTTTGTTTTTGTTTTTATTTTTTGTAGGACTGGGAAACAGAAAATCATGACTGGTATTGTTTTGAATGCCATTTGCCTGGAGAGGTATTGATATGTGACCTGTGTTTTCGTGTTTATCATTCCAAGTGTTTATCTGATGAGTTCAGGCTTAGAGACAGCAGTAGCCACTGGCAATGTCCAGTTTGCAGGGTAAGTATCCCTGAGCTTTAACGTGCTGTTTTAAAGTTTGGTTTCGTTGATAACTACATTAAAGTGTACCCGATGGTTTGGCTTGTTTAATGAATAAAATAAGAATATGTTGCCTTTTAAAATGCTGATAAACACAAAGAGTATAAATGTGGATATTTCTGAACACTGAAATTATTCTAGAGTATTGCTCATGAGGACCTCTTAAACTCTATACTACCTTCTGTTACTCTGAATCTGTTTGCTATCTGTCACAGTTCAAAGAATGAATGGCCTTTGGGGCCCAAGCAGTATTGTGTCCTCCCAGATTCCCTTCCATAAATATTTGATTCTAAACTTCCAAATCTGTGCCATCCAGAGAAACATACTACCAAGGCACATTCTCAAAAGTAGAATGCTTTATTTTAAAGTTTTCATTCTTCTCTTTTTTTATTAACAGTCATTTATTTTTGTTAGATCTTGAGTTAGCTTTTTTTCTTTATGTTCTTTCTTGAGGGGAGTAGCAGGGCAGGCTTTTTTTAACAGGTGAAAAACAAATAGTATTTATAACTCATTTTATTTATTTTCCCCAGCCCAATTAGAATATACTTACTATAATAGTAGATGAGTATAAGGTGACATAGCATTGCTATATGTTTCAAGTTAATATTTAAAGAATATTTTTGACTAATACCTGAATTGTTTGTGGTCAGTCAGTATACTAAAACATTTAGCAGCTTGTAGCTTACCCAAGTTACTTGTAGAGCACTTCCATATATTTTATTGCTCTCTTAGGTAACTCTGTATATTTGTTTATTCATTTAATATTTCCCACCTTTGACATCACAGAGACTTTCTGAAAGAATGTAGGCCAAGTCTAGAACACATGCTCTACTACTCTTCTCTACCATCTGTGAATCACAGTCTTATTGCCACTATGTTGTCTTATTGCTGTTCAGTTTGAATAGTGTAACAAAGTAAGTCATGTGGGAAATAAAATTAACAAAGATTTATACTTAGAGAAGTGTTCAAATGCCATCATTTAAGTGGCCTGAGTCTGTATAGATGCCTCACTGGCCCTGAGTTTTTTAGAGGAGGATAGATTAGATGACCTCTGAAGTCCCTTCTTGCTCTATCCCTATTATTGTGATATATCTGTCAAACAAAGTTGCTGTTTCAACCAATGATATGTATATTCGTATGAATTAAGCAGTACCAGCATTAAGACATGTTCACTTTCATAGATTCGGTTATATTTCATAGATCATTCTCTTCAGACTGTCATCCTGGTAGAAAAGAAAGTTCCTAAGAAAGTCAAATTAGGGGAAGACAAGCAACGGTGTCAATACTCTTAAGTTGTGTCTCTCAGTTCCAAGTAATAATGTACTAATGATATCCTAGAGGTTTAGCAAAAAAACTGAAAATCCCGAAGAAGTCACTAATGCAAAGAACCCTAAGCTTAGAATCAAAAGGACCAGAGTAATAGCCCCAGTTCTAACTCCTTCAAGACACCTCTCTCCTAAGCTTCAGTTTCCGTATCTTTACATTGGAGATAATCTTCCACTTCTGACCGTATGGGATGGTTAAGACAAAGGTGCTTTTTTATAAACCATAAAACCATATATAAATGAATTAATGTTTTTAATATATAGCATTATTTTTGACTAATTTTTACTGGCCACATAATTTTCAATAAAATGTAGTGAATCACAAAACTTTTAATTCTGAGTTGTTTTTAAAATTCCATTCGAGATGCTTCATATCCCGTATTAATTCTTTAGAGCTGAAGGAGACCTTGAGGGTGATCTAATCCAACATTTTAAATTTACATGTGAGGAAACTGAGACCCAGAGAGGTCAAGCAGTTGCATAGGACTATAGTTGTAGAGCTGGAAAGAGACCTTAGAGGTCGTGTCCCTTCATTTTATAGATGGGGAACTGAAACTCTTAACAAATGACAGAGTTACACAAGTGAAAAATGGCACAGAAAGTATTCAAACCAAGTCCTTTGACTACTTTTTTCTCTACCATGTTCCTGTGTCCATCTGTCCATATCCCTCTCTCAGTTATTTCTGAAGACATGTTAATGACTTCCATTAAAATTAGTTACTAAATTTTTTCATTCAGTTCCCTGTAAATGCTATCTTTTTGTGACTTGAATAATTGTTTTTACTTGATAGTTCATCCACCTTCTCACATAGATCTTGTTAAATGGCATAAAGACAGCTAGTTAATTAGATGATGTATTAGAATTTTATTATAGAGAGAATTCCTGTTCAGATACAGATTTGACTGAATGATATCTGAGGTCTCTTTCAAAACCTGAGATTTTGTGAAAATTCAATGTTCCTTCTCTTCTACTTTTTCTTGTTTCTTTTTATAACCTAGAAGCTTTTTTAGTATCTTTTATACTGAAGTTCTGTGACTGACAACAAAAACTTTGGGCTAAATGTTTCTTTTGTAATCCACAGATTACGTTTTTTAAGAGAGAAAATTTTTTTTTTTGCAGGGTTGGGGGGAGGGAAATAGTACTGTATTGGTATTATAAAATGGAAATATCCACAGACATTTTTATTTTTTCTGTGAATTATTTTATGCATATATAACATGTATATAAAAATTATTTAAACATAGCTTTCTAATATTGGACTAATGAAGGAAAATCTTTCCTTTTTTAAAAAAATAAGTTTTTATTGATGTCTTCTGTTTTATATATTATCATAGTTAACCCTTGTATATCTCCCCTTTCCCCTATCAGAGAGCTATCCTTTATAACAAATCATATTTTTTGAAGATGAAAGAAAGAAAAAGAAGAGGGGGAAATCAGCACAACTGATTCATATACTGAAAAACTCTGAATATGTGTTCATTATGTAGTATCTGTGGATCTTCCACCTCCAGAAAGGGGTGGGTTGGGAGTGTTGTCTCATATCTCTTCCTTTGAGTCCCTCTTGAACTTGATATTTTTGTTATATTCACTTTTGATTTTTTGGTATGTGGTTCTTTACATTTGCATTGTTGTAGTTCTGGGTTTATTTCTTCTTGCCTCTGCTTACTTCAGTCTGCATCAGTTCATAAAGATATACCTTTGCTTCTCTGTGTTCATCATACTCATTTCTTGCAGCACAGTAATATTTCATTATATCCATGTACCTCAGTTTGTTTAGCCATTACCCATTCAGTGGGCAATTTTGTTTCTAGTCCTTTGCTATCACAAAAAAAACTGCTGTAAATATTTGGGGTTATATAACAACCTTCTTCATTGATGGATTCCTTCGTGTATAAGCCCAGTAATAGAATCTTTGGTTCAAAAGGTATAGACGTTTTAGTCACTTTCTTTGCATAATTCTTAATTTCTTTCCAAAATTTCATGACTCCACCAACAATGTATCAGCAATGTTTTAGTATGCCTATAATTTCACGACCCCTGCAATACTGACTTTTGCCATTTTTGGTCCTCTCTGCCAAGTGGTAAAGTGAAACTTTGGAGTTCTTTCAGTGAATGAATTAGCTTTTGTAGTGAGGAGCTTTGGAAGATAAGGTGCTCAATGTTTAATGCAAAAAAAAATGCATTTTGCTTAAGGAAAACAGTAATTGACACTGAAATGTGAATAAGCTGAAAGTAAAGTATGCTTGATAAATAATTTTTGAAGAAATCACATACCAGCAATGTATTTTGGAGAGACCATGTAACCACAGCTCATTTCCATGTGAAAATTGGCCTTATCATGTTGCTAAGATCAAGCAGTCAATCAGCAGAAACTTACTAATGCTTACTAGATGCTGGAGATACAAAGAAAGACAACAACCAGTCCTTGCTCCCAACAAATTCATAGTCTCTTGGGGAGGCAGCATGCAACAACTATATGCAAACAAGAGGTATGCAGGATAATTTGAAGATAATCACAGGGGAAAGGTACTAGCTCCCTTTTCCCTCTTAAAAGTGAAAGGACACATTTTACCAAGTCCCAATGGATTCTTTTGGAACATGAGATTTTAACTGGGATTTAAAGCAAGCCAGGAAGCAGATATGAGAAATAATGGAGTTAGAGGCATTAGGGACAGCTCCAAAAGCCAAGTAGAAGATTTTACATTTGCCCAGGAGATAATAGAGAGTGACCGAAGTCCAGTGTGTGAGTTAGAGCAGGACAAGAAAGAGGCATGACATGGTCAGAGTTCAGTTCATCAGCTGAGTGAAGGAGAAAGACTTGAGGCAAACAGAGCAACCAGGAAGTGATTATAATGAACAAGTCGTGAGGATTTCTACCAGGATGGCTGCAGTAACAGAGGAGAAAAGATAGCATGTATAAGCGATACCACAAAGTAGAAGGGCATTTGGGTGGCACCATAGTACATAGAGTGCTGGGCCTGGAATCAGGAAAACTCGTCTTTCTGGGTTCAAATCTGCCCACAGACACTTATTATATGACCCTGGACAAGGGTCCTGTTTTCCTCAGTTTCATCATCTGTAAATTGAGCTGGGGAAGGAAATGGCAAACCACTGCATCATCTCTGCCAAGAAAACCCCAAGTGGGGTCACGAAGAGTTGGACTCAATTGAATGACAACCAAAATAAAGTAGAGAGGACAACACTTAGCAGATGATTAAGGGAAGGGAGTACAAGATGAAGATGGGGGATTTGAGAGAGTAAGGAGTGCTAAGGAGAACACCTAAGTTGTGAACCTGAGCAACTGAAAGGACGGTGGTGCCCTCCACAGTAACTGAACAGTTAAGAAGAAGGGAGAGCTTGGAAGAGGATGAGGGATTCCATTTTAGATGTATCAATTACAGGACATCCAGCTGAAGATATGTAAAGGTAGTTGGAGATGTGAAACTGTAGATTGGGAAAGAGGTTAAGGTTGGATAAATAAGTCTAAGCATCATCCGCATGAAAATAATACCTGAATCCATGGGAGCTGGTAAGACTACCGCATTTAGAGGGAGAAGATAAGGAGGCCCGAGGCAGTCTTGGGGAGGAGTGCGGGGTGCCCATGATTAGTGGGAATGACCTGTGTAAGATCTAGCAAAGGAAACTAAAGAGCGGTCAGACAAGTAGGAGAACTTGGAGGGAGCAGAGTAACAAGAACCTAAAGAGGAAGAGTCAAGAAGATGGACAATAGAGTTAAAGGCTGCAGAGGTCTTGAAAGATAAGGGTTGAGAAAAGGCAGTTAAGAAATCATTAGTGATCTTAGAGAGGACAGTTGGATCATGAGTAAACCATACTCAAGAGAGTTAAGAGAGTGAGCAGGGAAAGGAAGCAGAGTTTTTTATCACCAGTTTGCAAGCAGCTTTGTCTTGTATACGCAATTCCCTTCAGATGTTTTAAAATAATGCCGTATAACCTGAATCAAATTGCTTACCATCTTATGGAGGGAAAAGGGAGAGAGAAAATTTGGAATTCACATTTTTTTAAAAAAATGAATGTTAAAGTATATGAATATTTTAAATGTATGTTATAGGATGATCTTATCTATGTATGCAGCAGACCTATGTTTATTATTCAGTATGTTCATGGGAGGGGGAAGATTCTTCAGCACCCCCCCCCCAAAAAAAAGAGCAAGTCAAAAGATATGAATATAGATATATAATGCCAATAATCATTTCAAAAATAATTTAAAATCAGTTTTTATAATACATTATTTCACAGGAAGTATCTCTTTTTGACATTCTACTTTGAAATATCAACTTTTGTGGATTTTGTTTTTGGCCTTCATTTTATAAACTCTCTGAATTTCTTCTATTGTAATGTAGTTTGTGAATGTTTAATTGGCATTTTGTTTTAAAACAGAAAAAGCTATGCAGCAAATATTTGGGAAATGTCTACCTTCGTGTTTTGGTAATGGAATATGACATTCAGTGTTTGTTCATTTTCTTAAAACTGTTGTAGTCTATATGAAAGTTTTCTTTTCACCTTATTTGAATTTTGAAAAGGAGATTGTTTATATCATGTAACATCTCAAAAAACACTTAGAGGCAAAAAAAAAATCTCACTATTTAAATAACATGGTTATAGTTACGTTGCATGGTTATAGTTATGTGCGTTTGTATGTATGTATGAAGAGTGAAAATACTAGTGGTGTTTTGTTGTAGCCATTTTCTTTGGCCTTCCATAAATGAAGAAAATGGGCTGTTATAAGGAAGTCCTGAAGCATTTCCTTCCCTACCCCAGTATTCCTCCTTTACCCACTTCTTGTAGGTGGTAGCACTTGATTTCTGTTCAAGGATTCTCAGAGGGCAGAGGCATTTATACCACAGGGACAGCCTTTGCAAAAGTATGGAGGTGGAATATAGAGTGCCAAAGTTTGGAAATATCTGTAGACCAATTTGATACCAGTCACCCTGTAGATAATGCCTTCAAAGAGGAAATTGATGCTGTTGTGTTCTATTCTGCTTTAAGTGCCCTTCAGCATATTTTTATATATCTCTCTGTGCTTCTGACTAGAAAGAGAATTATAAGAAATGAGAGTGTACAAGAAAGCTTATCTTCTTTTGTACTCGGTAAAATATATAGCTAGTACCCTCTTGCAAGTAGAAGGCGGTTTAGAATTTGTCTTGCAGAGCTCTCAAACAGTAAGTTTCTTAAATGCATATAAAGCGCACAAGTATTTCAAATTCTCTAGCTGAGATTTACTTGTTTAAACATTTTGAGGCAGCAAGGTTGCTACCTTTTTTCTTTCATCTTAATATTTATGTGTACTCTTAGGTGGATGAATTTTATTCTTTTAACTTTAAGGAAATTTAAGCTAATTTCTTAACTTTTTCCATTTATAGAGTCTCAAAATTAGGGATTTAAGGTTCTTTTAAAATAACTTGAAATCATTTTGGAAAATTTGGGGTATGGATTGTATGACCTACAGTGATTTGTAAGTTTTTTCTTCCCAAACTGGTCCCTTTAGGTAGAATGTAGCCCAAGTGAAATCCATGCAAGTAATCCTAATTTGGTTTTATGACCATTTATTAATACTATAAAATTGTAACACTATACTCGTCACTGTAATCTCAGAAGTGCAGATCACTGTATAAACCTAATTGTATCTTACAATTAGACCAATGAAAAATATCTTTTAAATGTAAGGGGTAATTTGAGCTACAATAAATAATAATTTATTTAAGCAATTAAACCCACAAGTATCACTATTTCCAATGTACTTTTAAATACTAAGAAATACTCTATCCCAGTGTAGCATTTTTGCATTATTGAGAATTACCTTAGTTCAGAAATAAAATACAGTGGAAAATTTTGTAGAAATTGAAACTAGAGGAAAAGTTTTAATAATAATTTAATAATTTAAAATCTGAATTCCATAGACTTTTTAAAGATTTTGGTTCTATACCTAATCCAAATATCATAAACTAGTTAGCATTTTAACTTCTCTAACTACTATCCTAGTGTATTATGTGATTACTGGATCTTTACTGGGATCTAACTGCAATTAGACCTTTCTTTAACAGTGTCCCATTAAGTAACTGCTGCAGCTTTTTTTAAAGTGGCCACCCCAGTAATTTGTGTTAGTTTCTGTGAAATCTCTCTTACCAAAAGGATGGAGTGTTTGTAATAAACTTGATTCTTAGGAAAACAAACAGAAATAACAAGAAAATGGATGGTATATTTATGAATTTAAAATATTTTGTTAATGTTTAATCATTTTCTACTCATGAGTTTGTTCCACATTTTGTCATTGCAGTGTGATCATTTTTCACATAAGTAACTGAAAATCTTAAGTGGCTTATAGTTTATACAATGTTAGCAACAGACACCAGACTTAGTTCTTAGCCCCCTGCCAAATAAATGTTTAATCTAGTAAGACCCTGAGGACAGTATCAGTAGGATCAAACATCCAGACCTAGAATCCATTTCAGAGGCCATTGAGTCCACCACTTGATATTACAAATGAAGAAATGTGCTTTGAGGTAACTGACACATCCAAGATTACACCGGTAGTAAATATCAGCATCAGAATGAGTTCTCTCATGCCAGAGCTAATGCTTTTTCTACTCTACCGCACTGTTCTCCATATTTCCACATCAGCAGAAGTCTAAGTAAGCTTGAATGAATTATCTGCCTTACAGTTTCCCAGGCATATTTTGATCATTCTTAAAATTCTTTTAATGTTCACACTTTTATCTTAGAACTAGAAATGGAAAAATGTAGTACTTAAATGTTCTCATCTTTTGAATCCTTTAATAATACCATCTTCTGTCTCCGAGCTTTGCAGTTAAAAAGGGTGGTTTACATGAACAGGACCAAATATTAGATTTTAAAATAAAATGGAAAAGTCTTGATTAAGAACAAAAATCACTTACATAATATTAGTAATAAACTTCGTTAATGTGGCAATGAAGGAGAAAATTGCATTTTGCAGTCTTGTCCAGGATAAACCACAGGATTTTCATAGTAATTAAAATAGCATGTATATTAACAGAGTCCTTTCTCTGAAGTGTGTGATCACCTGAGGTTTTATTGCCATATACTTATCATAATAGCATTACCTGGAACTAAAGAGAAGGAAAATACTACTGCTAACAGTCTTACTTATTTTTATTAATTCTGAGATATAATGCTGAAAACCACATTTTTTGTCTTCATAAAACTGTTCAATCACCAGAGTAAAATAATTTTTTTAAATTTTCATCAGATAATGATAAGGAAGAAAATAATGTAAAAGTGATTTTAGTGTGTGCTTATGTATTTTTTACTGTGACTATCATAGACCTATTTTTCTATCTTTTGTTATAATTTAATTTTTATTTTTAAGTAGGAGAAATTAAGAGGAAAATAATTATAAGTAAACTCATACATCAGGATGGTTGGAAGCAAACCTAGACAATAAAAGGCTATTCATGCTCAAGGAAGTAATTTATCAAACATAAGTGTAATTCACACTTGTTCAATTTCAATCCTGTGTCTGTATTTTCCTGACCCCATTTGGGGTTTTCTTAGCAAAGATACGGAGTGATTTGCCATTTCCTTCTCTAGATCATTTTGCAGATGAGGAAACTGAGGCAAACAGTTAAGTGACTTGCCCAGGTTCACACAGCTAGTAAGTGTCTGAGGCCAGGTTTGAACTGAGAAAGATGAATCTTTCTGACTTCAGGCCTAACACTGTATGCACTATAATGCCACCTAGCTGCCCATAAAATGCAAATACGTTTACCCTTAGTTGTCTGCCCAGTACATGTTATGTAAATGTATCAGATCACAGAAGAAAACTCCTAAGTATACCTATGATTTTACTTCACTTAAGCAAAGATCCATTGGAAAATGTCATCTACTAAGACCTGAAAAGAAAGATTAATAATACCATTTCAGAGAATAAATGCCACCTCTGCATTTTGCTTTTGTAAATTTTTTGTCTATTAAAGATTGATTCTTTATTGTGGGGAGAGTTCTGAAGGCATTTAACCACTTACAGTAACTTCAAGAATAATTTTTAGGATATTTACAGAAGGGAATTGACTTTTACCATATTCTTTCAACCAGAATGTAGGCTCTCTGTTTAATTTTCCCTGCAAGAAATGTAAGTTGGACTTTGTAGCATGAGTTATAAAATTCTTCTTAAAATGTTACATGCGGATCATGTTATAATAGACTGGGGGGCAGGAGAAGGGAAGGTAGCAGTTAAAGCAGTCTGTTCAGAAACTCTAACCAGTTTAATTCCGGTGGAGAGTTTATTTTCTTTTCATGGTTCTGAGACCACATTTTTTTCCCTCTTACTCAAATCTTATTACTTCCATCTTCTGTAGTTTCCAAATCTAAGTCATCCTCTTGAATTGGACTTGCATGAAAATAGCCTTGAAAATAGCATCCTTTCTATAAGCAGATTAAAACAAACTCATTCAAAATCAAATTATCATTGGATATTATTTAATTTTTTTGAAAGTCATGTCCCTAGCTTGCATTGTATAAATATTACTCTTATGGGTTTTCTAAGGAGGTAAATCTCAGAATTATCACATTTAAAATGTCTGTCTCTGTAATGCTGAATTTGTTAAGTCATTTAAATTGTCTTAAAGGGATACAAATTAGAATTAAAACATTGTGATGTTATAACACAGGGCTTTGTTACTTCTAGATTTTGATTTTCATTGTAAGTGGAAGTAAAAATTGAAAAGACCCTTATTTAAGCTATGTAATTTCATGAAGTAATTTTTACATGATACCTAACCTTAAAATTTTAAATAGTGGTTTTTATTTAAGGTTTCAAAAGTGGTTTAGTATGGTTTCTTTAGTTTCAAACAAAATACAGTTGAAATATACTTCAGCAATCAATTCTATTACATGTATTACATATTACTGTTCTATGATTTCTGACCTTAGGAAAATGTCAGGTTATGCTATTTTCTAGGTCTCTAACTTTGAAACAAAACAAAAAGAGACTTATTACAGTCCCACAGAGAGAAAAACTCTTATGTGTTTATTTTGGGGGAGCGGAAGAGAAAAACCATCCGTATCTTCCACTGAATTCATGTTTGGGAGACAGGATATATGTAGCAACATAGTGGCCTAGCCATTCCTGAAATTGCAGTCACAGCACCCTTATTGTCAAAAATCTCTGTGGAATTCCCTGAAGCTTGAATTGTTCAATTTGAGTACAGGTTCAGGTCAAGCAAAGAATCCAGAATGTAGAGGTTTGTTCAGAAAAGGAAATAATTGAGCTCTCCCTATGATGAGAATGGTTGAATAGAGCATGTGACCAGAATCCTTAAGTAAGTTTCTTTGTATTATTCTCACAGAACCTTAAAAAGCAGAGTGTATTTTTACCTGGACTGATATCTAACCTAAAAGCATCATAATCTCAAAGCTGGAGGCCACACAGATTATGTGTGTTTTGTTTTAAATTAATCTTGTATGAGATTGCTGGAGTAAGTGCTGTTTGTATATGATTTGTGATGTAATAATATTTAGAACATTGTAGTGAGTCAAAGTGATTGATTCAGAATTTTCAAGAATTGAAGTAATAGTGAGTTCATGCTCCTCGGAATAGTCAGGATGACTTGAATTCAAATATGGCTTCAAACATTCCTGGCTATGTGATTCTGGACAAGCTACTTCACTTCTGCTTGCCTCAGTTTCCTCATCTGTAAAGTCAGGGTGAGCGCATTAGCCCCTACTTCCCTGAGCTGTAGTGAGGATCAAGTGAGAAATAATGCTGAAAATGCCAGAAAGCTTGGGGGAGGTGGGGCAGGCTCTGACCGGTGCCTGAGACAGGTCACTTTGATAGCTGAATGGAGGTTGAATTGAATGGGGAGAGGCATGTGGCAGGGATACCAACCAATATGTTGTTGTAATTGTCTAGGAGTTAGATTATGACAGCTTGCAGCAGGGTCATGGCAGGGTCAGAGAAGAGGAGGGGCGCGGTGCAATCCATAGGAGTTGAGGGGGACACTAAGTTGTGAGCCTGGAGAAATGACTAGGAAGATGGTACTCCCCTCAGTATGAACAGGAAAATTCGGAAGAGGGAAGATACACATTTATGGGTGTCCAGTGGCAGTTGGAAGTGCACGACTGACTAGAAGTCAGCAGAGAGTTTGGGGCTGGATAAGTAGATTGGACAGTCCTTAGGTAGAGATGGTAATTGGATTCATGGGAACTGATGTGATCACCAAGTATCTAGGAAAACTAGAACCCAGCCCTAGACACTGAGTGCCCTGTGGGACAACTACAGTTAGCAGACCTGAATGAAGGCTCAGTGGAGGATTCAGAAGGAGCAATCAGACAGGCAGGAGGAGAAGCTGGAGGGAGTAGGGAAACAAAAACCGCAACAGAAGAGAGTTTCAAGAAAGAGGATGGTCGCCAGTGTTAGGAGCTGCAGAGAAGTCAGAAATGAAAGTTGAGAAAAGACCATTAGATTTGGCATTTCGGAGATCATTAATAACTTGGGAGAGAGCAGTTTTGGCTGAACGGTGAATGAGAATTAAAAAAGAAAGTGAGAAGAAAGGATGTGAATCACCTTTTCTGGGAGCTCATCCACAAAAGGGAGGAGAGATATGGGATCTCTTTGATAATGGGCTTTCTGTTCATGTCCGTGGGCTGTGAGAAAGCAGTCAGAAGATGAGATTGGGGATTACAGAGGGAACCATTTGCTGGGGTAAACAGAGTGGAATGGCATCCCATGTACATGTGGAAGGGTTTACTTTGGCAAGGACGAGGGCCCCCTCATTGTGTGAGATGGGTGAATAAGGAGATGAGCTCAAGGGTAGAGCAGGGAGCTCTTGGCAATTTTTTCAGAAAGTATGAACTGAATTTCTCGATTTAGAAGGTTGGGGGAAGAGGAGCTATGGGAGGGTTGAGGAGGGAGGTAGAAAGGTTTGAAGGAGCCACTGCGGTGAGTGAGATAGTAAGTTAATTAAGAAAGTATATAAGGATTCCTTTGCCATAGTAATGATCCCGTGAAGGTTACGTAGTGTATGTTTGTACTAGAATTAACCCCATCTCATGATTTCTCCAGCTTCATCCAGCAACTCATATTTATAAGTAAAAGCAGTAGATGGTAGTGATTCAAGGTGGAGGCTTAAGTGGGGAGGACGGTGATACGAATTATATGGTGAGAGACTGAGAAGAGGACAAAGTAGATTTGAACTGGTTCACTAGCGGTTCAAGGTGGAAAGGGAGAAGAGTGTATGTAGGTAGTGCAACAGTGATGGCCTGGAAAAGAATTTGGGAATTGAGGGATTAAAAGTAAAAGTGTGGACAATGAACAGAGTTGTTATGATCAACCAAACATACTTGTTAAGTGCCTACCATATGCCAGTGTAGTAAACACTTGAATAAGTAATATCTTTTAGACTTTGCTGAAGGATGGAAATGTGTGCTTTTGTTTAAAGTAGAACTATGTTGAGAAATAAAGGATAGGATTCTGAATTCTCTAATGGGAGACATTTGTCCTTTTTTCCCTTTTAGTAACTGATTTCTGTAGCAAATAAAATAAAAAGAAATGGTGTTTAAAGCCACTAGCAATAATAAAAGTTGAAATTTATAGTGAATATAGCACAGATTCATTTGGTGAATTTATGTACAGAATCTCTTTTTTCTCAATTTGCACACATCATAACTAACAAAGATTTGGGTTTTAGTGGTAAAGAATATTAATAGATAATACCAACCAAATTAATTTACAGACTTAGTATTATTCCAAACAGATTTCTAACAGATCATATAAAGCTAGGCAAAAGGTTGACAAGATTCACTTTGAGGTACAAAATGTCTATAATCTCTAGGGAAATTATGAAAAAAATAGAAATGAGCAGGGCTTATTGTTACTCATTCTCATACTGTGTTACAAACTAACAGTCATCAGAACTGTTTGGTCCTGGTTTTAAAATAGAAAAGTAGATGAGTGAGACAGACTTAAGGAAGGGTCAGAGTTATACAAACACTGTAACCCAACGTTTGATTTAAAAAAAAACCAATAACCAAACCCCCCCCCCCAAAAAAAAAAAACCAAGAGAAAGATTCTCTCTATTTAACAACAAATTCCAGGAAAATTAGAAGAATGTTTGGCATAAAATAAGATGGAAAATATATATGCCACAATAAACTCCCAAAAGGATAATAAGCAATTCCACCTTAAAGGATACATCATTTTTAAAAATAAGAATAAGGAAGCATGGCCCTTTCATAAGTGTATTACAGGAAGGGCAGTGAATTTTGGGGGTAGCTAGAGGGATGCAGACACTACAGACAAAATAGATGTTTTCCTGTTAAAAAGCTCTGTTCATAAATTACCAATAAAATGCAGTCAGAATAAGAAGAGAAACAAATTAATGTGAAAAAACCTGCATCATGTGTCTCTGGTAAAACTCTGATATCCAAAATAAATAGGAAATTGGCAAATAAGACTGAGCCATTCCCCAGTAGATAAGTATTCAAAGGATGCAAACAGTTTTTTCTGAACGAAAAAAAAGCTATTTCAAACTATATCAACATGTTGAAGAGAATACACAAAACCACTAATAAAAGAAATACAAATTAAAATAACAAGATATTATCTCATACTAATCAAATTGCCAGGGATGATGAAAGAACTATACCATGTAGAATGAGTTGTGGAAAAATAGTAAGCTATCTTTCACTATTAGTGGGACTGTAAAAATGATACAACTGTTGTAGGTAATAATTTGGAATCATGCAAGAATCCTCACTAAAATAGCCTTTATGTTTTTTTCATTACTATCTTTTTTACAGCAGTCATTCTTTGTTGCCCTGTGTCATGCCTTTCCTTCACTCCTGAATCCTTTTTAAACAAAGCACAGTGACCACATCTGATAGCATATGTAAAGATCCAGCGATCCCCAGAGAGATCAAAGTCAGAAAAGCCCCGTATGTGCTAAGCTATTGATAGTAGCACTTTTTGTGATATCAAAAAACTTAAAACAGAGGGGGTGTTCATTAATCAGGGAATAGCCAGACAAATTATATGTGAGTATAATTAAATTTTCCATAATGGCATGTAATTAATGGAGGAAATGACAGAAATAAGGAATTCAGAGAAATATGTAAAGACTTGTATGAACTAATAAAGAAAAATTAAAAAGCAGGCCCTGGAGAACAATGTGCAATTTACTGCAATAATATAAACTAAAACACTAAAAAGTATTTCTTTGTTAAATAGGGTTTTTTTCCCTTCTAGAGCCTTCTGACTTTATAAAGAAGAAAGTATTTCACTTCAAAATTGCTAAAGAATTAGCATTTTTGAAATAACAAATTTAAGTATCTGTATGAAAATTCATCATTACAGTTGCTATGGGCAACAGTTTTCATTAGCTCTTTTTCTTTATTATAGGAGAAGTCTATTGGGGAGTGGTGTATTGCAGCATGAGTCATAAAAAAACAAAAGATACCAATAAAGCTTTATACCTTGAGCTATTTGGTAAAGTGTTTTTATATGCCATATTTTTAATTAGCTGAACAATTCTACATTTGTGGTTCCGTTACATTCACATGAAACCTTGCAAATAAATACTCTTTTAAGACTATTTCAGGACAATGGTACAATGGATAGAGCACCATCCCGGAGTCAGGAGGACTTGAGTTTGAATTTGATCTCACACACTTGACATGTATTAGCTGTGTAACCCTGGGCAAGTCACTTAACCCTGATTGCCTCAAAAAAAAATATAATAAATGCACATACTCTGTTATGAATAAAATATAAGTTTCTTTAAAGTCCTTAGTAAAATGCTGTATACATTTTACTTTTAGTCTGATTATTGCTTTTTAGATTTTTTAATTACGCAAGAATGTTGCATTTTTAAATAAATATTGCAGTTTTTATCTGTGTAAATATATATGTATATAAAAGAGCAGATTTGTAATTAAATACCTTTGGTTGTTGTTAAACAGAGTATTAAGAAAAAAAATACAAGCAAGCAGGAGATGAGCACATACCTGAGATTCATTGTTTCCCGCATGAAGGAGCGGGTGAGTCCTAATACGGAATCTCTCATTCCTTCCTTCTCTTTCTTCCCCTCTCACCCCTCCTCCATTTTATTTCTGAAGTTAACTTGGAGGAAATTTTTGAATTAAGTGTCCGCTAGTACTATACTAATCAGTATAAAATGTGAAAATCAATGCTTTATTACGTTGCTTCTTGCACTGAATAATTGTTCTTAGACTTTTGGCTGTCTTTTTACTTGTTTTCATTTTTGAGTCTGTCATCTTTTATCATGCACTTTAGATCTGAAACATGACTTGCTTTAAGTTCTCTTAATGGGTATTAATTTTTTTAATCAACAATTAGAATTTAGAACTAAGTGAGATTTTCTAGAATCATTTAAACAACTATTGTTACTATTAAAATCAAGAATTCTACTTACAAAGCACTCAGTGTAGTATGTTCTTCAGTTACATTTTAAAGATTTTTCATAAAATTTTTTCATAGACCTAAAATATTTTGATTTATGCATATTTATGATTTTCATGTTTTACTTAGCTCCCATTTTGAAGTTTCTCTAACAATTCTTGTAGGCTATAGATCTAAACAAAAAGGGGAAGGACAATAAGCACCCAATGTACAGAAGATTAGTACATTCAGCTGTTGATGTTCCTACAATACAAGAGGTAAGGTCACCCAACCCCTACCCCACCCAATATATCTGCTCACAATGCTTTTGAAATTGAAGAGTTAGTTGGCCAATAAGAGTTGTGGTTTTAGTGTCCTTTTTAGACACAAAACTGTAAGGAGCAATTAGCATACTGTTAATGACAATCAGAATCTAAAAAAAAGTCATAAGCTACAACATTGGGGCAAAACTAATAAAGTGAAATTTAATAGGGACAAACAGTTTTATATACTTATTTGGGTTTAAAAAAACCCACTTCACAAGAACAAGATGGGGAATTGTAGTAAAATTGCAAGAGAGCTAATACATTCTTAAGCTGCATCAAAAGAGCTGTATAGTGGCCAGGATGAAGGAAACGACATTAAGGTATGCTTTGCCTTTATTAGACCATATCTCCTGTAGTGTGTGTAGCTATCGATATCGTATTTCAGGAAAAATATTGCTAGGAAAGCAGAACATCTGGGTGGAAAAAGGCAGCAAAGATGAGTGAGGACTTTGAAAACAAGCCATCTAAGAACGAATTTAAGGCCTGGGAAAGAGGACTTGATAGCTATACTTAAGTACTTAAGGGGTTGTCATGAGAAAGAGAATTTTATGTGTTCTGCCTGACCTCAGAGGACAAAACTAGGAGTAATATGTACAGTAGAAGTTACCAAGAGTAGATTTAGAACTTTTCTAACAATTTGACTTCCTCAGTAATGAAAAAGGTTATCTCAAGGAGGAATTAGTTTCTTCTTCACTAGAGGTCTTCAAGCACAGGCTGGGTGTTCTCGGAGGGATTCTTATTCATATAGCAGAAGGATTAGAGGCATCTCCAGGGTCCCATCCTGCACTGAGGCTCTGGGATTAAAGAACTCCCAGTTCTCACTGTCCTTTTAACACCATGCATTCTGAAAAGTTAGGCCAATAAAGTGCTAGATAGGGAAGCTCCTACCTCTTTAGAAAGGCTTCAACTCTTTACATCATCCCAGACACTGCCCAGATAAGTTTGAAGAGGATCATCATCAGAGGGTTACCTACCAAGGGATGCATTTGCTGGTCACAATCAGTTCCTGAAGGTAGAAAGTGAAAAAAGGAAAAGAAAAGAAATAAAAGGTGGGATGTAGTTGTAATCTGATTCATTAAAGGTTGAAAAAACCCATAAATAAAATGTCTTTCAAAATATTAAAAACAATTTTAAAATAATGATCAAAAGTTAGTCATTTTCACAATTGATCACATATTTCAGGTGTTAAGGCACATTTCATAATTTGTTCCATTAAGGTTTTAGTGTCCTTAGATCTTAGAATAGAACTGTCTGCCTCCCCCTGTCACTTCCCCAAGAAGTTAGGAAGTAATGGTAGATGAAATGAAACATTTCTACTAAAAAACAGACTTCCTTGTACTTTTCACATAATTGACACCTAATTGATATGTGCTGAATTGAATTTCTCTTTTTGGTCTGAGATCTAACCCACTGTTGTGGTCCCAGAATGTTAATGATTAATTATGTAATTTTCCACCATGACAACCCAAAGAATTAACCATTATGTTTCCAGTTAAGATCAGTATTATTGAAAAACCTTTTCTTCATGTGTCACTTTGAAATTTTTAGCTATAACGGTTAGTCATAAAAACTTGTAGATACTATAAATAGCTGTGCTAAACCCCTCAGACTCTTCTGAATCCATGAAGCTGTTAGAAGATATTAATAATTTGCAATTCAAAGAGATTTACTTCAGGAAAAACAATACTAAATGAATTGTGAATTCCCATGATTTAATTTCCTTATCTTGGACCATATCAGGGAATTGGGGCTTTTGCTTCCACACTAAATAATCTTTTCATATCCTCAACCCTAAGAAGCAAGTGTGATAGAAAAATCATCAGATTGTCAGTCAAAAGATCTAAAGTCTTGTTCCCTATCTGTCAGTACCAATCTGGGACCACTTTTTTAGGCCTCAGTTTCCACAGCTGTAAGAGTTTTATAGTAGAAAGTTCCTAGTTTTCTATAATTCTATAACTTGAAGAGACCCTTTTGAACTCTAAGGTCAGTCCAGCGAGGCAGGCGTAAGATGACTTGGTAGAACGAATCATTAATGCGTATGAAATGCAATTTTATTTCCTTAAATGTTCATCCTTCTCTAATGGTATATATAGACAGCATTCAGCTTCTGGTCGGGAAGGGAAGTGGTTTGTCACCTTGTGAGCTTGTTAGAAAAACCTGCCTGTCCTTGAGGGTTTCATAAGGTCAGCTTGTCGTACAGAAGCACTTTCTTACTATTCTTTGATACTTGACTCTTGTGTTCTGCAGAAGGTGAACGAAGGGAAGTACAGAAGCTATGAGGAATTCAAAGCTGATGCTCAGCTGCTTCTTCACAACACAGTGATTTTCTATGGAGGTTGAGTCGTTTTATTTCTTTCTTTTAAATCATTTGACTTCCAATAGAGGAAAGTATCTGACTTTAAAACTACTGTAGAAATGAGCATTAATTGTTTATTTGCAACCTTAAATATGTAGCCTGAAGTAGGTGTAAGAAAGTGACAAAATTAGGGTATATATTGGACCATTTGACTGCAATGGTAATAAAATTAAAGGCAGAAGAAATAGCTTATGAACTGCCTATAATCACATAGTGCAGTAGACAGGTCACTAGAATTGTAGCCAAAAGGCACGAATTTAAATGTCGTCTCTGCTTCATCTAGCAATATGTAACGTTGAGCATCTCTCAACGAGTTTCTGCATCTCTAAAATGAGGATAGAAATGCTTTCACTTTCTACCTCCTAGGGTTGTAAAGATAAATGAGACAAAGTGAAGGAAGGGGGAGGATATTGGGCATATGAACTTTATAATTACAAAATGCTATTTACACATGTGTATATTATAATATTACAGATAAGAAACAGATTATGATTGCTTCTGTAGTTGGTTTTTTGTGTTTTTTTAAATACAGATTTCCTAGTCAATCAGTCCCATAACCAGGACTGAAAAAAAATCCTAAACTAGATATGGAAAGGCAGGAAGGTACCAATAAAGGTACCTAGACAATTGACACATCTTGCTCTGTAAAATATTTTTGTTCATTTTAATCTTTTAGTAGAATTTGGTTTACAGAATACATTTAGTTTAAAATAGCACAGTTGCTTATGTTTTCTTAAGTTGTGAAAAGAATAATGTGAATACCCTGAATCAAATATTTTAATTTGGCTTAGCTCATATCGTCAGATTGTCGATAATAGGTGATGTCTGTCTTTAATTACAGCGGACAGTGAACAAGCTGACATAGCCAGGATGCTCTATAAAGATACATGTCATGAGGTAATTTGAAAGCCCAGTAACTAAACATTTAAGGATTATGTCATACTAGTTGAAGAGAACACTGGGGTTTTTTTTTCTCTTATAACATAAGGTAGTTACTATGACATTTCTGTATTAAACCTTACCACAGTAGTATTCCTACTTTTTTGCTACATCTCATTGCCTTTATAAAGGTGGTTTTAAGTATTTTATTCCTTTTACTTGTGGGATTTTGGTTATTGATTTTTATAGAAAACACCACTAATTAGCTCTATGAAATGAAAAATCCTAAGTTTTTCATTGCCGTATCTTTATGGTAATAATCGTTTAATTTATTCAGTCTTCAAGCTCATTTCTATTTTTGTGAAAATAAAAAAATTCACAAAGTTGACATTTTGTCATTAATAACATCTATGACATCAACTATCTTTCAATAATCAAATTATTAGTTTTTTCAACTACTTTTTAATTATATCATTTCCTTTCTGTGCTTATCCCTATGTTAAATCATGAGAATATCTGCAAAAATCAAGGGTTTTTCCACTCTATAATGTTATTTTACCAAAAGTAGTTTCATTTCCATGCCCAACCACACATTTTTACTAATAAATACACTAAGAAAAATTAAGAGTTGGATACCAGACAGGAAGCAGTTCATATTATGCCCAGAAATTAGCTGTGAGCTAAAGGGAACTCTGATGGATTCCAACCCTGAGTCAGAACCAAGCTCCTCCAGATGCATTTGTGTCTTGTGACAGTGCTCTGGCATAAGGGAATCCCTCCTAGGCAGACAGAGGTTTCCCTTTGGACCCTTGTTTTCAAGGACTAGGCTCACAGTGCCCAAGCCCCCACCAGGGTGTGACTGACAAAGGAAAGTCCCTGTCCCACAACCAGGTTTACATGTAAGGAAAGGCCCAGGGGACAGCCAGAGACACCTTCATGAGTGTAGATGCCACGAATAGTACATCATAACATTAGGGGCCAGCTTCATGCTTTAGTTTTATTCATAATTAATGGGGAAGAGAGGGAGGAAAGGGGAGAAGAACCCCAGTGTACAAGTCATAAATATACATACTGACATAGAATAAAACGTGAAGGTGGCACTATATTGGGGAGCAGAGAGGCACAAGGCCCTTCAGGTGCTCTGTTCAGGTGGGAAGGCTAGGTCCCACAGCAGCAATGTACTCCTGGAGCTGCCAAGAAAGGGTATCTTCAGCTGTGGAGGGGAGAAGTGCCCTTCTCCTCAGTACTCTTCTGAGAGTGGATACTAGCCCCTATTGTTATGACTTGTTATTCATGGCATCTGAACTCATTAAGGGGTTAATTCCCCTTGACTTCTCTGACTGGCCCATAGGGTTTTTTCTAGACATAGACCTGGTCCCAGGAGAAGGACTTTGCCTTTTTGACAGTCACAATTCCGGTGGGGGTTTGGGCACTGTGAGCCCAGTTCTCAAAAGCAAGAGACAAAATAGGAACCTCTTCCACCCAGGAGGGACTCCCTTCTGCCAAAGGACTATCATGAAACACTTCATTAATGTTAAATCTCTTTGCCTTGCTGTCGCCTTGAGAAAGGCAGTTAGTTAACCTAAGGATCCCTGCGAAGATTGAACCAAGAAATCCTGCATGTTCTAACTGGGGGCAACTTTCAAAAAACAATAATTAATGAAGCAGATATTTAAACAACATTTCTTTAGGCCCATATTGGCATTTTGATTTTAATATTTTATCACTCACAAATACATACTTTTGCCCGGGCAGGTGGTATTTTTTTTTTTATACTTTTCTGTCATGTTTTAGATGTGACCTAAAGGCAGTATTTTCTTTTATATAAAATTTAACTTTGCTATTACTTCTGGTATTATAATTATTTCTTTTACCAGTATTGAACTTAAGCAACTTTATAGAAGGCTAAAGCTTGTAAATATTAAGTTGTTTATAGAAATCTTAATTCTCTTGGAGTTCTTATTGATGTGTATGATATTTTTACGCATAACAACTAAATATTCTTTGGTTGAATTTTTTGTTTTTATTTTTCAGCTGGATGAACTGCAGCTTTGCAAGAATTGCTTCTATTTGTCAAATGCACGTCCCGACAACTGGTTCTGCTATCCTTGTGTATGTTTGTGAAATTTTGAAATTTGCTAATTTTTTTTTGCTATTACCAAAGTTTTGCCTCTTAAATGTTAGATTGTTTTAAATATATTTCCAATATATTCAGTTTTTGCTATGGCAAAAAATACCTTTATAATAAATATATATGTGCATATATTTTTACACTGAGTACCAAATTTTCCTAAAGTTGATTTCTTAATTTTTTCATAAATATATAAGGTCAAAGCTATGGTTTCAGGCATTAAATGTGTTTGTAATCATAATCACTCAAATCAAAATGAAAGTTAAAGTGGCATTTAGTGTTATAAGCTCAGAGTGTTTCTCTATATCTAGTATTGAGATACTTCAACCTTGATTTTTTTCCCTACTTTAGTTACTTTTGTTTTCAAAGAGTCTTGTGGCTTTTTATTGGCCATAGCATTCTGAGTGCTCTGAATGGGTACTTAACACACTGAATGTAGGGAGGAATGAGAAAAAGGAATTTAAGTGAGCCTATTTAATCCCATGCTTGCCACCCCAGTACCTTCTGGCTCAACAAGGCCATGAAAAGAATCCATGAGTATGCCTGTCTGACAGTCCCTTGCAGGCCTGTCACCCAGCTTCATTGAACAGATGGAGGTCTTTGCACCCACCTCACAGAATTGTTGAAAAGATCAGATGAGATAATCTATGTACAATTCTGCCCATACCTTCAAATACTATATAAATGCTAGCTACAATTAACGTGATTAAAGTAACCAAGTGATCCAAAAATTATAACTTAAATAGTTTATTATATCCCTGAAAATCAGTTCTGTAGCCCTTAAGATAGAAGACCTTAACAGCTAAGCATTCTTTGTTTTCAGTGCATAGTAACATCCATGGCTTCAAATGGTACTGACTGACTTGTTCTGTAATGTAACTGATAATTCAGAGAAGATTTTTTTGAACCATGTAGGAAATGGTGGGGAAGCTATATAATTACCTTTTCATCAGCAATAATTGTATATATTTCTTTTTCTTGAAAAAATATCACATTTTCTTAGAGGAGGGAACATTATCTATTGTGTAAAAACATTCCATATTATCACATTCACATAAAACATTTAAATTAAAAGTAGAAAATGACAGCTTTGATTTTAAATGACTAACATAATAACTTACCCTTATAGATTAAATACTAATGGTATATTTAATGTAACATTTTAAAAATTATAAAGGGAAATGTATTTTATTTTTAGATACCTAATCATGAGCTGGTTTGGGCCAAAATGAAGGGTTTCGGGTTTTGGCCAGCCAAAGTCATGCAAAAAGAGGACAATCAAGTTGATGTTCGCTTCTTTGGTCACCATCACCAAAGGTAATTTATGGATCTCTTATGCAAATTGTCATAACCTCCCTTAAAGAAGTTATCTTTTAATATTTAAAAATGTGTGCATGTTTTCAAGACTCTTTCAAAATATAGCTAGGGATTATTCAGTCATAGAAGACTTGAGGTAAGGGCCTCTCTCGAGTAATTATAAATTTTGATTTATATTAAATAAAAAGAAATGAAGCATATATATTTAATTTAAGCACATGTATTTAATCCTATCCAACAGAATTTAGAAAAAAAATTGCCATTTGCATAATCATCTGATAAATATATTTAATATGTCTGAATCAATCATAAAGCCTGAACCACGTACTTACTGAGCAAATAGAATAATATATCATTTCCTTGTGTATTAAATTCAGGACATTTGTGGTAACCAATACCATTTAATAATGTAACAGTAGTGCATTAGCCTTGAATATTGGTTAAACAAAGACAGTGGGATAGAATGGTTCAGAGTATATGGGAATTTAGTGGTATTATAACATGATTACAATAGTTTCAACCTTTCTAACAAAGCCCTAATAAAACTCAGGGATTTTAACATTAGGCAAATTAATACCTTTCAGGTAGAAGGTATAGTTAGAGTAGGTGCATAAAAATATATGTAATGCTTTTTAAAGTGCATTAGAATTGTATGCCTATAACAGTAATAAGACATAGTTTCTAACTTAGAAAACTTTGCTTTTTCTTTGTTGTTTGCAAAAGAGACTCAGTTTCCACATTATATTTTTCAGAGTACAGATTTAGATGTTCATCTATGGCAGAAGTAATTTTTGTTTTTAATTTCCAAAAATTATTTTGAGTAATTTTACTTCCACAAAATGGATTGAATATGCATATTGAATATGACACATACAAATGTATCATATCTGCCAACCACATTGATGTTACTAAAATTTTAGTTAACACTTACATTTTTAAGTTTCTTTAATAATGTCATTAATAAATTTTCTAAAAAATGGGAATTCATTTATATAATAAACATTTATTATGTAATTACAGTGCTCTGTGGGAAATATATAAACATTTATTAAGTGCCTACTATGTGTTCATCACTGTATTAGGTTCTAGAGCTACAAGGGCAAAAATGAAGTAGTCCCTGACATTAAGGAGTTTATATTCTATAAAGTGACATAAGTAAGGCTCCCATGGATTTAACTATCATCTCTGTGCAGATGACTTGAGAATACTACCTATCTAGCCCTGGCTTCTCCCTGGAGCTTCAGTCCAATATCATCAGTTGACTATTAGATATTTCAAACTGCATATTCCAGAGACATTTTAAACTCAACATGTCTAATACTGAACTTACTCTCTTTTGAGGCAGCTAGGTGGCACAGAGGGTAAAGCTCTGGACTCAGAATTAGGAAGATCTGACTTCAAATCCAGTCTCAGACATGGACTGACTATGTGACTCTAGGAAAACCATCTAACTCTCATCTGCTTCAGTTTCCTCATTTCTCAAATAGGGACAATCATATCATCTGTCTTGAAGTGTTGTTGTGAGGACCAAACGAGATTATGTTTGTAAAGTGGCCAGCTCTGTGCTTTATTATGTGTGTTTTATAAATGCAGTCAGGTGGCACAATGGAAAGAGTACCAACCCTGGAGTCAAGAAGACTTCTCTTCCTACATTCAGATCTGGCCTCAGATCCTTCCTGGCTCTGTGACCCACCCTGCTCAAGTCACTTAATCTTCATCTGAAAAATGAGCTGGAGAAGGAAATGGTGAAGCACTTTGGAATCTTTGCCAAGAAAACCCCAACTGGGGGCAGGAAGAACTGGACACAACCAAGTGACTGAACAGCAACAGCCCTTGCTTTCCCTTCCCTTCCCTTTTTTTGAGAATTTCCTATTTTTGTGGAATGAATCACCATCCTTTGAGTCTCTTATGTTTGTAACTTTAGCATATCTCGGAGTTCTCACTGTCCTTTTATACCCTGTCAGTTAGTAAATTTTGCCATTTCTTCTTTTACATCTTTGGTATCTGATCCTTTCTCTCCATTCACTTGCCACTACTATAGTTCAGGCCCTTGTTACCTCTCACCTGTATTATTGCTACAACCTCTTAATTGGTGTCCTTGCCTCAGGTCTCTCACCATTCCAGTTCATTCATACTCAGCTACTTAAATAACTTTCTTTAAGTGCAGATCTGATTATGTGACTTCCACCTTCCCCTAGAATAAAATATAAATAACTTTTTTTAGCTTTTTAAACCCTTCCCAAACTGACTTCAACGTCCCAGCTTTATTGTACATTTTCCCTTCTTCTGATCCAGCCAAACCACCTTTCCCTCTGTTCCTCCAACACTTTCATCTCCCATATCTAATCCTTTGCACTGGTCATCCCTCATACCTGGAATACAACTTCCTCTTTACCTTTTCCTCATAGAGCCCCCCATCTTTTCCTTTAAGTTGTAGCTCAGACACCGTCTTTCGCTTGAAACTCTTCCTGATTCCTCCTCCTTCTGCTGTTATAATTCTTTCTATTTAACCACATTTTAAATGTATAGATTTATAAATCTATCCAACTTTCTATCTATACATACATACAGACAGACACACGCGCGCGCGCACATGTATCTTCTCCACTAGAATGTAAGCAGAGATCATTGCATTCTCTGTATTGCATTCGCTTGCATTCTCCCAGCACCTGCCACAGATAATTTAGTAAATAAAGACAAGACAACTTGGAATGAAAGACACTAGGAGCAGGGAGGTCCAGGAAAAACCTGCTAAGAGGTATTGTTTAAGCTGCATTTGGAAAGAAACTGGATTTTTCAAGAAACTAAGGTGTGGGTAACAACCTATGCAAAGATACTAACATGGGAGACAGATTGTTTTATGTGAAGAATGACAAGAAGGCCAGGCGTACTGGATTGTAGCATATGAGAGAATTTCAAGCCTAGTAATATTGGTTAGAGATAGATTGTAGGGGGCTCTAACAAACCAAAAAGAGTTCATATTTGATCTTAGAGCTAATAGGGAGCTAGGGGAATTTACTGAGCCCAGGATGGATATGTTTGAATGTATACTTTAGTAATAGCACTCTGACAGCTCTGTGGAAGATGAATCGGAATGAGGAGAAATCTGAGACAGAGAGAACAATTAGGAAACCATTGTAGTAATATAGAAGAGGAGATGAATGACTGAGGTAGAGTGGTGATCATGACCATGTGAGTTAGGGGAGAGGAGGAGAACAGACTCTAGAAATGAAATGAAAATTCTCAGCAACTAAATACATATATAGGTTAAGGAAAAGTGAGGAATCAGGGATTACTGAAATTGTAAACCTGGATGACTGGGAGGATAGTGGTGCCTTCAGCAGAAATAGGGACATTAGGACATGGTGTGGGTTTAGGAGAAAAGATAATGAGGTTTGTTTTGAACATTTAGAAGCCTTTGGGTCTTCCAGTTCAAGATGTCCAATAGGCAGCTAGTAATATGGATTTAGAGCTCCAGAAAAGGACTAGGGCTAGATATCTAGATTTTGGAGTCATCTGTTTAAAAATGCTACATGAAATCTAATAAGTTCACCCAAAGACAGAATGGAGAGAGACAGAAAAAGAGGGCCTAGAATAGAGCCTTGGTTTATACTTAGAGCAGAATATGGATGATGATCCGTCAAAGGACTGGTCAAATGGACAGAAGAGAATCAGGAGAAGGAAATATCATGAAAACTAAATTATTCAGGAGGAGAGGGTAGTCTGTACCCAGAATTTAGTAAATTATAGTTGCTGCAGATAGGCCACAATATATGAGGTCTAAGGAAAGGCTGGTGGATTTGTCAGTTGAGCCTGACTTGAAGAGAATAGTTTCATTTAAGCAAAGATTGGAAACCAGGTATCAAGGCTTTGAGAAGGAAGTTTAAGGAGAGGAAGGGGAGGTATACAGATAGCTTTTTAAAGAGTTTTGCTGTTATGAGTAGAAAGATGTAAGATATTGGCTTGAGAAGATAAAGTCAAGTGAGGGTTTTGTGAGGATGGTGGAGAACTGAATATGTTTGTAAATAGCAGGTAATGAATCAGTAAATACGGAGAGATTAAAGAGTAGCAGAAGAGTGTGATTGTGAACAGTATTCCTGAGAATGTGGCGTGGATGGGGTTAATGGTAAAGAAGTTGAACAGAGAAGTAATCTTGGTTTTAGAGGTCTGCATGTTTTCACAGCATTCCTAGAACTCCAGATGTGCAACATCCAGAGCTTTTGATCCATATGATCTGTGGAGGTTTGGGACATAAGACGTACTCAGATAAATATAACTATGATACAGATTTGAATGAAGTCAGTTTTATAAAAGAAGTATTCTTCTAACTTAATTAAGGAAAGCTTCATAGGAGAGCTTCTGTTTGAACTAAGCCTTGTATAGGCAAATAGTGGTTAGCTGAAATTAATGTTCACAGTGTTTTAATAATTAGTCATACTAATAACCTTGTAAAGAAAAGAAAGAATTTTCATGAGATTATTCAGTTAACATAAATCATTTTATCCACCTGAATGTCAACAATTATTTTAAAAATTTATAAAATGAAATAAGAATAATAGCATTTATGTAGAACTTTAATGTTTGCAAAGTGCTGTACATATTGTTTTATCCTCATAATAGCCCCATGAGGTAGGTGCTAATTATCTCATTCTACAGATAAGAAAGCTAAGGCTGAGAGAGGGCAAGAGATTTGCCCAGGTCACACAGCTGGGAAGTGTCTGAGGCAGAATTTGAACTCAGGTCTCCTTGTCTCCAAGTTCAGTACCCTTACCCATTGTACCAACTAAAGTTTTTAAAAGTCCCGACTTAGTTTCTTAAATCTTCAAAAATCAATCCTGAAGCCTTTTCAGTTAGGTGAGAGGTACTGTCACAGTGATCTCAAGATAAAACTCCATAAATTGTAGTTACTAAGGTTGAACAAAAAAGGGAGAACACAGCAGGTCTTTTTAAATGTCATACTACCATGAGCAACTGCTTCATTAAATATTAACAATATAAATAACATTAGTATCTTAACATCATGGCTATACCTATTGAAACTGTAATGTTGTATGTACACTTCAGAAATGTCATATAAAAGTAGTAGACTTTATTGAAAACAATTCAGTCCAATAAAAATTTTTATTATTTTCTAGGAAGAAGATTCTATGATTTGACATAGTAGTTTAGTTTTCTTGTCTTCCACTTGGACAGATATGTTTAATAAACTGATTTGGAAGAAGGAATAAAAGATATTTTAAATTCAGAAATCTCTCAGAATCCTCTTTTCATTTTCAGTCCATTTAAGATTGTAGACACATCTGTCTGGTATCGTGCACATAGTAGGTGCTTAAGAAAATGAGGTCTTGATTAGTACAAATGAGGAATCCTTTAAAATTGTCTCATCTATTTGAATTTGCACTATTAACCCAATGAAAGTATGCAATGCAAATTTGAATAATTCACCTACTTCACATGATTCACTTTTAACAGTAATCGGGACCCAGCAGTAAATGTTTGGTGAATGGAAACGAAGAACTCAAAAGAGACTAAGAGTACACTGTTAGAATGTTCTTAATTTAGGAACAATACAGATTTATTCATTATTTTAAGGTTTACAAGTCCATTTCTTCATAAAAATCCGATGTTATACAGTTATTTTACAGATAAGGAAATTGTAGTATCATTTTTAAGTAACTTATCCAGGTAAAATATTAAGTCAGTAGACTTGAAATTCACACCCCAATTTTTTACTTTAGGACTCTTGATCTTAGAGGATCACACTGCCTCAAGTCAGTCATGAGAACAGATCTTTTTAAAGTTAGTATCATATGTCAAAGGATTTATTATTTGTACTAATGTACAATTTGTAATAATCAGGACCTCGTTTTCTTTCTACTCTGTGCAAGATACTGGACAGATGTGTCAACAACCTTAGATGGACTGAAAATTAAAAAGTGATTCTGAGAGATTTTTGAACTTAAAATATCTCTGTGCTTGTTAAGGGGGAAGATAATGATTTCCTTGTGACTGAGTTGGAGAGTAGTGGTACGTTGGGCCGCAAGAAGGTTCTAGCTGCAGGAGAATCTACAAGATCTCCAGTTTTTAATAGAACAAGACATGTGGGTATTTGCCTCTTTCATCCTAAAGGCAGCTGATGCATCTGCAGTCAGAAAGGGAAGGAACATCAAGAACATCAACAGGGCTGGGGACCATGAAGGAGTCTGAAGACCTGACAAGCTCCTGGAGGCTCCTAATGGCTTCATAGTAGCTTGGGGGAGGGATTAAGGGGGGCTGCTAATAGATATTGATATCCCTGCAGAGAAGTTCTTGAAGATGAAGAATGAAAGGTATAATCAAATTGGGATATATCTGTTATTTGTGCCCCTCAGATGCTAGAGGGCCTGATTAAGAAACCAGACCCCACGCAGGGCAAGTGTGTGACACAAGCAGTGGTGTAACCAGTGTGTTGTCCTAGATGGAGCTGATTGAGTTATGTTGTCTGAGGACACTGCTGAAAGAGGCTACCCAATAGAAACTGTGCAGATGCTGCACTTGATTGCCTGAGAGCCAGAGACCTCTACCTATCACTGGCAGATGTTTAAAGGATTTCACCCTCACAACCAAGGGTCCCACTGAAGGTATCCTAAAGGCTTCCTTCAAGTGTTTCATTGGAGCCATTACTGTCCTTACCCAGTCCGGAAGTTCTGTTCACCAGGGAGATAGGTGCCATTCTTGGACACCCCCCACCACATTGTTGCTGCTGCTTATAGCTATTAGGGTGCATGCCAGGCTCATCTATACCAAAGTATCTTTCCTGTGGTGTGTAAGGAATTCAACCATAATTCAAACCTAAAGATATGAACTTCAAATTTAAGTTTGAGAATGGTAGTTAGCAAAACTCTTGGATTCTTCAAGAAAAATCATGTGGTCATTTTACCGATGGGTTAGCATCCAGATCCACACTTCAGTAACACTGTGGGTGTGCTGCCAGCTCCACAAAAGGGCACATAAAAGAGACCTCATAACTCCAGCACCTTCGCTTTCCTCCCCCTGCTTGCATCCGTTACACCAAATGTCTATGGTATTGTTCATTCATGTCTGTTGGTGGCTTTATACTGCTAAAATCCCAAACAAGAAAGATTAAAGTTCCTTTTAAAAGGGGGGAAAAGTGACCAAAAATATTAGAAATAGGTCTAGTTTGTCTTATTCTGCTTTGTTTCCTATAGCAGAACGCCTCATGCATGGTATTTCCAGCTGTGTTACATAGCCAAGTCCTTCACTGATAAACTGTATAAATATCTTTTTGTTCCTTAAAAATAGCTTCTCTACTATTAATAATAGTCTGGCCCTAGCTAATATGTTATAGTTGTAACTACATTTTCTTTTCTTTTTCCAACTACAATTTTCATTTGACAAGTAAATATACGGAGGGAAAATGCCATAAAGCAGTGTCATGGATTTTTAGTCAAAATGGAAAAAGTGGTATTGAAAAACTACTTTCTGTATTCTTCTCATGGAAATTGTATCAACACTCCATTGCATCTGTGATCTTATTGATGTTGGAACTTTTTCCAATAGTATTTTTCTCTGCCTCCTATGAATACCTGCACTAAGATTCCCACCCAACATGCTGAGAATCTCTCCTCACAACTCTTAGGTTTCATGGATACTGTCAGAGCACAGGCCCTTGTTCTCATTTTTTGACTGCTCCACATTTTTCAGTCCTATTACTTCTCTGATGACATCTGTGCCACTCTTTCTATACAACCCTTCTTTGGTGATATGTTAGTTTTTGAAATAATATTTTATTTTTTCCCCAATTACATGTAAAAACAATTTTAACATTCTTTTTTTTAATTGTGAGTGCCAAGTTTTCTCCCTCCCTCTCTCATCTTTCGTCTCCCTGAAATAGTATGTAATCTGATATAGATTACACATATGCAGTCATGCAATATGTTTCCATATTAGTTGTGTTGTGAAAGAAAGTGACAATTAGTATGCTTTCAGTGTGCTCTCAGGCCCTGGATGTGGAGAGCATTTGCCTTCATTGTTCTTCAGAATTGACTTGGATCCTGATACTGCTGAGAATATCAGTCATTCATGGATGATCATTGTGCAGTACTGCTCTTGCTGTGTACCATGTTCTCCTGGTTCTCCTTGCTTGGTTCAGTTTGCATCAGTCATGTTAAGTTTGTCCAGGTTTTTCTGAAATCAGCCTGCTCAACATTTTTTATAGCATGAGAGTATTCCATTATAGTCATATACTTGTTTAGCCATTCCCTAATTAATGAGCATCCTCATTAGTGATTTGCTACCGATTACGTCTGTCTTTCCCTGATGCTTTAGATGATCCTTAGCCTAAATTCTACATAAATGGTAGGACTCTGTGATTCAGAGCCGTGCAGTATTACTAGGATAGTTTTGTTTTTGTTTTTTGGGCTAGACCCCTGACTTTGTTGTTGTATGTGATTCTTAGTGAAGAAGCTCCTTCAATAAATGCAGATTTGCCTGCTCCACAAGGGATAATCTAAGCAAGTTGCCAGGGTACTGAGGTTAAATGACTTTTTCAAAGTTGTAAAACCATTGGACTTGAGCCCAGGTCTTCCTGACTCTTAAGGCATTTCCCTACCCATTACGCTATTCTGTTTCTTTTCTTTGAAAAATGCGGATGTTCAAAAGATGGATCTTTGTTCCTGGGAGAAGCTTGGGATAGTTAAAAGGTCTGGACACACCTCATTGGAGCATTTCTTCACTTGTTCTCCTCCTGTTCATTTCTGGACACAGATCTTTGACATCTGTTGCCAAAGACAGATATTTGCTCTTTTACATTTGTCTGAGATATAGGTGATGGTGGACCAGTTTTATTAAACGTTACCGATCTAGTTGCATACCCTGGTCTTTATAATAGGCGTTCTTCTATTTGACTTGCTGTGCAGAGCACTAAGCAGAACTCTTGAGTGATTATCAGGCACACTTAGGAAGCTCTGCAGTTTTCTTGGATTGGATGAAATCAGCACAATCGCATCTACAAAAAGGAGCTTTTGGTAGAACTTACTGTCTCTAAGGAATCATCCCTGTAACATTGGCAAACATCTTTGATAAGCATATATCTTCCCTTTTTGTCCCTCACTTGTTATTAATAATTAAAGGTTTATAAAACCAAAATTGTTTCTGTTATCTTTCAAGGAATATTGTTTGATTTTGATTTTTACAGAAGAGACTTCTTGTTGGGGGAGACTCTTTAAGGTTGCCTGTTTTGCTGCAACAGATCAATGTTTTTTTTTATAATGAAACAGTCCAGTAGGATTTTATGTTCACTATCCTTTCAGTCAGTTATGACTGTAAAGATTTGATCTGCTACCTCAAACCTTCATCTAAGATAGTCTTGATACATATGCAAATGATTCTCATACAATTCAGTAGAGGTGCAAAAGTAGGCACATGGATCAGTAGTTGTGAATATTTTTTCAGTCACTTTTTTTTGGTAATAAGATCTATAGAAATTTCTGATACTTAATGTCTATGGTAGTACCTATATGCAAATAGGTCTATCCCAATGTATAAAGTTATTTAAGAGTATTCAAAATTAATGATATGATGGTATATAATTGTGATGGAATTCTATTGTACTATAAGAAATTATAAGCTTGATGATCTTAGAAAAACATGGATAGACTTGCACGAAATAATGAAGAACAAAATGAGGAAAACCAAGAAAACCTTGTATACAGTAACAGTAATATTGTTTCACTTCGAGTGAATAAGTCATTTTGATTGTTGTAAATACCCAGATTAAACACAAAGGACATAAGAAGGAAGAAGCTATCTGTATCCAGAAAGAATTGATAAATAGATGTATAGAATGATTATACATACATTTGTGTGTGTTTTATATATATATATGTATGTATGTGTATATATATATATGCATGTATATGAATATTTGTATCTAATAATAGCCATCTTTGAGGGAAGGAAAAAATTTACATGATAACTTTTATATATTATGTTATCATATGTAATATATTCTATAATATGTAATATATATTCTAATTTATATTTTAAAGAAATAGCAAGTTGTACATAATAAATTTGAAGTTTTGTATTTATCTTTTTTATTTTGCTATGTTACAGAAATACTTGTTTTATTCCATAAATCAAAAATAAAATAATTTTTTTTAAAAAATTAATGAATCAAGACATTTTAAAAATTTAATAATACTGAATGTGTTAGATTACTTCTACATTTAAGTTGACCATATTCAAAAGAATTTTAAAAACATTAGAAGAAATTTGTACAAATTTAGACTTTGAGAACTTTAAAAAGCAGAATCAGCTTTTTTTTCCTTCTACTATGTTTAGCTGATATTATTATAATTGATGGTGCCATTAATTTTGAACTTCCTTTACTAGTTTTCCAAATTTGGACAAGACTCATCAAGTTTTCCACAAATATGGATGACTATTCTCTAAATGGGTTATAATATAGATATTTTTATCCCCCGTGTTCCCCTGTCCTCACCCCCATTCCCCACACACATATCCTTACCCTTTGGAAATTTCTGATTTTGCCTTCAAATTCTTTTTACAGGGCCTGGATTCCTTCTGAAAATATACAAGATATCACAGTTAACATCCATCGGTTGCATGTGAAACGCAGTATGGGCTGGAAAAAAGCCTGTGATGAACTGGAACTACATCAGCGCTTCCTACGTGAAGGAAGATTTTGGAAGTCTAAGAATGAAGACCGAGGGGAAGAAGAAGCAGAATCCAGCATCTCCTCTACCAGTAATGAACAGGTAAGTTCTACTCTCATCGGAAACTTTAAGTCATTGTTAAATGTGAAAATATTTGAGAACCCACTGCCCCATCAGTTACAAAATCTGGGTCATGTTTTTCCATTTCTTAACCATACTGTAAACTGTTCTGCAAAAAACAAACAGTAGCACATATTGTCCTTGTCTCCTCACCCCTAAGCCAAAGAGCCTTAAAATGTGATCCTCCCAGGAAAGAGGGAGTAAATTACTCATTTCAGGGATATGCATTGTTTTTTCAGATCTTTCTGCTATAAAGCATGTGGCATTCCAACACTGATAATTTACTAAGTGGTGACAAGTGTCTTAAGAGTACTAAGGCAGAAACAAGCAGTTTACTCTTTTCTCACCGGTAGGTCAGTATTTGCAGCCAAGATGAAATATTTCACAATATTGAAATAATAGGCTATTACTTTTATATGTTCACAGCTGAAGGTCACTCAGGAACCAAGAGCAAAGAAAGGACGACGTAATCAAAGTGTGGAACCCAAAAAAGAAGTAAGTTACCCTGACACTTAAGAGTTCAAGTGGCAATTGATCCAGAAAATATTTTCAAAGTCATAGACAGGATGGTTCCTCCTGTGAATGTTCGTATAAAGCAATTATCACTATTGAATTAGTTACATCAATTAAGTGTGAATGTTATCTTATCCCCCTTCACATCTTAGAGGTTAAGTGGGAAAGGACACTTTATTTACCATTTAACTTTGCTTGGGAAAAAGTTTATTCCTAAAACAAATATGAATCAGGCTGATATTTTAAAAGCCATTACTTTTTCAAAATGACAATCTTTCTTGATAAAATTCATGTGTTATTTAATTCAAGCTCTAGAGCTGAGCAAATAGTACTGGTACATATTCAATAAGAAGTGATTGGGAATTTTAACAAGTTAATAAATCTGGTCAAAACAATTGATTTTTTAAAATCAGTTATTAGTATGTAGAATAATTGTATATTTAAGCTTACTAGCATTCATTTTAAATTACATGACCCATAAAGTTAATCTCTAAGAAACTCATCAATCAGGTTCCCTTTTAAAGTAACTAATTCTTTAATTCTACTAATTATGACAGTTGTTTTTTACATGGCTATTTATGTCTATTACTAAACTTTATGTTAACATAGTTCATTCTTTATTCTTGTGTCTGAGATGTGTTTCATTATTGTCACTGTAGATAATGTCTAGTACTTTTTTTGCTCTCCAGGAACCAGAGCCTGAAACTGAAGCTGTAAGTTCCAGCCAGGAAATTCCCACAATGCCTCAGCCAATAGAAAAGGTTTCGGTCTCTACTCAGACCAAGAAGTTAAGTGCCTCTTCTCCAAGAATGCTGCATCGGAGCACACAGACCACTAATGATGGAGTGTGTCAAAACATGTGCCATGACAAATACACCAAAATCTTTAATGATTTCAAAGACCGAATGAAATCTGACCACAAACGAGAAACTGAAAGGGTTGTAAGAGAAGCAATGGAGAAGGTAATCCTGTCTTCGATGTCTGATCAGTGTAGTTTGTTTTCAGAAAATGTTGCTTACTAGATGAACACCATTTCCTGTGGTGGTTGAAGTGCTTGTATACCCACCATCTGGGCCACAGATTTACAGCTATGCATGTCACCTACTTAGGACTTTTTGTCCTAGACTTACTAATACACTAATATACTCCCTATTTCTTCTTGCATGTTTATGAAATCAAGAGGATGGCGTTATTTGGGTAACAGTGTATAGATTCTGTTTGCCAAGTTCTGTAGCCGTGTCAATGTTAATTGTGTATTTGGGGCTTGTTTTTTTTCCCTACTAGCTGCGTACTGAAATGGAGGAAGAAAAAAGGCAAGCTGTAAATAAAGCTGTGGCCAATATGCAGAGTGAGATGGACAGGAAATGTAAACAGGTAAAGGAAAAGTGTAAAGAAGAATTTGTAGAAGAGATTAAGAAGCTAGCAACACAGCACAAGCAACTGATTTCTCAGACCAAGAAGAAGCAATGGGTAAATATTAATTAGAGTATTTTTCATCTTTTTATTGAAAATCTACCTCATGTCTAATATTGACTAACAGTAACTTTGCTGTAGTGCATTTGGAAATTGCAGTGCCGAATTGATCAGTTTCATCTTTTCCACAAATTTCCTTTTGTCAGTCATTTGTTTAAAAATCAGTTTAATTATTTTACAATTGCACTTCTCTCACTCTGCCACTTAGTATCCAGTTACATGCTGTGTTTGTTAGTGTCTCCTTGCTTTACCTGGATTAGTCTTATCTCCCTAGCTAAATGCTAAGCTCTTCAGTGATAATCATGATATCATATGCTTCCTGTATCCCTTTCTGTGTTGAATACAGAGTAGATTCTCAGTAATTATTTATTGAGTGAGAAAACACAGCTTGCCTGCAACTTCCAAATTTTTATTGCCTTAAGTTTACTTCCTTTCTTGAAGTTTTGCCACTTTCTTTAATTCATCTTGCTCACTTTCAGCTTCTGTAATCTAAGGGGAATATTTTAAAACATTTCATAAAAACCTTATGAAAGTGAATATTGAAAATTAGTTTAAAGGAAAGATTTGACAAGCAGATAAAAGAAGCCTGCCAAGATACAGCTGTGAAGACAGGTTAGTGAAAAACCTGAGGGGGTGGGGGATAAGTGAAGAGAGCAAGATGGGGCAAGGAAGCAGGCAGGGTGCTTGGAAGCTGTGCTGTCGTAACAGTTCTGACTTGTTGCAGGGATGGGGGTAAGAGAGAATGGACCAGTAATCTTAAATGATGATAACATTCAACAGGCTAATCAGAAGAAGGAGATCCCCAACAGTAACTGAAGAATCAGGGAAAAGGAAGGCTTGAAAAGAAAGAAAGAAGACTGGTGTTCTTCACTGTCTGGTAGTAAGATGTCCAGGAGAGATGCTAGACGTATTAAAGGAGAGAACTTGAATAGATGCATGTCAGGTACCTAGACACAATTCTTGAAATAAGATGAGTACTCCCAGTGAAGTACAGTGAGACACCCTTTAAGAAGAAAGGTAAAAAAGGTGAGATATTCTCTCAAGGATTCTCTTTGAGACACAGAAGGATATCAGGAGAAAGGAGCCCAAGAAGCTCCACATATAGTTATAAGAAAAAAATAATGGCTTTCCTAAGATTGTAACTGCTGACAGTAGAGTATGATTTCTTAAATTTTATAAGTGGAAGGTCCCTGGAAAATTTCAAAAGAACAATTTTATTGAAAGAAAAAACTTAACAAAATCAAGATAAAATTTAGAAAATTGAACTTGTAAGTTGCCAGATATAGTCAGCATGTCCAAAAACTTAAGAAGTGTGCTGAAACCTTTCTCTAATGATATGCTCGGAATCTGTGTTTTGTGGTTGGCTTCTTTGTAGATGTTTTAACATCTAAAAGTTCAATTCTCTTGGGATCTAAGGTTGGCCTGAATTCATGTTCTAACAAGTCACATTACAGTGAGGCACTGGTATATATGGAAGGATAGAATTTGAATGGTTTATCATTTAATTTACATAAATGGCACGTCATTACCAAATACAACTATATTATAAGAAATACTCAATTTGAGGATGTACTTAGGAAATAGGAACTGAATCATCAGACTTCTTTGACATGGGTAAATAGTTGGAATACATAAGCAGGTTCATAGTAAATTGGAGAAATATAAATTGCTTCATTAAAATAGTATTACTAAGTGAATCACATTGGAAGCAGTGTTTTATGTTAAGGTTTATAAGCCAAAACTAGTCTGTTTGCTAATGGAAATAGCAACTGGTCCAGACTAGACAGATTGAAAAAAAAAACCTAACCTTTCCAAGTTTAAAAAATGAGTTCAGAAGTGATTAAGTTACTTAGTATGATACTTTTTAAGTCAAGAAGAGTTTATTTTTTTTAATTGAATGAATTTGTTGTTATTTAGAAACATTTTAGGGTTTGTTTTTTTTTAAGTTCAATAGGATGTTGTTTTTACCTCAGTAAAAGTATTTGTTTTTTAAATAAACCTCTTTTTAAAGATTTTACTTAAACTTTGCTCTGTGCTTGGACAGTTGTCATTCTCTACTGGATTTATTTCTACCTATGTGCCCTTAGTATTTCTTAATACTGTTCTTCTTTGCCTTTCACTTAAATAAAGAGCAGAGAATCGCCTAAGTCAGGCTTCGGCATTTCAGTTAGGTGTGTCACACAGTTTACATTTACATGAAGAGATTACCACCAAGGCTTAAAGGAGACACTGAATAATGATTCTACTGGGATTCTCCAAGTATCTGTCTTGCCCTCCTAAGTAATATACTTCCTTCTCCACCCCCTTTGCCCTAACCCCCTGACCCAGCAGAGGTGAACCTGTTTAAGAGGCCTGGCTCATGTGCCATATATAACCTATGGACATACTTCTTGTTCATGTCGCTTTTCAGCTGATGTTCCTAATAACTTCTAGAAACATCCCGGAAGATGGATTTCTAGAAAATAAATACTTGTTGAGGACACTGTTGCAAGTTACTTCCTTGAGCTGAATTTTAGGGAAAACAAAGGAGAGTACTAACATATAACTTTTGTAGTTTCTTTATATAAGAAAGATAACTATCTTACTTTACTCTTTAAATTGGGGGGATCCTGCATTTCAGGTTGTGAGTACCCTGTAACTATGTTCGCTATTGTTTTACAGGGTCCTGCTTTATTAAGCAAATAAAATGTAAAGGGACCTTGTCTTCAGAAAAAGCAAAGTTCCATTCCTGAAATTTAAATGCCTTCCAAACTAAGGGTGATACTTGATCATGGTGTTGAAAGCTTCTTTCTTTTTGCAGTTTTGCCATATGTTCCTTTGTTCATTTTCTTTTCATAAGAGTATATTCTGTGGATTACATATTTTTTTAAAGAATATATTCTATGGATTACAAATGTTTTTTAAACACGTATTATTCAGTACTGGGTAACTGATATACAAATTCTTCAGGATAAACTTGGATATCCCAAAATGATAGATTGTACCCCAAAGGTTAAATGGCCTTTTATTTCACAAAAATCCCTTGGTCAAATCTCTAATTTTACAGAAGAGAAAACCAAGACCCAAAGAGGAACATGGCTAGTTGAAGCTTACCTAGGTAGTAGAGCTAGAATTCAAAGGTAGGTCAAATTACAAAAGGGCTCCCTTGTGTCTTTTCAGCAGAATGATCTTTCACCTGCTAGATTACCATGAAAATATGCAGAATACTCAGTTTTCTGGATTTGGCTATAGAAAGAACTGGAGATGGCTATCTCTTATTTGTGTCTTGGGTAAAAATCGTTATCTAATAAATTATGTCTGGTCTTATAAGTAAACTATTGCTCTACATAAATTGAGGGGCAAGTTGGATACTTTGGGAGACGTTGTTGTTTAATCAGGTCTAAGGACATCACTTTGTAAGTGTTGACTTGAATGCACTCTGTACCTTGGTGGAGTTGATCCACCTTAAAAATTATCAAATTTAAATACAAGTTATTCAACTAAGATTTATTATTAGTCCCAACTTTGTACCTAATGGAATGCTTTGGAAAAGGAGAAATATAAAAGATATGGTCCTTGCCTTTTGGTGGAAGTGTATGAAGAATTAAGCAATGCATCAGAAAATATGTTCTTTTTACATCCAGTCAAAAGAGGATTACATAGAGAGGGGTTGAGTTCATTAGGGGAGAATTCCTTGAAAGGGGAAATTTTTAACATTTTAATTTTACTTTTTTCACTTATGAGCCAAGTTTGGAAGGATGTGAGAGACATGGTTTGGTAGGAAAAGGGAGGATATTTCAGCTGTAGAAAAATTTAAGTAAAACATAAAGGAGGCTGATGGAAGAGCTATGTTAATACATATGAGATAAGGTCAGCACAGGCTTCCATATTGATGGTACATCTTAAATACTGGACAATAAGGAGTTTAGGATGACAGCATCTGTTCTACATCAGGGAAATAAAAAGAATTGAAGTGATGTTAAAAAAAGATTATGCTGATACTTGAGAAAATAAGAACAACTAGAAATAAGACCAAGGCATAACTGTTATTCACATAATAGCATGAGAGTGAGAGATCATGTCATTGTTCCCACAAGACATATAGAGCACAAAGTAATTAATCATGGGAGTCTTCCTGAGGATCCTTTTTTTTTTAAATATTATTCATACTAAAAGAAAATTAACATTTCTTGCCTCTGTCATTATCGGTTGTTGGCCTTTGGTATTCAGGAAAATACAAAGATGCAATAGGGGTTGGATAAGCAATTTTATCAGCTTACTACAAGGATAAATGGCGGTCATTGACAAAAAGATCTTTATTTCAAAATTATGCAGGTAAGTCCATCAAGTGCCCAGATTTGAGTTAGTAAGGCAGGGTTTGACTTAGAATAAGAAAGAACTTCCCAGTCATTAGAGCTATCCCAAAACGAAATAGGGTGTTATGGAGAGGATTCATGTTTCAAGAGCAAATTAGACTAGGTGACATCTTAGGACCCTTCCAACTTTCAGATTCTGTGAAATTGGTCCGGACCCAGCAAATGTTCAAGTATTAGTAATGGTGCTAGTGTAACTTGTGGGAAGATTTTTAAAAGTGCCAGAAGTGTTTAGTGATCTGTTACCTTCACCAGACTTCCTTTTGTTTCATAGTTTGAAGAAAGGAGGCATAAGATTTAAGTTTGTTAAACCCTTTCTTGACTAGATCATTTTGGAAACATTGATCAGATCGTAGGCTCATGACTCTGGAGTTGAAAACAACCTTAGGCATCATGTCCATTTCCCTCATTTCATAGATAGAGGGAAGCCAAGGTCAGGGGAAGGAAGTTTTCTGTCCAAGGTAGAGAGAAGAAACCAAATTCAGGTTCAGCACCTACTGGGTCAGTGCTCTTCCCACTGCCCCATGCAGCAGCTGCCTGTGCAGAAAGCCCAAGCTGACTTGTTAATCATTAAATGCAGAAAATGGGTGTATTCAACATAGAATCCAAACTAAAATGAGCAAGGAAGAGGTTTAGTTTCTCAGGCTCCTTGTCCCAGACTGCAATAATCATGCTTCCCGGCTTGTTCTCCGTAGTGCTACAACTGTGAAGAGGAAGCCATGTACCATTGCTGTTGGAATACGTCCTATTGCTCGATCAAGTGTCAGCAGGAACACTGGCATGCTGAACATAAACGCACCTGTCGCCGAAAAAGATGAAAGCTGTATTCCTCCTCCTCCAGAGAGAGAGAGAATCACCCCGATGATGCTATTCTCAGACAAAGCGGTTTTTGTTTCCAAGAAGCCAAAATTGTTTAGAATTTGCTTCCCATTTTGCACCAGCCTTTAAACACTTTTCGTGAAGAAATTTTGCACAGTAGTTTAAATCTTCTGTTCATGCTCCTCCAGATTTTGTCAGTAAGTAAGATTAACATCAGTGGAGGGTATTTTAAGGGTTATTTTAAATGAATTTTAATTGAGGATTTGTTGCATTTTCAGCAAATTTTAAAACATTTTTAGGTTTTACAGAGATTTTAACCTTTAAACAACAGATCTTTAAAAAAACAACAGGTGAATACAAGTGAGTTTAACAAAGAAACATTTAAAATAGATCTGAATGTAAGAAATATAGAACTGTTTCAGAAATAAAACATACTACCTTGATGTAACATTTATTTCTTAACCTTGTTGAGCTGGTTTTGTTCAGCTTAATTTACTGTTTAAAGGCATTATCTATTGGTTATGCCAGTGGGTATATGATTGAATTTAGGGAACAGGGTTGACACAGCAGGTGCTAGTCCTGCATATTTTTTCTTAAATATTTCCCAATTGTGTTTTTCATTATTTCTTTTCAATATATAACTTTTATAACAAATTATTAGCTTTGATCTTGTAGTTTAAAATTGCAGGGAACTGGGGTAATCTTTTACTGAGCTGGATCTTAGAGAAAATGAATATTTAAATTTTAAAGTTTGCACATTTCATTCTTGTCCTAACACGAGTGCTTGTAACAAAACAAGGAAAAGCCAAAAACTACCTTTATTCATACATGAAATTTTAGATGAGGCATACAAATTTCTTAAATGCTTCCCTTCCCTCCCCAAATATCATCTGATTGCCTATTATCTGGTGTCACCTAGTCCATTGTAAGTTAATACTCAAAGGAAAGAAAGCACTTAAGTGTCACAGAAGCCGTTATGTTTGTAGTAATGGGTCATTGCCTGTTAATGAGCTCCATCACTGTACACAGAATGAAGAATAATGCATGTTAATTTTCTTGTATTAAAGATGCCGTGATTTGTAAAAAGTCTGTATTTTGAGGAATGTCTGAATTAAGAAGCATTACCAATAGGAATGGATCGATAGTTGAATAATGAGTTTTTTATACATAGATATATAAATCACACCCAGTAAAATTTAAATTTCTTTTCTTTTAAAATGTCTCTTAATTTCTTTTTTCAAAGGCTGATTGATCTTAGACCAAGTCAAATTCCCTTTATCATCTAGCTATTTTTTTGAGAAGTTAGAGGAATAATTTGTAAATATTTATTTAGATCTTTGATATTTATTAAAAGCAATTACACACAATGGAAGTGAAAAAATAAGGAGAAAAGCCTTTTAAAAAGTTTTCTCTGGTTTTTGTCAGGGTCACTCTAAATAGAAAAATCTAACTAAACCTTCTGTGAAAAAAACATCCAAAACTAATGTTGTTGCAGATGGTGGTGACACAAGTTAATTGACCAGCGACTGCCAAATAATGCACAATATTTTGCAGAAACTACATAGCAGCCCCATTCAAAACAATGTACTAAATTACACAGTTACTTGCGTTATTTCTCGTTTCTGTGTAATTACTCCATGTTGCCATTGTGCTGTGGCACTGGTGAGGTCCATCATAGCTGAAGAAAATTAATCTAGTTCAGTTATTTTACAAATTCCCAAACTTCGATCCACCCCTATGAAAGCAAGTTATTGTGGAAATATTTTTGGTGTAAAATCATTCCAGAGTATGTACTATTTAACTGATAGCTGCATGAAAGTAAGATTTCGTGTTACTTTGGCTTTTTCGTCTCTGTTGACACGGTTGCACATTTCCAAGTTACTACAGCGTGAAAACTGTGTGTTTAAAAAAAAAACAAAAAACAAAAAAAGACATTGTGGCCTGGTTTTGTATAAGTTTTAGATAAAATTACAATTGATTGTTTTAGGAATCATTATTAAAAATTAATTTTCTGCAAATCATAAAGCTATATTACGGTGTTGAGCTTAGCCACTATGCACATTGTAATTATTCATTGTGGCTGTCCAGTTCTATGATGCATTCTGGCATTTTGTAAGCTGCTCTGACTAGCAATATATAGAGTCATTTAATGTGTTAACATTGGTTAATAAATGTATTTAAAAAAATCACTGGCTTAATAAAGTGTCAATCTAGTCCAGTCCCCTGCATCTAAATACAACTGCAGCTGAATGTTAATTCTGTATTATGGGTCATTCATTGGCAACCATTTTCCTTATAAAAGAATAATTTTATTAAAGTAATTCTCCTATAAGCAACATTTATTTAAATTGAAATTTCATTCACGATTTTTTAAAAGTTGTGTTTTGTACCATGGTTAACAAGAGAGGTTGTGATATCCATTTGAGGAACCCGATAAATTTAATACATCGCCATATTTGGATTTTTCCAACTTTTTCAGGAAAACTAACTGTATTTGGTCAATAAAACCATCTATATCTAATAAAGTTGGTCTGGTTTCTGCATCATGCAAAACTGGGCAAACACTTTAAAATGTATGTTAGTAAGGAATTAAGCTGAAAGCTTTTTTTTTTTCAATTCTTTAATTTGCCACTCAATGTTCTGTTGACTAGCTAAGACACAGCAAATTTGAATCACCTGCCAGGTGACCTTACTTTAAGTCACTGGGATTAGAACATTGTGATTTCAGCTAGAAAACAGAAATGCTTATTCTTTTAGGAATTGTGCTGTCATTGAAATTTGCTAGTGAATATATGTGAGATATGTTCACATGTATGTATTTGTGTCATTTCTTGGGCCATACCCTTTCCTCTTCTTCACCCTGCTACTCTCATCCACAGGTGGAGGAGATCCCATTGACCCCAAAGGGAACTCCAGCTGCAGGACATGTCCAGAGAGGAAGGAAAATCCTCACTGTAATCACTTCCAACATTCAATGTTTGACCATTTCTGTGTATTATCTTTGGATCTCTATATAGTGTATGTCACAAAAAGAGAGAGAGACAGAGAGAGAGACAGAGAGAGGAAACATCAAAAAGCGAGACTTTATTGCTTTGTAAATTGAATATAAAACAGAAGTATCTTGGATTTTTACTGTATTAAGCATTTGTTATTCCATTTTAAGAAATAATGTTCCTACAGTACTATCTTTGTTTGCTTTTATGCTGTACATATGCTCCACTGGAACATGTCAGACATGATGACTAGTGGATCTCATCTTTTTCTTAATTTAGTGGTGCTCCTACTTTCAACTCACCAATCCCAAATGTTGGTAGTTTCAGTGTCAGACTCCCCAGCATTAAAAATTAGTTCACCTGGTCCTCATCTGCTGCTCTGTGCATGTTTCTTGTCCTGTAAGCTAACGTCTCTGAAAGACAAGTTTGCGTTCTGAAAACTGGTTTCTCAGATTATCAGAGGAAATGAGGTTGCAACATTGTTAATAAAATAATTTAAATTACCCTATTATGACTTTGTCAGTCAAATAGCATTTATTAAGTTGGTTCTATATACCAGGCACTGTGTTAAGCTCTGGGAATACAAAGAAAGGCAAAAATAATCATCAAGCTAAGCACATTTTTTTAGTGAGTTACAAACTACAGACACATATCTTTGAGTGCTGGGTTTATACAGGAACATGATGCTCTTAAAATAGCAGTTTACCAAATTGAGGGCTTTTCCTACTCTTTGGCAGATTTATATTAAAAAGTCCATGTGTCATTTGGCCAAGTATGACTGAAATGTGAACTCTTTCATTTCCATGGTTACAAAAGCAGGAAAAGGTAATAGAAAAAATTCCACCACCTGGAACAAGACCAGACTATATTAACAAATCATCTAAATTTTAGGGTTTCTTTTAGAAGTGCCATTTTAAATAGCCAAAACTAAAATTAAGAGTATTGCCTCATAGATACCCTCCTTAATGATTTTTAATCAGTGTAGAAAATCTCAACGTAAGTAGCACTGGTGGCCCTACTTAATTTTATATGAAAACAGGTGTTTATGGAAGTTCTTACATAGAAAAACGATCCATTTGCAATGTGGTTTATACTACTAATTAACTTAGTTATCATTTTTTTATAGACAGTACAAATTCAATTCAAAATGACCCATTTTCAGGGTGCTTACATTCTATAAAGACAAAGTATTTTCTAGAGTTTAATAAAGATGACAAATTGCTAATAAGTGGTTCTAGAGAACATAAAGAACAAATAGAGAAGACTGGAATACCCCAGGAATGAACCCGAAGGAGAAGGAAGTAGTGCTTAGAATAGGGAGCTTTGCGTAGGCAGCTCATAACTGAATCACAAAAATTCCAAGTGGAGCTATCTGTCAATAGATTCCTACACCTTTTATAATATCAAAGGTAATATTGGATTTAAATCTCAGACCCTGAGAGAAATGTGAAATGCTGCGGGAGAGAACCAGTGTGGAATGTTCAGTGGCAGAGCATTTACCTGGCCCATGTTCTTGCCTTATGATCAAAGTAGGGGTCACTGAGGTCCTGGCACCAGATTGTTGACAAAGGGCAGAGGCATGTTCAATATATTCACCCTTACCCTGGTCAGCATTCCCAGGATCCCCACGTAAACCAGCCCCCATCCAAATGATTAACAGTTCTAAACTACAAATAAGTGTTTTAATCATATATACCTTAAACTGTTGAGGCAACAAGACATCATAATGTGAGGTGGAAGGTACTTTGTTTAGGACTTGATAAGTTACTCGTTCAGCCAGAACAGAGTGCAAGGCAAAAATATGCTCAATTTTGAGGAATGTACAACGCTAGGAATCCTAGCAAAAGAAACAGGCTCTAGGAGGGGAAATAAGACAAGTGTGCAAATCCAGGTCCTGTGGAGGGTCAGAGGAGCAAAGGGAAGTTCCATGAAGGAGGTGACTTTGAAATAAACTCTTATTAGATTTCCATTTTATTGAATCGTAAAGGACTTAAGTGGATACACCAGAGGTGGGGAACGTGTGGCCTTGAGACCAAATATGACCCTCTAGATCCTCAAGTGCAGCCCAAACTGAGTCTAAACTTCACAGAACAAATCCCCTTCATTTGAAAAGAACTGTTCTGTAAAACTTGGACTCAGTCAAAAAACCACACTCGAGGACCTAGAACACCACATCTGACCTCGAGGCCACAAGTTCCCCACCCCTGCCAATACACCTCATGGAAGTGGGAAGAGGGAGGTGCACACACAGGAGTAAAAGTATGTAGTAATGAAATTCTGTATCCCACGGTATGTGTTTAGGAGTAAGAGAGAAACCTGGAAAAGCAAAACTTGGACCCAGATGATGAAGAACCTTAAATGCTGTGAACTTAATGTGAACCTTGATCAAAGGGATATTACCAAAACTATGCTTTGAGATTAATTCATCAATGGTATGTAAGATGAACTCAACAAGAGGGAGACTAGGCATCTATTGTTATATTGCAGCTGTGATATGATCTGAAGTCGCGTAGCTGCAGTGGAAAGGGAAAGGATGGGATGGAAATGAGAAATATTTCAAAGTAGAATTAATAAGAATTGGTGACAATTAGGGAGAAAGGAGTCAAAGGAAAGGGAGAATCCAGAGCTAAAGGTGAGTTAATTGACATTTTCATCTAGGTTTGTCAGAGGGTAAGGAGGAAGATGGAAACAGCATGGTTTACTGAAACTGACAGGGCTAAAAGTCAGGGAACCTCCTGGTTGTGACATTAAAAAGATCTATGCCTTTCAACAAATCATTTCATATATTCAGTCATTGGTTTCTTAAAATGAGGTTGGACTAGGTGATTTTTGAAGGCTGTAGTTCTGACTCTGTGATGAATCTGATTTTTCACTCAATGAATTTGAGGTGCTAGGAGGGCATCCAGATAGTGACATCCAACAGATTTAGAAATTAGTAACTTGAGCTCAGGACAGGGGTTAAGATTGGATATAAGGATTCAGAAATCATCTGAAGAGTAGTGATAATTGAAACTGTGGGGCTAGATAAGATCACAGATTGTGTTGGTGTAGTGAGAAGGTTCATTAATCATTCCTTTTTTCATATACCTTCAATCTTCCTCTGTCCACTAATTGTTTTTAGTGTGCCTCAATCTTTGAGAAAAGCTTCTCTTCAAGTATTACTTGATTAGCACCAGCTCTCCAAAACCCCTTTATTACCCCTGCACCATTTTAGTGAAAATGAGCTTTCCAAAGCCACCAGTGACCTTTTCATTGCCAAACCTAATGCCTTTTTTTCCATCAATCCACAACCTCCCTACATTTACTTATTTGGGTATCATTTGACTCTGTGCATCTTGCACTCCTACCAAAAAAAAAGAAACAGAATAGGAATTGTAGCATCTCAGAGAACAGTTAGTCCAACCTATACCAAACTGAGCATCCCTTATGTAATAAAGCCCAGAGATGGTTTCAACTTGCCTTTGCTCATAGGCCTTTGAAGAAAGATACATAGCAGCTCCCTGCCTATTGGACAGATTGACTCATTTGCAAGTTTGCTTCATTACTATGTTGTGTTCCTTTTCTGTCCTCCGACCAAGCAAAATAAATCCTTCAAACTTTTAAAGCAAATCTCTCTCACTCTCTCTCTTCTCTCTCTTTCTCTTTCTCTGTCTCTGTCTGTCTGTCTCTCTCTCTCTCTCTCTCTCTCTCTCTCTTTCTCTCTCTCTCTCTCACACACAGACACACACACAAGCATTTCTAGTACTTATTAATTTGTTATGGCCTGGAGACTTCTCACAATACAAATTGCCCTCCTCTGGTTGTTCTCCAATTTATTAATGTCTCTTAACAAACAAACAAACAAAAATGTGCCCAGCATTGGAATTAATAAATTAGGGACTGGCTTTTTTGAAGAAATCTTTAGTAGAGGTTAACAGTTTATTATGTCATCCCCTTGTCTTTCTCTTGTTTGTGTAGGGAAATGTCTGTTTTCTTGATGTTTTGTCAAGTTCCTACTAATGAAAAGGAAAAATATTTTAAAGTTGTGTTCGGAATTGAATTCATTACTCCATGTGATCTGACCAAAGCAGGGAACAACAGTGCTATTATCTTCCTAATCCTGGACACTTTCTGTTCAGTCTGACTTTATGACTCCATTTGGGATTTTCTTGGTAAAGAGTTTTTCTGTCATTTCCTTCTCCACCTCACTTTACAGAGGAGGAAACTGAGACAAAAGGAGTTTAGTGATCTGCCCAGCATCACACAGCCAGTAAGTGTAAGAGGCCAGATTTGAACTCAGGAAGAAGAGTCCTTCTGACTTCAGACTCTTTATACTGTATCCCCTAAATCCTAAAGACTAGCCCTACCTCCTTTTTTTTTTTAACCCAGCCTGAAATTGCATTAGAGTCCTAAGCTACAATACCACACTAGTGACTCATCGGAATCACAGTTCACTAAGACCGCTAGCTCTTCTTCAGATAAAGTACTGGATGGCCTTGTCTCAGCCATCTTTTACTTGTAAAGTTTATTTTGTACAAGTATTAAGACATTACATTAAGTATTTACACTTTAAAGTATTAAGACAATTTATTTTTGGAAGATTTAACCCATTTTACCCTATTGAGATAAGATCTTTTGGGATCTTGACTGTCATCAAGTGTTAGCTATTTCTGCTACATTTGTACCCTCTGCAAATGAGATTAACTGTGATCTATCCCTTAATCTAAGTTATTATTTTGAAAAAGTTTAATTGTTGACCAAGCAGAGATTCCTGGAGCACTTCATTGAGGTCTTCTTTCAAAATTGATGCTGCATCATCAGTGATTGTTTGGGGGGTTATCCACTCAGCCAGCTCTAAATTCACTTAGCTCTAATAGTCTCTAGTCTACATCTCTCCATCTTGCCCAAAAGAATAATAAAAAAGAATAAACCAACTCCGTTGTTAAAATCTATGTGAAATATCTACAGCATTCCTTTGATTTACCAGTCTAATAACCTTTTGAAAATAGGAAACAAGGTTATTCTGGCATTGCCTAAAATATATATTAATGGGGATCTGAGGGGCCATCTAGTCTACCCCCTCATTTTACCAAAGATGAGGGAACAGAGCTGTGGAGGTCACATGCCTTACCCCAGACTACCAACAGCACACAATAGAGGTGAGTTTTGAACCAGACCCTCTGGCTCCAGAGACAGTACTATTGCTACTACAGCATACTGCCTGTCCTTAATGAAACCAGAGAAGGGGTCTTTGTATTGTGTATTGTGTATGGTGTATTGTGAAGATGTTCACTAATGCTCCCTTTCATTCACTGACCACAGCTCATCAATTACACCCACCAGTTCTATCTAGAATGCAGTTTCACCTACATTAAGTTGAAGATCTTCTGGATAGGCCTTTGACTTGAACTCCTCAAGGGCAGCAAGATGGTCTCACTATCTCAATGTTTATATTGGATAGCAGTTCTCTGTTACCTTTTTTTTGGTCTTTTTTAAATCCAAAGATCATTTTTCCTTTGAAGAATAAACAGAACCAAGTAGATTAGATGTGTCTGACTTTTCTCTGTATTTGTTTATCATCATGCCCTTCACTCCAAGCAGTAGTTCTTTTTATTCTCTTTCCCTCCAGTGTAGTTTTATAAAAAAAAAAAAAGCAACAAACAATCTTAGTTCTCTTGACCAGCCTAAACTATTCCAAGTTTTTCTCACAAGACTTTGACAGTTTTCTATATACATTCCATTAGTGACTCTTACATCCATCTTCAAATCCAAATATATTCACATCATTCTCTTAATCAATTTCATCATCAAAATTGTTTGTTTTGTGTTTTTGGAATTTCATTGTTGAGGGTATCCCCATCTCTTGTGGGCTGACTTTATAGAATCTTAGTCCATTGGATCCTGCCTATCTTTTCTCTGCACCTTTTGAATTTTTTTCTCCCTAAATCCTAACAACAAAAATCATGAAAGAACAGACACTTCTTACCACAATTCACATCATTTCCAGCCCCAGCTTTGGTTTCTTCTTAGCAGTGAGAATCATATCCTGCATAGAATTTACCTTTGTTGTTTCCTCCAATATTAAAGTCAGGAAGTTCTTAGCTGCTTTGTCTTTGGTAAAAGGGAGAGTTCCAAAAGCTGTCTAGAAAAGTGAAGTCTCCTGTCACTTCTGCTGGTATCTGTACCAGGTTTGTGAGCTGCTTCCTGAAATTTTCTATTTCATCTTTCCATCCAAGTGATCTATAGTATGCTTTAATTTACAGAATCACTCATTTCTTTCCCTAAATACCATCCACCTTAATTCCCTACTCTGGTACTTAGATTTTTCTCTCATGATACTCTATTTCACTTTTTTCTGTCCTTTCTTTGAATGTCATAATCTTTTAAGGCCATATTCTAGGAATGGGTCTCATCCTGCCATGTCTCAATGAAACCTACAAAAGGTCAGATTTGCCCCCTTGCTTTAGGACCCCTAGTTGACCTTTTATCCATATTTGTATGAATATCTGAGATTACAAGTTTACAAATTGGCCTCTTTTTTGGATGTTGACCCTTCTGAACTATTGAGTATCTTGCAGCTGTTCTTTTTACTTTGGTAGCTAAGGTGTATGGTGGTTACACAGCATTTTCTTTTTTTTTTTTTTTTTTTCCAGTTTAGAGATTTGCAAAACTTTGTTGAGATTTGCAAAACTCCAGGTAAATACTTTATCTACTCTTTTTAGGTGTACTCCCTCCCTGACCAGGAGTCTTATTGCTATATTTTAAGCCATTGTCAATTTTATTAGGTATAGTCTCTTCCTGTTCATTTCCAAAATGTCTTTCTCTTCTGAATCCCTTTTCTTTGATGGAATTCAATCAAAACACTATTTAATGCTCCTACGGTGTTTAAAGCAGTATTTAGCAATGCTTTCTTGATTCCTTCTAGCAATATCATTTGTGCCTGAAGGAATTTCCAGAATTGGGTAGTTGTCATCAGGATTGATATGTTTTAGAAGGTTCTCTGGACATCCTTGAAATACTCTAGAAAGACAAAATATTAGAGTTATTACCATGTCAACAAATAATTCAGCTGGAATTCCTGTACTATAAAGAGTCCGCAGTCATCACTCTTAAACTCTTTCTCTATCCCTTAACTGGGTGATCTCACCTGATAACATCTTTAGGTCTACATTATCATTTCATTCCTTGTCAGCAACTACTTTCTCTTCTGATCATTCAGCTCATTTCTCTTATAGAAGTTTAATTTTTTTCCCCTTAAGGTCCAAGTTTTCAGTGATCCTTTTCTCCTTTGTGTAACGGTTTGCAAATTCCGGCTTTTTTGCACTGGTCAGAATTATCCTCTGACTCTTCAGATAATTATGGTTCTAAGTTTTCTCACTGAATCCTTTGTTTGAACTCTTTAACACTTTCTTGTAACATGATGACTAGAAAATGGGGCGGGGGGGATCATATTCCTTAAGCTGAGGTGAGACCATTAGACGTCACCAAGGAAGGTAAAATCCACAAGTTTGTTCTCAAGGAACTTATAAGAAGGAAATCCTACAGCTACTCCTCTGTATTAATACTAGCTCACCTTTATAACACTCATAAAACATGAAAAAATTCTTGGAACATACTCATGAGTAGAGTGGTACAAATATTATTGTCTCCATTTTATAGAAAAAGAAATTGAAATTCAGAAAGGTAAGTAGGGATGAAAAGGCCAGACCTGGAGTCAGGAAGACCTGAATTCAAATTTGACTTCACATGCTTTACCAGCTGTGTTACTATGTGCAAGTCACTTAAGCTCTGCCTGCCTCAATTTCCTCATATGTGAAATGGAGACATGATAACACCTGCCTCCCAGGGTTGTTGCAAGGATCAAATGAGCTAATTGTAGAGAACTTAACACAGTGTCTGGCACATAGTAAGCACTGTGTAAGTGTTAGCTAGTTTCATTATGAACCCAAGGTTCCTGATTCCAAGTCCAGTATGCTTCCCATTATGCTGCATCATATCTTTGGAAGGATCATAGGATCATAGTTCTATAGCTAGAACAAACCTTAGCGATCACCTAGCTCAACCCTCTCGTTTTACTGAAGAGAAAATTGAGGCCTATAAAACTTGCCCAAGGTCACACAAGGAATATCAGACGTGGGGTGTGAAACCAGTTCCCCTTACTCCAGAGCAAACTCTCCTTATCGTCAAGCACACTAAGCATTGTTTTGAGTCGTTGAGAAGTCAGTACATGCCAAGCAATGCAGCATTATGGAAGGAGGACACAAATAGAAAGAGAAGATAATGGTCTCCACACTCAATTAACTTTAGTTAAACTGTGGAAACTGAAGGAAAAGGATTCTAAATACTCATAAAGCTTCACTTTTAGGTAAAGTAAGGTCCACAACTAGGGTACAGAAGGAGCTGGCACCATAGCAGCTCCCAGAGTGAAGCAATGGAGAATCGTGTGGGTAGAACAGTAATAACATTCATAAAATATTTTACCATTTTCATAGCACTTTTACTTGTGTGTAAAGCAATTCAAAGCCTGGGAGGTTGGATGCTAGTCACATCAAAAATAATGGCAAGAATGTGATGAGTCAGAGGGAAGGACAGGAGCAGGGAGCTAAGCTCCACAGCAGCCCCAGACCCCACTTTGATTTCACTGGAGATGTTTGCCTTGCCACTGAAATTCAGTGACTCTGGGGGAGAGAGGGAGGCAATCACTTTGCACTGCTCTGCCTCACTTAAATTCAGTTCGTGTGAGTGTCAGCACATCACCCTTGTTATGTCATCAGTCCCCTCGGAGAACAAGAGACGAAACCACACTGGACACCAGCAAACCTTGGTGGGAGTTATAGTTGGAAAAAGTCACAGGGCCTGAGACTACGCAGCTCTTGTGAGGTTTCTATTACAGATTTTTTCCTTGAACGTCTGTCTTATAATACAATATGATGGCAAAGATCTCCCTGCAGGATTGAATGAGAGTTGTAAGGAATTTGTAACCCTAAATCATAGAGTGTTCTGGGATAATGGAGTGCAATTCATTCCCCTCCCCACCCAGGCCCCACTTAAATGTGCTACTTAGCTGGTCAGTTCAGTGTTTGAAATGAACTTGGTGCCTGGAGGGGCCTTCTGAAGATAAAAGCTTTCCACAACTAAGACCTCGCAATTGCCAGATCAACCTGCTTCTTGGGGAGAAGAGAGCAGGTAAAGATTTGCCCTTGGATGATAATAAGCATCAGAAAAACCTGCTTCCCTCACTAAAAAAAAAAAAAGCTAAAGGTTAAAGAGAAATAGTAGAACCCACTCCTCCTTCTCTGGAGAAGCATCACCTTAACTGAGGACTTCAGCAAAGCTCCTTAACTATGTGCCCAATGGACTGACACCTAGCAGGGATCCTAAGGCTAGCAGAATTCTCCCCTGCAGACTCGGTTCCATGAGAGGCTGGGGGAAACAGGCCCAGAAAGAGGAGAGCGATGGTAACAACAGAATACAATGAAGGCCCTGCAATATTGGAGACTTGAGCTGTTTACTCTGGCCTTGTCTCTCCTCCATGTGTGTTCCCCTCCACCCCTCTCCCTGAGCGGGTCTACTGTTCCTAGTTATGATGGGTGTATTTGTAAGACAATATGCCCCACGTTTATGGGAGAATGTTCTGCAGCTCTGCTTAGTATACTATTTCATTGAGTACTTTTATATTGACCTAATTTTATCCTCTGAGTAGTTAAAAACAAAAACACAATGCGGGTAGAGGTTTGGGAGCTATGGCATTTGGATGGATGCAGATACACCAAGTATCTTGAATCTGTTCTGGGGGCCTCATGTAAGGAAAAGTGATCCTTTCCTATCATCATCCTATCCTCAGGTGATAGGCATATTTGATTTGATCCTCAAAAACAATCCTGTAAAGTACTGAAGGAGTTGATATTCCTATTTTACAGAAAAGAATACCGGCTAAAAAAGGTTAAGGAATGTTCCCAGTGTCCAGGGAAACCTTTTTATTCATCCACAGCTCTATGCAAGCCACCCACCTAGCCGCCATAAAACATAAGAGTAGTCCAGTAATTAAGGCCCAACAGTAATGATCTTTATGCTGCGACACCAGCCTTTGAGAATGGATCAAATTCATCCCACACTTCCAGTTACCTTTGTGAAGGATTACATACCATAGCAAAGATCTGAAGGGTGTACCAACATAAGCCACCAAGAAAGCCACAAAACAAAATCAACCAATTACAAAAGTGAGCAACTCCATTCAATCTGGAACATCCAGAAAAAATGAAAGTGGAGCAGGAGCCATCATTGGCTGGAAGAGTGTGAAGTAGAAGCCAGTAAATGGAGCTTATGCTTGTGGCCTTAAGAGGAAAGGCTGCACCAAGTAAAACATATATGTTATATATGTACAATGTGTGTGTATGTGCATATATACATACATATATATACACATATACATATAGGTATACATATATACATTTCATACGTATATTGTGGTATGAAATGGGGACTTACAGTTTATTATATAATCATTATGCTTTTGCTTTATATATATATGAAAATTATTTTTGTTGTATAAACATGGAATAATTTTTTTAAATAAAAGACATTTATAATGTGTCCATATAACAGCTGCAAAACTTCTAAGAATAACAAAATGGAACGCTGAATCAAACTATATGTTGTTTAAAGAAAACACATTTGAAACAGAGATTCTTACAGAATTAAGTATGAGGGGCTGTATATGAAATAATCAGAGGCAGCATTTATATTTCGGACATTTCAATAAAGATGAGTGGAAAAATTAAAGTATGCTTTAAGAACAAATAATGAAATAACATTAATGATAAATATATATATATATATATATGTACTGAATATCGTTGTATCTAAATACTTAGAAGGAAAGTTAATTGAATTAGAGAAAGAAATGGACAGCAAATCTCTAACAGAAGACCCTTTCCAAGCTACACAAATTTAACAAAAGTATGGAGAAGAACAATTTTTTCGGACTCGAGTTCTTAATAGAATCTGGGTCACCTAACTCTGCTTTTCACTATCAGTCAACAGACAGTGTCGTACACACAAGAAGTGTTAGGGAAGCTGGGATAAATGATACTTAACAGGGAAAGTGGTGGAGGTTATTTTACCTGGGCTTTGAAGCATGGGCAACATTTGATTAGGTAGAGGAAGAGGCAGGCATTCCAGATATAAGAGATGATTTGAGTTAAGGCACAGAGGCAGGTGAGTCCAGGGGACACCGGCTAAGCCAGTGTGCCTTGACTGTATGGATCGCATAGAAGCAGGACTATATGAAGTGATTTTATATTAATAAGCCACAGGTTGCTTCTAGCTAGGGTCCAAGCATTCCCAAATGGGGCACTACCTCTCAAATATTCCAAGGTGTTTATGGATTGGTACAAGGGAATTATGGGAAATAAACCTGGAGAGGTGGGGAGAGGTAAGTCAATCTATTAAATTCCTAGAATACCAACCTAAGAACTTGAGGAACAGGGGCGGTGGAGCTTTATTCTTTAGCCAGTTGGGAGTCACTGAAGTCTGTGTTTTAAATTTATAATGTACCCATTTTTAACAGCAGTGGCTAAGAGAGGAAACAACTCTCATAGTGAAGGGAGGTTGACGCTGAAGCAGCCAAGGGGAAGCCTGCTGTTGGCACTGAGGAGGACATCTGTGTTGTTGCCTTTACCAGCCGAGACTTTGCCAAAGCTGACACAGAGGCTGCCTCCTTTGTAAATAAACACATCTAAGCCTTAGGGTGCTTTTAGCTAGGGCTTTCCTCACTTTCATTTTACAAATAAAAAGGGTACGTTTTGTTTTTTTGCTCTGGGCTCAACGTCAGCTCAATTCTGAGACTACAGTGAGAGGCAGCATGATGACATGAAAAGATCAGTGTACTGAGTCAAAAGACTGGTTCAATCCATATTCGGCTCACTTAGCTCTTTGATCTCCCGCAAGCCACTTCATTTCTCTATCTCAGTTTCCTCCTCTGTAAAACTGGGATGATGATGTTTAGAATACCAACTTTGCAGGACCAATGGGATGATTCAATCGTGTCATTTATTTGAGTGTTTTGTGTCCTGTAATTTACTGTCATAATCTTGTATGCCATGATAGTAAAGGGTGGAGTGGGGGAACATGTATTTATTGAATGACCATCCTCCCCTCATCTCCAAACCATTGAGGGCATTAAAGCCAGCTTTTTTTTTTTTTTAACGTTTCTCTGGAGATTATATTTGCCTCTTTTGGGCATACTAACTTCCAGTATTAAAAAAAATCTAAAATTTCTGAAAGTGAATAGTCACTCCCTTAACTGCCTGTATCTTATTCTCTACTCTTCATATATTTTCCATAGTGTGTGTGTGTGTGTGTGTGTGTGTGTGTTTTAAACTCTCCAACTAGAAAATGACTCACTCAACATCTTGGATATTAATGTGTTCTCTATTTGCACAGATTTTGCTCCTGGTGAGGATTTTCATTTCCCCTTCCTCGGGGATTTCTCTGTGTATTGGTACATTCCAGTTGTGTTTCATACCATGTGGAGGGTGAAGTCCTCATTTCCCACAACTCCTGGAGGACAGTTTAAGAGGATCATGAGAGATCAATCTTTTAAGTTGAAAGATACCAATAGGGTTACAATTTCTCCTAGCTTTCGGGTCTTTCCTTGGATTATAGTATATGTCTGGAAAATCTAACAAGCAAGGTTAGGAACCTCTGCTCTTCCTTGTTTCATCAGCATACTTTTAAAGCCATGCTTAATGCTTTAAGGGAAAGTGGACTCAACATCAGTAACCTCCTGGACTATAAATAGTCAACCAGATTCAATTGAACTTGAAAGAATCCACTGAGTCAGACACCGCCTTTTGGCCTGTTTTAAGAAGCATCAACATTTGGTCAACAAGCATTTTTTTTTCAAATTAAATATTTGTATTTATTTCATTAAATGTTTTCCAATTATATTTTAAACAATTTTAACATTCATTTTTAAAAATACTGAATTTCAAATTCCCTCTCCTGCATCTACCTTCCCCCACTTGAAAAGATAAGCAATATAATATTAATTATGCATGTGGAATCATACAAAACATATTTCTATATTATATCAACAAGCATTTTTAAAGCATTTCTTCTGTGCTAAAGCACTATGCTAATCCCTGGAGACACAAAGGTTAAAAACACTCCCTTCTCTCAAGGACTTTACATTAGAATGGGGAAGACCACAACTAATAGGGAGTTTATTGAGTGGGGGTGGGTGAGAGGGAAAGACATCGTCAAAACAGCTTATGGAAAAAAACTCTTTGGCAGCTGGGTGATGAATGAATTGATGCAGGAAGAAACTTGAGACAGAAAGACCAGGGTCCAGGTGATAAGGGTCTGAACTAGGAAAGGAGCAGTTAGTCAACCAAGAAACATTTATTAAACACTTACTGTGTGCCAGGGACATAAATAAAATCATTGCTCTATTTGCTGTTGCCAGGTAGCTGCATGAGTGGAGAGAATCAGCCATGTTCAAGAGATATTGTGAAGACAAGATGACAAGATTTGACAATAGATTGGATAAATGGAGTCAACGTAAGGAAGGAATGGCACAAAGGTTGCAAACCTGGATGACTGCAAAGATGGTGATGTCAATAATAATAGAAAGGTTGGGAAGAGGGGAGGGTTGGGGGGAAAGATGAGTTCTCCTTTGACATAATGAATTTGAAGTGATTACGAGATTTCAAATTTGAGATGGTCAAAAGATATTTGTGATGTAAAACGCAACCAGGAGGGAGACATGACAGACCAAATATAGAGGGATAGGAATTATCTGTACAGAGATGATGCTAAAGTGCATGAATGCATAAGATCACCAAATAAGAAAGTATAGAGGGAGAAGGAAGATAGCTCAGAACAGCGCCTTGTGGGACATACATGGTTAGTGGGCACCATATGTATGAAGATCCAGCCAAGGAGAATGAGAAAGAAAAATCAAACAAGTAGAAGGACAACCAGGAGGAAGTAGCATCACAAAACCCTAGAGAGGAGAGAGTATCCAGGAAGATGTGGTTATGGGCAGACTGCAGAAAAGGAAAGAAGGGTGATGTTCGAAAGGCTGTTAGAGTTGGCAAAAAGAGATGACGGGTAACTTTGCAGAGGGCAATTTTAATCAATGGTGAAGTCAGGTGCCAGATTGCAGAGGATTTAGAAGAGAGTGAGAGGAGAGGTGGAGTTACATTCCGTAAGTGATTTTCTCAGAGTTTTGCCGAAAAGGGGAGAAGATAGTATAACACTATGAAAAAATGCTCTAAATCACTAATTGGAGAAATGCAATTTAAAGTAGTATGAATTGACCCATAAGACTAACAAAAAAGGAAAATGACAAATGTTGGATGGGCTATGAGAAAATAGGCACGTTGATGCATTGTTCTTGGATCTATGAATGGCTACAACCATTCTGGAAACCTGTTAAGAATTATACACAGAAAGTTACTAAACAGCACATGATCTTTGATCCAACTATACCACTACTAGACCTATTCCCCCTGAAAAGAGGAAAAGGTGCTATGTCTAACAAAAAAACCCCACTTATATTAGCAAAATATTGAGTAATGACAATTCATTTTGGTATATTAATATGATGGAATGTTACGGTGCTGTAAGAAAAGAGGGGGAAATGATTTCAAAAAAACATGGAAAGACAAACTGATGAAGAGTGAAGAAAGCAGAACCAGAGGAAAATTTTATATATCAATATTTTAAAAAAACAAATTTGAAGACATAAATTGATGAAGAATGAAATTCACTAAATTAGTAGAACAATTTATACAACAGCATTGTGGGAAAAAATGACTGAAAACTGTAAGAACCATCTCTGATCAATATCCATCTATGATTCCAGAGGAACGCTGTAGAGAGAGGTGATAAATTTAGGATGCACAATGAGACATTTTTTAATACAACCAATGACAGAATGTGTTTTGCTTGACTATTGATATTTGTTACAAGGTATTTTTTCTTTCTTTTTTTCCTAATGAATGGGTGAAAGAAAAAGAAATTAAACTATAAATATTGTTTTTGTTTGTTTTTATAATAAATTTATTTATTTAACTTTTTACATTCATTTTCACAAAATTTTGGGTTCCAAATTTTCTCCCCATGTGTCCCCTCCCCCCACCCCAATACACCAAGCATTCTAATTGCCCCTATCACCAATCTGCCCTCTCTTCTATCATCCCTCCCTTCTCTTGTCCCCATCTTCTCTTTTGTCCTGTAGGGCCAGATGACTTTCTATTCCCCATTAACTGTATTTCTTATTTCCTAGTAGCAATAACAATACTCAACAGTTGTTCCTAAAACTTTGAGTTCCAAATTCTCCCCATCCCTTCCTCCCCACCCATTCCCTTTGGGAAGGCAGGCAATTCAATATAGGCCATATGTGTGTAGTTTTGCAAATGACTTCGATAATAGTCATGTTGTATAACACTAACTATATTTCCCTCCATCCTATCCTGCCCCCCATTGCTTCTATTCTCTCTTTTGATCCTGTCCCTCCCCGAGTGTTGACTTGAAATTGCTCCCTCCTCCCATTGCCCTCCCTTCCATCATCCCCCCACTCTGCTTATCTCCTTCTCCCCCACTTTCCTGTATTGTAAGATAGGTTTTCATACCAAAATGAGTGTGTATTTTATTCCTTCCTTTAGTCGGATGTGATGAGGGTAAACTTCTTGCTTTTCTCTCAGCTCTCCTCTTTTTCTCTCCATTAAAAAGTCTCCTACCTGCCTCTTCTATGAGAGATAATTTGCCCCATTCCATTTCTCCCTGTCTCCTCCCAATACATTTCTCTCTCATCACTTAACTTCATTTTTTTAAAGATATGATTCCATCCTATTCAGTTCACTCTGTGCTCTCTGTCTCTGTGTGTGCGTGCACATGTGTGTGTGTGTGTGTGTGTGTGTGTGTGTGTAATCCCACCAACTACCCAGATACTGAAAAGTTTCAACAGTTACAAATATTGTCTTTCCATGTAGAAATGTAAACAGTTCAACTTTAGTAAGTCCCTTATGACTTCTCTTTGATGTTTACCTTTTCATGCTTCTTTTCATCCTTGTGTTTGAAAGTCAAATTTTCTTTTCAGCTCTGGTCTTTTCATCAAGAATGCTTGAAAGTCCTCTATTTCATTGAAAGACCATTTTTTCCCCTGAAGTATTATGCTCAGTTTTGCTGGGTAGGTGATTCTTGGTTTGAGTCCTAGTTCCTTTGACTTCTGGAATATCCTATTCCATGCCCTTCGATCTCTTAATGTAGAAGCTGCTAGATCTTGTGTTATCCTGATTGTATTTCCACAATACTGGAATTGTTTCTTTCTAGCTGCTTGCAAGATTTTCTCCTTGACCTGGGAACTCTGGAATTTGGCCACAATGTTCCTAGGAGTTTCTCTTTTTGGATCTCTTTCAGGTGGTGATTGGTGGATTCCTTGAATACTAATTTTGCCCTGTGGTTCTAGAATATCAGAGCAGTTTTCCTTGATAATTTCATGAAAAATGATATCTAGGCTCTTTTTTGATCATGACTTTCAGGTAGTCCCATAATTTTTAAATTGTCTCTCCTGGATCTATTTTCTAGGTCAATTGTTTTTCCAATGAGATATTTCACATTATCTTCCATTTTTTCATTCTTTTGGTTTTGTTTTGTGATTTCTTGGCTTCTCATAAAGTCATTAGCCTCCATCTGTTACATTCTAATTTTGAAGGAACTATTTTCTTCAGTGAGCTTTTGAACCTTCTTTTCCATTTGGCTAATTCTGCTTTTGAAAGCATTCTTCTCCTCATTTTGACTTTTTTGAACTTTTTTCTCATTTGACTTTTTGAACCTCTTTTGCCAGTTGAGTTAGCCTATTTTTCAAGGTGTTATTTTCTTCAGCCTTTTTTTGGGTCTCCTTTAGCAAAGTGTTGACCTGCTTTTCATGCTTTTCTTGCATCTCTCTCATTTCTCTTCCCAGTTTTTCCTCCACCTCTCTAACTTGATTTTCAAAATCCTTTTTGAGCTCTTCCATGACTTGAGCCCATGGAATATTTATTTTGGATCTTTGGGATTCAGAAGCTTTGACTTCTATGTCTTTCTCTGATGGTAAGCATTGTTCTTTCCTCATCAGAAAGGAAGGGAGGAGATATCTGTTCACCAAGAAAGAAAGCTTCTATAGTTTTATATTTTTTCCCTTTTCTGGGCATTTTCCCAGCCAATTACTTGACTTCTGAGATTCCTTTCCACACCCACCTCACCTCCAGATCCACCCAGCTAGTGCTTGGGGTCTGAGATTCAAATGCTGCTTCCCAGCCTCAGGGCTTTCAGCAGGGGTGGGGCTGCTATTCAGTGTGAGATTAAGTTCAGCTGCTTGAGTGGGGGCAGGGCCACCACCAGGGGCTCAGTTCCCTCAGGGGATTTATGTGGAGACCTTCAATAATGACTCCCAGTTCCTCTCTGCTTTGGGAGCTCCTGTCCACTGCTGCTTCCGCTGCTGCCTCCCGAGGGGGCCTGAGTTATGGAGACACCCCACTCCCCTCTCGGCCAGCCAAACAGGCTCTCTCACTGACCTCTGTGCCTGTGGGTGGAGGACCTGTGTGGCCCCTGGAGATTCCATCCCTGAAGCCTGCTTGGATCTGCTCCTCTTGGTGCCGCGTGGCCAAGGCAGGGCTGGGCTCTGCTCCGGGTCCTGTGCGCAAGAGACCTTTGGTGTCGGTTTTTCAGGGCTCTCTGGAACAGAAATCTCCTTCACCCTGTTGCTGTGTGACTTCCACTGCTCCAGAATTTGTTGGGAGTTCTTCTTTACAGGCATTTTATGGGCTGTGGGTTCGGAGCTAGCATATGTGAATCTTTCTACTCTGCCATCTTGGCTCCTCTATAAATATTTCTTAAATAGTAGCTATTATGTATATAACTCTTTAAAGTTTGCAAAGTACTTTATAAATTTATAAATATTATCTCATTTTATCCTCTCAACACCTGAGGGAGGAGCTATTATTATCCCCATTTTACAGATGGGGAAACTAAAGCAGGGATCTTTTTTTAAGTGACTCACCCAAGATCACAGAGCTAATGAGTGTTTTAAGGCTAGATTTATACTCTAGTCAGAGGACTTTGGTTTAAATCTCACCTCTGATGCCTTCAACACACATGACCTTGGGGAAATAATTTCATATGATTTCAAATAGTTTCCTCAGCCTCACCTTTCTCATCTGTAAAATAAGAGAGTTGGATCAGAAGAGGGGAAAAGGAGAAGGAGGGGGAAAAGGAAGAAGAGGAAAAGAAGGAAAGGGGGAAGAAAGAGAAGAGGATGGAGAAGAGAAAAATAAAGAAAAGAAGGATGAAATAGAGAAAAGGAGAAAGAGAAAAGTGGATTAAGAGAAGAGTCAGAGGAGAAAGAGAAAAATAGACCTAACATTTCAAAACTCTGAGTTCGTTGCAGTTCTACATCTGAAAGTTTGGTCTTTGGGAGTTCCCACGGCTTTAGTCACCCCTGCAGGTGAAATGTGAATCCTGAGTGAAAGATTTTTCTAATAATTGCCACTATCACCTCATCATAATAATATTATTACAGAGAAACTAGAAGAGGAACCAGTTCCAACTTCCATTTTAGAGTTGGTTATTTGTTCACAATCACTTGGTAAAAAGAGTTGGAACTAGAAGGCAGAGAATCTCTCTCCCTCCAAAAGCTCAGCTTCCTCCCCAAGTCAGAAGGGTGTGAGGGAATGAAGGTTACATTCTCATTCAGCATTAGAGACTGTGTCTCTGGCTGGGCTCCAGTGGATTAACCACAAAAGAAAAAACCTCATATACTGCTCAGGCATCCCCCAAGATTCAGAGTAAGGAATGGAAAGACTGTAATGTTGTTCAGTCGTTTCAGTCATATCCAACACTTTATGGTCTCATCTGGGGTTTTCTTGGCAAAAATACTGGAGCAGTTTGCCATTTCCTTTTCCAGTTCATTTTCCAGATGAGGAAACTGAGGCAAAGATGGTTACGTGACTTGCCGAGGGTAACACAGCTATTAAGTGTCTGAGGTCAATTTGAGCTCAGGAAGATGAGGCTTTCTGACTTCAGACCAGTATTCTAACCACTGGGTCAACCAGCTGCCCCAAAAGACTGTAATATTTAAAGCCAAGGAACATCAGTTCAAATTATGACTCAAACAAGAATCCTCAAGCAAGTCACTTAACCCTTCTGTTTCCTCATTTGCAAAAGAAAACGATGCTATCTTTCTCATCATATTTTTGTGAGAAATGTCCTGGAGTTTAATCAGCAAGCATTTATTAATCACGACTAAGTCCCAGGCATTGTGCTAATTGTCTGACATTCAAAGAAAGACACAAAACAGTCCCTGCTTTTAAGGAGCTCAGTCTAACAGGAGAGATAACTTTAAAATGCTAAACAAATGTGAATTATTGTTGTAGCTCTTGAGGTCAGGGGAGGCCATTGTGCACAGTGTTGCTTCTACATAAGCAATACTCTACTTCCTCTGAGGGTTCCTGGGAAAAGAATCTGCAGCAGCTAAGCTCATTAGGACCATTTAGCTTTACAGTCTTGCCAGGGTAACTCAACCTCTCTAGAGCTTGAGTCTCTCAGAGTTTGGAAAGAGTTTTCATATTTTTTAAAAAAATTTCATGTATTTATTTATCTTTAGTTTTCAGCATTCACTTCCGTAAGCTTTTGAGTTTTCAATTTTCTTCCACTCCCACCCTCCCCTTTCCCCAAGATGGTATGCAATCTGATATAGACTCTACATACACATTGCTATTAAATATATTTTTATATTTGTCATGTTGTAAAGATGAATCAGGACCAATGGGAGGAAGAAAACAAAACAAAGCAGCAACAAAAGAGAACAAATGGTATGCTTCCATCTGCATTCAGACCCCATCATTCTTTCTCTGGATGTAGATATAGTATTTTCCATCAGGAGTTTTTTGGAGTTGTCTTAGATGCTTGCATTGCTGAGAAGAGCCAAGTCTATGAAAATTAGTCATTGTACAATGTGTCTGTTACTGTGTAAAATGTTCTCCTGGTTCTGCTCACTTCACTCAGCAACAGTTCATATAAGTCTTCCCAGGTTTTTCTGAAGTCCACCTGCTCATCATTTCTTATAGCACAAGAGTATTCCATTACATTCATATACCGTAAGTTGTTTAGTCATTCCCCAATGGATGGGCATCCCCTCAGTTTCCAATTCTTTGCCACCACAAAAAGATCTGCTATAAATTTTTTTGCACATGTGGGTCCTTGTCCCATTTTTATGATCTTTTTGGGATGGAAAGAGTTTTCTTCAACTTGTTTTGCTGCCTGCCTCATATTTAATTTGCCAGGCTGACAAATGAGGGAGCTTGAGACAACTTTTGTCCTGTTACTTGTCTTTAGGGTAAGTGAGTTTGCTCTTCTTTGGTATGTGGCTATAGGTAATCAGTCCAAGATTATCCATGTAATCAACATAATTATCAATATAATCAATATTCTTATCAATGTAATGGATTATCAAGGTAATCCAACATGGATGTGCTGCATGGCTGGTGGCTGAGCAGCTGGGGCATAGGGAGGCACAGAATCATACAAATTACAAATTGTATATTTACTTATATCAGGCTGCTTCCCCATAATTAAATATAAGCTTCTTGAGCGCAGTGCCTGTTTTTCATTGTTTTTGGCATCCTGCCTAACACAATATCTGATATATAATAAGTTCTGAATATAGGCTTATTGAATTGAAGGAAAACACAGCCATAATTCCTACCTTATGTATGTGTTCATACCAGCATCAACAAATATTCAAGGAAATAATAACAACTCACATCAATGATCAACAAATAGCTTTCTTCACAAAGAGGCCAATGGTGAAGATGTTATTATGATTACCATGCAAATTCGAATTAATGAGACCACTTCACCGAATTCCTTATTCATACTAATCAAGATTTAACTGTGTTCCCATTGTACAGAAGACAAAGCTGGTATTTAAAGATGCCAAGTGAATTGTCCAAGTAAAAAGCTGAGAAGCTGGGACTCCAGCCTAAGTTTTACGACTCCAAATCCAGTGTTCTTTCCAATTTGTCACTTTTGCCTGGGCAGCAAGTTGTTGTCCAGGCCTTTTATTCAAAAGAATATGAAAGAATGACTTGATAACTTCCTCATTTCTGAATATTTGCTCACATCATTTTCCTGCCTGTCCCACCTTTCCTTTAGGATTCAGGTCAATTTCCACCTAATTCTGGGAAGCCTTTTATCACTATTCCAGTCCAAAGTAATTTTTCTCTTCTCTGAACTGTATCACTCATTTGTACCCACTGAAATAAAATCAGTACAAAATAAAATCAACTACATGTAAGGCTGTATGCTAGGTGCTGTGAGGAAGCCAACAGAAGGTAAGGATCAGTCCTCAGATACAGCATATATCATTTACTCCTTGCATTTGTCATTCATCCCATTAGGGTTGACTAAGCCACATCGTATCTCCTGAACTACTCTATGTCTTCCACATTGGCTAGCACAGCCAATCAATTATTAAGCACGTATTAGCTGTCTTCCATGTCCCATGGATGATGCTAGGATGGTCCTGGGGAAACATATGCAAAACCAAAACAGTCCCTGCACTTGTGTTATGCCAGAGAAGAGAACTTCTACATTTATATGTTTACAAAAAATAGATATTTGATGATGGGAGGATGAGGTGGTGGGACCCAAGGAAGTTAAATGACCTGCTGATCTTCACACAGTAGCAAGTTGAGGTCAGAACTTGAGCCCATATCTTTTGACTCTCTTAAGTGAGAGATCTTTTCTTCTGTGTTTTTAGGTGATACATGTACAATCATATTAAAGATATTTCCACATTAGTCACCTTGTGAAAGAAGAATCAGAAGGAAAAACCACAAGAAAGAGAAAAATGCTTTGATCTGCATTTAGATTCTCTCTCTGGATATGGATAGCATTTCCCATCATGAGCTTCCCGGAATTGTCTTAGATCATTGCATTACTGAGAAGAGCTGTCCATCAAAGCTGGTCATTGCGCAATGTTGCTGTTACTGTGTACAGTGTTCTTCTGCTCACTTCGCTCAACATCAATTCATGTAAATCTTTCCAGGTTTTTCTGAAATCTGCCTGTATTTCTTATAGCACAATATGGCATTCCATTACGTTCATATACCACAACTTGTTCAGTCATTCCCCAACTGAAGGGCATCCCCTCAATTTCCAATTCCAATTTCCACCACAAAAAGAGCTGCTATACAAATTTTTGTACATGTGGGTCCTTTTCCATTTTTTATGATTTCTTTGGGATACAAGCCTACTAGTAGTATTGCTGTTTCAAAGGGTATGCACAGTTTTATAGCCCTTTGGGGATAGTTCCAATTGCTTTCCAGAGTGGTTGGATCAATTCACAACTCCACCAGCAATGCATTAGTGTTCCAATTTTCCACATCTTCTCCAATATTTATCACTTTTTTTGTCATATTAGTTAATGTGATAGGTTTGAGGTGGTAACTCAGAGTTGTTTTAATTTTCATTTCTCTAATCAATAGTGATTTAGAGTATTTTTTATATGACTAGAGATAGCTTTAATTTTTTCATCTGAAAACTGCCTGTTCATGTCCTTTGACCATTTATCAATTGAGGAATGAGACCTTACCTTCTTTAACACAAGTCAGGAAATCCTCCTGTAAAGGTGGGGATTAGATCCAATGGCCTCTAATACCCCCTCCATTTCTAAGTCTATGATTCTGGAATCCTCTGAGATTCCTCTCTTTTTAAAGCCTATCACTGTCTGGCTCCAACCTATTTTTCCAAACTTTCACTCCTCCAGGAGCCTCATGTTCAGCTTATGTGCATCCTGTCTCCTATCTTCATGATTTTGCATAGAATATTCTCCATGCCTGGAATGTTCTCACTCAGTAGGCATTTAATAAATGCTTGTTAGCTAAGTGCCATGAAATCGCTGTTCCCCATCTCACCCAACCTTCAGTCATTGATTTTCTTGTATAGCCATCCTAGGTGTGTGTCCCATTGGTCCTAAACTCTCAGAGAACAGAGAGTACATCTGATTTGTCTTTTATCTTCGTTGTCTTCTGCCTCCGCTCACAGTAGGTGCCTAATAGATGTTTGCTGAATTGGATTGAGTTAGGTTTATGCTTAATACAGACCAACACCCTGACTAATACTAAAAAATTGGCTGCTTGGTATTGCTTGATGACTAGTTTTGGAAGCAAAAGATAATAAACCAATTTCCTTTCTCTAACATGGCTATGGCCACTTCCTTTGCAAAAACACAGTCCCTGCCAGGGTTTCCAGGCCAGGAAAAGCGTAACACCTCTCAGAGAAGGACATATGTAGAGCCTTTGCTCCAAGGGCAAGGAGGTATTGATGACCCAGGTGGGGCTATTCAAGAAACTAGGTTGGAATGGAGAGAAAAGAATTTTTATAACCCCTTCCAGAAAGGCAGTCATTGGGGGGAGCAACTAATGGTAGCTTAGAGAAGGTTGAGTGGGAGAGTGAAGAGGAGGAGGGATAGGCCCCTTCCCTCAGAAATGTCACAAGATTCATACTTCACCCTTGACTCCACAGGTCACTGCAGGCAGCACCTTGGGCCTGGGATAGTGAGTTGGCACAAAGTTCCCACCCCATTCCAAACTTCCACTTCCTCTCCCCTACCAACCTCCCCCTCCCCCCCAAAAAAAGGAGAAAAAAGAAAGGAAATGAGGAAAGAATAACAAAAAGGGGCAAGATTTGAAAAACAAGTCCTCTTTAAAACACATTTCCTTCTTCTGCCTCCCTTCCCTTCTTGCTCCCAGACCCTAGCTGTCTCAATATGAGTGCCTCCAGTATGTCTGGGTGGAATGAGACATCAAGTGCCCTTTGGGGAGCCATCAGAGGCAATCATGGTAACTGAATTTTGCTTCTCACAAAGTCATATTATTGTCACTTCATATTCTCTTTCATTGGTGGCAAGGCAAGGGCGGACTGGGATCTGTCCTTCCCGGTGTGGAAGTAATGCGAGATCAGCCCTCCCACCAGGATGGGGAGGAGTTCCCCCCACACCCCCCCACTCTCCCTCACCATGCTGGGCTCCTGCCCGGTTTTGGGAGGAATCTCGAGGAGACCAGAGAAGAGAGAGGTGGCTATTGTCCCATGGCATGGACATGAGCTCAGGGCAGCAGCCGGTGTGGCCACACCACAGCTTAGCTGTGCTAAGTGACCTCCAACGCAAAGGGCTAGAGGGAGGTGAGTGTGACATCCTTGTGTTTTATCACCCTAGGAGCTCAAGAGCTGAGAGGCCCCAGCCTGACCTGGCCCTGCTGCCCTCCCTGGTTTTTCTTAAATTCATCCTGTTAAAGAATATCCTTGCCAGATAGAATATTATTTCTCCTGGACACCTGTGGTCAACCTTGTACTTAGGTTTCATGTGACCCACTGGTTGCTGCATGAGGACGCCATGAGAGCACCATAAGAAAGAGGGACCTTAGCCTGCTGGAAGCCAGCTGGCTTCTCCAACCAGGGTCATGTCATAAATCCCCACAGAGGGCAGAATTACTATGAATGCAGCCCTACCTTATGATTCCCCTTCGAGTCAAGGTTCCACAGGCCTAGAAAGGGGCAGATGCTTGGGTGAGGTTGGAGATGGCCCCAAACTGGATGTGGGGGGTGCCTGGAGGCCTCAGCTGCAGACTAACCTAGTGCTCATGTTCATGTTACATACGTGGCCTTGTGGACCTCCAAGGCATGTAGATAATTTTTATTTTTCTTTATTTTTGTGATTTCTATGGTTTGTGATTTCTGTGGTGGAGGGCAATGTTTCTAAAACTGTCTGGTCTCAAGACATGTTTAAACTCTTAAAAATTAAGGAACCCCTAAATGCTCTTGTTTATGTGGTTATGTTTAATCAATATCTACTTAATTAGAAAAATGTTAATTCATTAAAAATCACAATTAAAAAAATTATATGTTCATAGCAATAATCTTTTTAGAAAAAATAATTATTTTCCAAAACAAAGAAAATAGTGAGAAGAGTTACATTGTTTTACATATTCTTGTGAATCTCTTTAATATCTGACTTAATAGAAGACAACTGGTTTTTAGACCTCGAAACTTCCCTCCATTCCCCCTCCCTCTCCCATTTTTTGGCTGTTGTCTTTCCCCTTTAGAAAGTAAAAATCCTTGATGTGTATTTTTTTTTTGGTTTTAGGTTTTTTTCTGGTATTTGCTTACATCCAGCACTTAGCTCAGTGCTTATTCCATAGTAAGCACTTAGTAAATGCTTCTCTTCCATCTGTTTTCAATATATTGTGACTGTGTGAAGTATATGGAAAAAAATCCAGCCTCTCAAAGATATGTCTTCAGAACCTGGAGTAGTATTGTAATAGGCAAGTAATGTGTTAGCATTATTATGAAGATAGTTTTGACCTAGAAGGCCCTGTGAAGGGGTCTCTGGAACCCCTAGGGGTTGGTGGAACATACTTTGAGAGCTGCTGGTACAGGCAAATCCTGGTGAGGAATTTCCTTTACCAATGTCAAATCAGCATCTCACAGAATTAAAGCACTTAAGGCCACTCAGGGGGCATGTGTGCTGGGTAGGCCTTAACCCAGTTTTTCTTTGACTTCCTAGACCAGTTCCCTAGGCACTGTAACATCCTGTCCAGTGGGACATGAATATACATTTAAAACAGTAGATGACATAGGAGGTCTCTTTTTGTTTATAAGCCTAGGATCCTTGTTCACCAGCTCAGTTCAGTAACTTGGAGGAATAATACAGAGAGTTGGCATTTATATGTGGTTCTGAGGTGTGCAAAACTATCTCTCTTGATCCTCCATCACAAAGGTAGGGGCTGCTATTTAACAGAAGAGGAAACTGTGATGGAGACCGCTTGTGGGATTTGTCCAGAATCAATCACCTAGGTAGTGACTGAGGCTGTGTTTGAACTCAGACCGATCCTGACTCCAGGACCACCATAGCTGAGCTGCCAGGAAGGGTAAAGGACAGTGGCTGAGAAAGCCTTTATGCTTGTTTTACTCCATAAATTAAAAATAAAATAAACTTTCTTTTAAAAACGCACAGTCATTCTTCAGGTTAATTTACACATCCTCCTGGTATATTAAATCAGAGAAGGATATCCAGAAGAGAAAGGTCAGAATGATGAGGACTTTTAAAGTCAGGTCATAGGATCACTTGATGGAGCTGGTGATGCTTAGCTAGGAAAAGAGAAGACTGGAGGATAGGGTAATTGTTTTCGGATTGTTCAAGAAGGTTAGGCTTTCTGCCTGGTGTAGACCTAGAACCAATGGATGAAAGCTACAGAAAGGTAGATTTCACTTCAAAGTGATTTCATACAATCAGAGCTTTCCAAAAATGTGATGTTCCCACCCAGGGAACTAATCCTATAATTTAGGCAATAGAAGAAATAATGAGTAATTTGTCCCTGGAGGCATTTAAGCAAAGGATGGATGAATATTTGGGAGGGATGTTGGCTCCCGATCCCATACAGTTTGAGAAGTGCTGCAAGGATCTCAAGTGGGAAAAGTATAAGAAACCCTGAGACAAATGGGAGTCATAATTTGGGCAGAGGTTGGCCTACATAGTATCTGGGGTCCCATCTAAATCTGGAATTTTATGTTTCCAAATGGGCCATCTCAACCATACAGCTTGGGTTAAAGCTTTCGTCTAGAGATGAATTCCTTGGGATACTAAATTCTTATACTTCAATACTTCCAGGAGTCATGATTTCATTAGTATAGGTCCACCCTCCCTCCAAAAATACACGTCATAACTCCTCCCTAGGTGGTCTTTTTGTATCCAAAGATCCAAAACACAATCTAGAGGCCTACTATCTACTGACAATGGCCCTCTCTGAATTTATCTGTGCTGGTCCTCAGACAAAAGGTACGCAGTCCATTTGTTACAGGGCTCAGTGTTTAGAACCTGTCTAGCTTAATAAGACTTATGAAGGCTTCAACTCCACTAGAATAACTTCCAACCACCTCAAGTCACTTCCTTGGCCAAGTGAAATGCTGAGTCTTGTCACAGCGTTTTACAGTTACTATTGCCATAGGACTTGGGCAAAGGCAACTCCATTGGTTTTTATAAATTTTTATAAACTTATAAATTTTTTAATAAATATTTTTATAAATTTCAATTTTTAAATTTAAAGACTAATAAAATAAATATGCATTATATTCATCTATTATAGTGATTTGAAATTACATCTATCCTGTTTCCAAAATGCTTCTCTTTTACTGTTGTTTTAAGTTTTATTTTCAGTTCCAAATACCCTTCCTTCCTCCACCCTTCCCCCTGCTCATTGAGAATTCAAGAAATATGATACCTATTCTACATATGAAGTGATGCAAAACATATTTTTGCACTAACTATATTCTAGGAGGTGGGAAAGCAAGAAAAATAAAGTAAAAAATTATACTTCCATCTGCGTGCTGAGTCAGTTCTCTTTCTGGAGGTGGGTAGCATTTTACATTATGAATACTTTGGAGTTGTGGTAGATCATTGCTAGTGATCAGAGTGACTAAATCACAGATGATTATCTTTAAAAATATTACTGTGTGGGGGTGGAGCCAAGATGGCCAAGTAGAAAGATGTACATATACTACCTCCAGCACCACAGCCCATAAAATACCTGTAAAGAAAGACTCTCGACAAATTCTAGAGCAGCACAAGCCGCAGAACAACAGAGTGGAGGAGATTTCCAGCCCAGTGTGACCTGGAAGGCCGATGGGAAACGTCTGTGGCACCAACCCGAAGCAGAGCCCAGCCCAGTCTTGGCCTTGCAGGGTGGCTCTGGGAGGAGGACTCAAGCAGGGTTTGGGGCCAGAAGCCCCAGTCACGATAGCAGAGGTTTGCAGATCCCTCAACCCACAAGCACCAAAGGTCAGTGACAGGGTTTTTCAGCCAAGAAGGGAGAAGGGACTTCCCATACCTCCAGCCTCAGGCGATGGCAGCATCCAATCCAGGAAGGTGGCAGTAGCTTCCACAGCAGTGCCTACAGCAGCCTGCATCCATTGTTGGATCGTAAAAGCCCTGGGGGCACTGAGCTGCTGATTCTTACCTTGGCCCTGTGTAGAGGCCCTGCCCCCATCCAGTACTCCTGAGGGATTTGAGCAGCTGATCTTTATCTCACACTGAATAGCAGCCCTGCCCCCTACAGCTTATCTGAATCTCAGCCCCCAGTGCTGTCTTGGCAGAACTGGAGGTTGAGGTGTGAAGAGGAAACTCTTTTACTCAGATTCTGGGCACAAAAATTTCTACTTGCTCCCAGACCAGTATACATGCTTGATTGTACCGCCTTGGGGGAACTGGGATCTTACAGACCCCCAGAGTATACCAAGTATGCCAAAAAAAAGGCCTAGACATCATCTTTCATGAAGTTACCAAGGAAAATTGCCCTGATATTCTAAAACCAGGGGGCAAAATAAATATTGAAAGAATCAATCAATCACCTCCTGAAAGAGATGCAAAAAGAGAAACTCCTAGGAACATTGTGGCCAAATTCCAGAGTTCCCAGGTCAAGGAGAAAATATTGCAAGCAGCTAGAAAGAAACAATTTGAGTATTATGGAAATACAATCAGGATAACACAAGATCTAGCAGCTTCTACATTAAGAGATAGAAGGGCGTGGAATATGATATTCCAGAAGTCAAAGGAACTAGGACTAAAACCAAGAATTACCTACACAGCAAAACTGAGTATAATACTTCAGGGAAAAAAATGATAATTTGATGAAATAGAGGACTTTCAAGCATTCTTGATGAAAAGACCAGAGCTGAAAAGAAAATTTGACTTTCAAACACAAGAATCAAAAGAAGCATGAAAATGTAAACAGGAAAGAGAAATCATAAGGGACTTACTAAAGTTGAACTGTTTGCATTCCTACATGGAAAGACAATATTTGTAACTCTTGAAACTTTTTTTCAGTATCTGGGTAGTTGGTGGGATTACACACACACACATACACACACACATATACATAGAGAGGGAGACAGAGAGCACAGGGTGAGTTGAATAGGATGGGATCATATCTAAAAAATGAAATTAAGGAATGAAAGAGGAATATATTGGGAGGATAATCGGAGAAATGGAATGGGGCAAATTATCTCTCATAAAAGAGGCAAGTAAAAGATATTTTAGTGGAGGCAAAAAGCGGGGAGGTGAGAGAGAAAACATGAAGCTTTCATCACATTCGACTCAAGGAAGGGATAAAATGCACACTAATTTTGGTATGAAAACCTATCTTACAATACAGGAAAGTGAGGGAGAAGCAGATAAGCAGAATGTGGGGATGATGGAAGAGAGGGCAATGGGAGGAGGGAGCAATTAGAAGTCAACACTCTTGGGGAGAGACAAGGTCAAAAGAGAGAATAGGAGAAATGGGGGGCAGGATAGGATGGAGGGAAATATAGTTAGTCTTACACAGCATGACTATTATGAAAGTCATTTGAAAAACTACACAGATATGGCCTTTGTTAAATTGCTTGCCTTCCCAGTGGGGATGGGTGGGGAGGGAGGGAGGAAGAGAAGTTGGAACTCAGAGTTTTGGGAGCAACTGTTGAGTACTGCTCTCACATACAACTAGGAAATAAGAAATACAGGTAATGAGGTATAGAAATTTGTCTTGTCCTACAGGACAAAAGAGAAGATGGGGATAAGGGAAGGGAAGGATGTTAGAAGGGAGGACAGATTGCTGATAGGGGTAATTAGAATGCTCAGCGTTTAGGGATGGGGAGAGGGGAGAAATGGGGAGAAAATTTGGAACTCCAAATTTTGTGGAAATGAATGTTAAAAACTTAAATGAATAAAAATATATTACTGTGCAATTTGCTCTCCTGGTTTTGTTCATTTCATATAAGTCTTATATAAGAAATATATATATAAGAAATCATCACCTTCATAATTTTTATAGCATGGTAGTTAGTATTCCATCAAATTAATATCCTGTAACTTGTTCAGCTATCCCCAATTGATGGACATCCCCTCAGTTTCTAATTCTTTGCCATCACCAAAAGAGATGCTATAAATACTTTTGTGCACATGGATCCTTTTCCTTTTTCTTTGATCTCATTTGGGTATAGGACTATTAGTGGTATTGCTGGGTCAAGGGATATGCCCAGTTTTATATCCTTTTGAGTGTAATTTTAAATTGTTCTCCAGAATGGTGGGACTCATTTACATCTACCAAGAATGCATTAGTATAGCTGTTTTCCCCTATCTCCTCCAGTTTTGTCAATTTCCTTTTCTGTCATGGTAGTCAATATGAAGGGGGTGAGGTGGGACCTCACATTTGTTTCAATTTGCATTTCTCTAATTAGTAGTGATTTAGAGCATTTTTATATGGTTATTGACAACTTTGACTTCTTCATCTGAAAGCTGTTCATGTCTTTTAACTATTCATGAATTGGAGAATGGATCTTATTTTTATAAACTTAGCTCGACTATACATGCATACATATATACAAATATATAGATATAGCTATATGAAATAAGACCTTTATCAGAGAAATGCTGTGAATTTTTTTTCCTCAGTTGCCCTTTTCTTCTAATGTTGGCTGCATTGGTTTTGTTTTGCAAACATTTTTAATTTATGTCATAAAAATTATTGATTTTACATCATGTGAACCTCTCTAGCTTTTGTTTGGTCATGCACTCTTCCCCTATCCATAGATCTGACAAGTAATTTGTTCTGTGCACCCCTAATTTGCTTGTAATATGACCCTTTATGTCTAAATCATACAGTTATCTTTGAGCTCGTCTTAGTACACAGTGTGAGATGTTAGTCTATGCCTAGTTTCTGCTGGACTACTTTCTAGTGTTCCCAGGAGTTTTTGTCAAAAAATGAGTTCTTGCCTTGAGTTGAGATCTTTGAGTTCATCAAATTCTTGCTTACTTACTTTCGTATTTGCATGTTCTAACCTATCTCATTTCTTACTCAATACCAAATTGTTTTGGTGATTTCTGCTTTATAATATAGTTTAAGATCTGGTAGTGCTAAACCTCCTTGCTTCACTTTTTTTTTTTTCACTGATTCATTGAAATACTTGATCTTTTGTTCCACCAGATGAATTTTGTTACTATTTTTTTCTAGCTCTATAAAGTAATTATTTGGTAGTTCAATGTGACAATGAATAAATACATTAATTTCTATAGTATTGTCATTTTCATTACATTGACTCTGCCTTCCCATGATCAATTACTATTTCTCCAGTTGTTTAGATCCAAATAATCTATTGTTTGTGTGAAGGGTGTTTTGTAATTGTGTTCATACAATTTCTAGGTGTGTCTTGGCAGCTAAACTCCCAAGTATTTTAGTACTGTTTGTTGTTATTTTAAATAGAATTTTTTCTTTATTGTTCTTCCTGCTGCTGGGTTTTCTTGGTAATACATAAAAATGCCAGTGATTTGAATGGGTTTACTTTATATCCTGCAACTTTGCTAAAGTTGTTCATTGGTTTCACTTGGTTTTTAGTTAACTTTCTAGGATTCTCTAGAATACCATCATATCACCTGTAAAAAATAATAGTATTGTATCTTCATTGCTTATACTTATTCCTTCAACTTTTTTCTTGTTTCATTACTATAGCTAGCATTTCTAGTAAAATATTGAAAAATAATAGTGATAGTGGAAACTTTTACTTTGCCCCTGATCTTATTGGAAAGATTTATAGTTTATCTCCATTCGAGGTAATTCTTGCCTTTGGTTTTAGATAGATAGTACTTATCATTTTAAGAAAAGCTCTATTCCATTGCTTTCAGTAGGAATGAGTGTTAGGCATCTGTTGAGATAATCATAAGATTTTTGTTGTTTTTGTTATTATATGATCAATGATGCTGATAGTTTTCCTAATATTGCTGTATTCCTGGCACAAATCTTAGTGCTTGACCCTTATGATATATTGCTATTATCTCCTTGCTAGTATTTTATTTAAAATTTTTGCATCTATATTCATTAGGGAAATTGGTCTATAGTTTATCTGCTTTTGCTCTCCCTGGTTTAAGTAGCAAAATTATATTTGTATCATAAAAGAAATTTGAAAGGACTCCTTTATCTATTTTTTCAGTTTATATAATAATTGAATTAATTGTTCTTTAAATGTTTGGTAAAATATCCTTTTAAATTCATCTGATCCTAAGGTTTTTTTCCTCAGAGAAGCTCATTCACGGCTTATTCAATTTCCTTTTCTGAGATAGGGTTACTTAAGTATCCTATTTCCTCTTCTGTTAATGTGGGTAATTTATATTTCTGCAAATATTCGGCCATTTTATTATTGTATTGGCAGATAGCTGTGCAAAAGAGCTCCTAATTGTTTTAATTTTATCTCCCTTGGTTGTCCTTTTGCCCTTTCCATTTCTGATAATGGTGATATACATGTGTATATTCTTCCCTTCTTGAACCTGTTCAGATGAAAGTAAAGTTCAAGCACTGCCCTTTCCACACACTGTTCCCTACAGTTTTCCCGTCCATTGTGAAAAACTCTTCCTTGCATTTGTCTTTCATGTGAAATAATTTTCCCCATTCTTCTTCTTTTTTCTACTGAATCCTTCTTTCTCACCCTTCCATTTTTTTTATTATCAAGTTCTTTTGTTATTGTTTCTGTTTCTTGACTTAGGACTTTATGATAAAGTTGGCCTATGTTCACCTTTGAGGTTGTGGGAGATGACTGGCCTGAGTTTCACTCTTATGTGTCCTTCTACTGCTATCCTGTGGAGGCCTAGAAATTTTCAGTGCTTTCCATATGGTTTGATCTTGGGAGAGGTCGGTTATTGCCCTCCTGTTCTGAGCTCTAGTACTTAGGCAGGTGTTGTCATGACTGTTCTACTTCATTTTGGAACTGTGACTCAAATGGGTCATAGTGAGTGACAGAGATGCCAAGTGACTGGTACAGAGGTCCCCTGAGATCTCTTTCTGACCAGGTGTTTAGCACCCACTGGGCACTGGACTATTTCCCACTGCTGCTGTGGAGGTGCCACTTCTGTCAGGCTGAACTCCTGGCTAGTCCTGACTCCAATGTCTGCAAACCCCTTTTTCTGTCTTTCTAAGCTACCTTGGGCTAGAAAAATGACTCACTGTGACCTTTTATCATCATTCCCTCTCAGAATTTGGTTTGGCATGGTTTTTTAAAGCCATTATAGAAAGTGTATGTTAAGAGAGCTCAGCAAAAATACGGACTTCATCCACCATGTTGGGTCCATTCCTTCTGCTCTGCTTCACTCATCATCTTGGGTCCACTCCCTCTGCTGTATTGTCTTAAACAAGAGTCAGACAATGGGCTAGAAAGCACCTGGGACACTTGGAACATACCTCCATGGGGTGTTCAGAGAGGATTAGCACCTCTGGTGAGAGGACTTGCTGAGAGCCTTTTTCAATGCTCATCACCCACCTTTGGTGTCCACCTGTTACCCAACTCTGACCTGTAGCTCCAAGAAGCTGTAACATACATAATGGCCATACTCCCACAAACCATCTCAGTAGATGGGTTAAACTAGGTTAAGGGTAGCCCACAGGCTTTAAACCTACTGGCAAGTTGGAAAGATGCCTACCTCACACATGTGGAGACTTCTCCTGGATGAGTGGGAGGAAGAAAACAATTCCACTGATCATGAAGGTAACGGAGGTAAGCCCTGTGGCATGCTTAAGAGCTTGGTAAGACATTGAAGACACCAAGGTCATCCACAGCTGTCACCAGTTGTCCTGATTTTTGTCTTGCCAGTGGACTTCCATGGCTCTGGAAGAGATAGTGAGGTCACAGCCCTGCCTCACTTCGATCCATTCACATGCAAGCCAAGACTTCTCTCATTCCTGACATCGCTGGTTTTCTTCAAAAATGAAAGATGAGCAACAGTAACAACAACATAGATGAAACTTTTATTTAATGCTGACTGACAGTATATAACCCCTTAAAGTTTGCAAGACGTTTACATACATGGTTGCATTTAATTTTTACAACGACCCTGTGAGATAGTGCCAATCATTCTCCCCATTTTGCTGGTGAGGACAGTGAAGCTGAGAGACTTTTCTGGGGTCACACAGCTAAGTTTGTTAAGCAGGATTCCAGATGGCAGAATATCCATTTGGGCAAGCTAGTCAACTCTACCCATCCCCCCAAAAAGACAAAAACAAAAAAGCCCAAAACAGAGCTCTCATACCTGGAGACTACAAGGAATCTAAGAAATAACTGAGACCAATGTTTTTTAGCACCTGGATACAAGCTGATTAATAGAAACAAAAATACATATTTTACTATTAAGAAGTCATCTAAGTAGGCAACATAACTAAAGGGTGAGAACTGTGTCTTGGATACATATGGTACCTAGCATTGCTTCTGACTATGATTAACAGACTGAGTTAAATACACTGGACACTGAGTGGCCATCTTGAAGAACTCGAACATTGTTCAAGCCCAAGCAATAAGCTAACCATTGCCACATCACTTCGGCAATTTCTCTCTGTATAATAAATTATTGTACTATACTTGGCCAACGAGTTTTAGATGATTACATAATAATTTGACTGTTGATTCATTTAAAAGTAAAAACAAAAAAAAAACAATACCTGGCACTTGTTAACCACCACCATTGGACGTTTCCAACCACTTTCTCATCTATTATTTCACATTGTTCTTCTGCCAGGTGTGCTCCAGCTTCTGGCTTATACTAGTTCCTCTTCCAGTCAGAAAGCCTGCTGGGGAGTGAAAAAAATCATTCATCAGATGTTTCATGTGCACCTAAGACAAGGCACTGGGATAAGGGATTCAAGGGACCTAAGAGTGAATCAAACACGGTATCAGGGAAGAAGCTTTACTGTCTAATTAGGATGACATAACAGGCATTTCCATAACTTTTTAGTTTACAGTGCTTTTTTTTGTCTCTCAACAACCCTACGAGGTAAGTCAGGTAAGTCCTGTTATCCCAGAGGTTAAATGTCTTGCTCAAGGTCCTCGGGTGTGGCCTTTTAACTGAGTCCAAATTTTACACAACAAATCCTTTTATTACTGGGATTTGTTCTGTGAAGTTTGGATTCAAAGGGCTGCATTTGAGGACCTAGAGGGCCATAGGTGACCTCAAGGCCACAGGTTCCCCACTCATGGCCTAAGAGAACCCACTAAACTTAAACCAGTTCCATTGGAATGAGCTAGTTTTAGGAAGTCAGTCCTCTGTTGTATGTCCCTAGAATTAAGCTGTATCCTTCAGAATAATTCATCACCAAAGAGAACCATCTGGGATTCTAGCCCAATTCTTGGAGACATGATTAAGCATTATTTAGCAATACAAAGAGGGCAGTGTCTGAGGTCCAGAGTTTAAATCTGCTCTCAGACACTACACTAGCTGTGTGATCCTGAGCAAGTCATTCAATCCTATTTGCCTCAGTTTCTCATCCCTAAAATGAGCTAGAGAAGGAAATGGCAAACCACTCCATTGTCTCTGGACTCCAAATGGGGTCATGATGAGTTGGACATGAATGAAATAACTGAACAAAGACAAGAAAGCAGTGCAGAGAAGAGGGCTAAAATTAAGACACGTCAGCAGACATTCATTAAGTTCTTGCTGTGTGCCAGGTACTGCGCTAATTACTAAGAACAGAAATGTAAGCAGAAAGAAAGACAATCTCTGTCCTCTCATGGGGGAAGACATAAATAAAAGGAAGCTGGAAAATGAGGAAAGGGAGAGGGAGGAGGTATAATAGATGGGGGCATGGAAGATGGTGGAGAAAATCCAGACCGTCAGGAGGGGAGCCTGGAAAGAGGCCACTTTCCCTAAAATGGAGATTCTGGAAGGAATGTCCAATTGGAGCAGGGGATCACAAGGGCAGAGTGAACTTTCCAGGTGAGAAGGCTGCTGTGTGATGTGGAGAGAGTCAGGAATGGAGGTCAGAGAGAAATGAAGGGGAATCTTCTGTTTCGCCTCTACTCCACACATCTGGATCCTAGGACTGGCTGCTTCATTTCTTATTTGCTTCCTCTACAATCCCAAAAGAAGCAAAGCATCTCTATTTTAAACCTTGTCCCTGCTTTCTCCTCCTCTCACACACAGAGAGTTGTGGAAGAGGAGACTGGTTTTCCCACAAATAATGTGTGGCAAACTTTTTTTTTAAATCCCACAAAACTTCCAGACATGTCAATCACATCCTAGGTAGGAGAATCAACCAAGGAGAGTCACCTAGTCTGAGATACTGTAAAGAAGGTAGTGTCAGTAGATAGAAATAGAGTAATTATGAAGGAAAGCTGATATGGGGGTCAAGGGGAGAGCGCATCCTTTTTGGTATGACATATAAAAATTTCAAGGGACATAATTTCCAGGTAATTAATCATATTAATTATTAGTGAATAATTAATACAAGGATGGTCATTTGGCCAACTTGTAAACCAAAGCTGGATCACAGTGGCCTCTTGACTGCTTATATGCCCTTGGAAGAGTAGGTGTTCCCAATCTATGGCAATCAACTCCAGTTAACAATTAATGAGAACAAAAATGAATATTATAATGAGAAGTAAATTTATTCTAATGAGGGACTGGGGACTTTGATTATGTCCTTTTTACTCCCAGATTGCCCCCAACTTGGGCAATCTAGACAAAGGATCTACCCCTCCCACCCAAGCCTGAGTAGAACACAATGGACTTCCCCAGTTGGGTGGGGTCTGAATAAGATTGAGGAGAATGTTAAATCCAATCTCATTATCAGACTTATTCTTCAGAGGTTGATTTAACCTAGCAGAGAAAGAGGAAAATAGAAAGGGAAAAAATCCTGGATCTCCCCAATATTAATAATTGGTTATTTAATAATCATTTCTCTCATTGGACATGGTAAGTTTGAGAGGTATCCAAATGAAGATATCTTCTAGGCATCTGGAAACAGGGGACTGATATAAAGATGAAAGTTCAGGTCTGCAGATATAAATTAAGAAGTCATTGCAGAGGATTCATCTGGCAAGAGGAGGGGTGAATGATATATTTCAGTAATAAGGTGATGTTAAAACAAAAGATTATTCATGTGTATTTTTATATCTTTTTTATTAAAAAAATTTTTATTTTATTTTATTTTCAGTGTTCTACAATCTCTACCATATAACTTAGATTTTTTTCCTTCCCCCTCCTCTCTTCCCCCCCAAGATGGCATACAATTTTATATATATTATATTTTATATAGGTTATTTTTTAATATATATTATATTTTATATAGATTCTACACATACATTCCTATTAAATACATTTTCACTATAGTCATGTTGACTATGGGAGAAATCATATAAACCAAACCAAAACGTAATGCAAAAGAAAATGATCTGCTACATTCTGTGATTGAGTTCCATAGCTCTTTCTCTGAATGTGGAAGGCATTTTGCCTTAAGAGACCATTGGGAATTTTTTAAGTCCTTGCATTGCAATGAAGTTCTAAGTCTACCAGAAAAAATCCTTGCACACTGTGGTTGTTGCTGTGTACAAAGTTCTCCTGGTTCTGCTCCTTTCACTCAGCATCAGTTCATATAGTCCTTCCAGGCCTCCCTGAAGCCTTCTTGTTCATCATTTCTTATGGCACAACAGTACTGCATTACATTCATATACCATAATTTATTCAGTCATTCCCCAATTGATGGGCATCCCCTTGATTTCCAGTTTCTGGCCACCACATAGAGTGCTGCTATAAATATTTTTGTACACGTGGGACCCTTTCCCATTTTTATGATCTCTTGGGGAAACAGTCCTAGAAGCAGTATTGCTGGGTCAAAGGCAATGGACATTTTTATAGCCCTTTGGGCATAGTTCCAAATTGCTCTCTAGAATGATTGGATCAGCTCACAACTCCACCAACATCTATGTGTATTTTTTAAAAAGGAAGAAATCACATACCCAACCATTCCAAATCATCAAAATCTAGAGCAAACGGGGACCCTAAAAGCCATGTAGTCCAACTTCTTCAACTTACAGGAAGGGAAACTGAGACCCAAAGAAATGAAGGGAATTGCCTAAGGTCATAGAGGTAGTAAATAGCAAAGATAGAAGTCAAACTCAGATCCTGTGACTTCAAGTACAATGTTTCCTTAGTATTGCTGTAGAAATTTAAGTTGTGCAAAAACACTTAACAGACATTTCATTAGAACCTCACAGAGGTACTACAAGTGGGATTGCTCCCATTTATAGATAAGAAAACTGAGTCTTAGAGCACTGAAGTGACCTGTCTAGGATCACTGAATTTAATTCAGTAGGATCCAGGTACTGGAGGTTGAATCTGAGCTCATATCTACTTACTCCAAATCTAACATTCTCCACCACTCAAAGCTCCCAAATTTTGATGTGCTACAGGTGACCATCATCATTGCCTTCTCTTCCTATTATTATCACCTTGGACCTAAGATGCTCATTCTTTACCCTAGGAGGTGAATTGGCCACACCAAGACTGAACTAGTAAGTCCACTATCTTCATGAATGACCATAAGGTGACCTGAATCATAGGATCATAGATTTAGATTTGGAAGAGACCTTAAATTCATCTAGCTGCACTGCCACATTTTACAAATGAGGAAACTGAGGGATGGAGTGGGAGAGTTACTTACCAAACTCAAGCAGGTAAATTCAGAATCAGGACTTGAACTTAGGTCCTCTAACTGAATCCAGGGCAGTTCCCATAGTACTACACCAAGATGGCAAAAATAAGCTTCTCAGCCATGATAGGCTCTGATGACTTCATCTTATGGTCAGTGTCGTCAAGACTGAAAAATAAAAAATAGGTTATTCTAGCCTAAGAGAACCCACTTGCCTTGAGTCAGTTTCCATCAGATTGAACCTATTTTTACTAAGTCCTGTTGTATATCTCCAGAATTAAGCTCTATTCCCCAGAATACCTACCTCTGCACTAAACAGGGCAAACATCTGGGATCCCAGTCCAGCTCTCCAAGACATGACAATGTGCAGCACATCTGTAGGAGACGTATGTGTAAAATGGAGGACAGGCCTAGGGTTTGTGGTAGTAATACATCAAGTAATACATTTCTACCTCTAGAAATCATTTCTTGAGGTCAGGTAAGGATACAAACCTTGGATTTTCTCTTGAAAGGGAAAAGGCAGATCTTTGAGTAGGCTAATGGCTCCTCCCTCAGATGTCAACCCTCTGAATTGTAATGCATTCACAAAGATTTACATACAGCCCTGAGTTTAGTAGGGGTTCAGCACTTTGATGGATCACTATCTTTTCTGGCCTAAATTAGCATAAGTAACAATCACATTTTACACTTATGAAATGCTTTATTCCAGTGGTGTCAAACTCAAATAGAAATAGAAGCTAGTAATCTGTATGTCAGGGTCCTTGTGGGCCACATGTTGACTTAGTTTACAATTTTAATGTTATCTGTTTTATTGTATTTTATTTCTTTGATATTTCCCAATTATATTTTAACATGGTTCTGGCTACATTGTAGAGTTGCCAAGCATTTGACACTTTTGCTTTATACCATTTCAATATCGTTCCAGAAATTTCCATAATTCCTCCTTATAAAGTTATTAGTTAAATTGGAGACTTGGTTTACCTAGGATTACACAGATAATTAGAGAGGGAGAGCAGAATATGAGAACTGCCAACAGGAAATGGGCATCCATTCATGGTATTTGTCTTAGGGAAGGATAACTTTGGTTACCTAAGGCAGTCTTTTCTTCCTATATGATCTGCTTGGCACTTAGACTATCTAGTACTTAGCATAGTTCCCAACACATAGTAGGCACTTTAAAAGTGCTTGTTGGCTTGATTTGACTGGCATGGATGGGTATCTGGTACCTACTGAGCAACATGTCAGAAATTCCAGGCATGGAGTGTAGACTTGTAGCTTTCTATCTGTGTGACTGGTTAGACCTTCAGACTGGTCTTCATCATTGATCTGCACTGGTCCGCTGGTTTGCATTAGGTCAGGAGTCTACATCTAAACCACAAAGCTGCGTATTGGAGGTAGTCTCTTCCTAGGCAATGTATGATCAACCCCTAGGGATGTTCCAGGACAGAACTGTCAGTCTGGATTTGGTTGAAGATGGGGAAAGGAGAACTAAGGTAAGGAGGGAAGTTAAGGGGGTAGAAATGCTTTCAGATCAAACTTTGCGGTTTCCGGCCTTCTGTCGACTTTCAAGCATGCTCTAACAAGCCGGAGCTCTTTTCATACCAGGGGGGCCCCGAGGGGTGATGAACATTCTACTACCCAAAGACAAAACCATAATGAGGCCCACAGATCTTGAGCAAAGGATGTGGCTTTTAGCTGTCGAGTGAATCAAGTGAACTTTGGTTGCAGCAGCGAGCAGACTATTTCCTGAGCTATCACAGGCCGCCTGCAGCAGGCTGGAGGAAATTGTCAGACCCTGAGAAGGTGCTTTAATTTGATGTTCAGTTGTTTTGCAGCCCTGTCTGACTCTCCATAACCCCTTTTAGGGTTTCCTTGGCAGGGATACTGGACTGGCTTGCCGTCTCCTTCTCCAGCTCACTTTACAGATGAGGAACCTGAGGCAAACGGGGTGAAGTGACTTGATCAGGGTCACACATCTACCAAATGTCCACTAGGGCCAGATCTGATCTCAGGAAGATGAGTTTTTCTGACTCCAGGCCTGGCCCCTCTATCCACTGCACCACCTAGCTCAGTGTTTATGTTTGTTACTGCTACTTACAAAATGTTAGCAAGGGTGTGGTGCTTTGTATATTTTCAAAAAAAATGCATAAGATTAATACATATGTTTGACCTTATGTCAAAGAATGGGAGGAAGGAAACTAAGTTGTTCACAGGTAGGATGTAAAACTTGCCGAGTGTGAGACGCAGCCTGGTGTGGTACTTAGTGGGTTAAACTTGAGAGTGAAGAAAATTTAGTTTCAAATTCCAACTCTGACCCTTGATAACTTCATGACCCTGGGCAATCCCTGCAATCTGAGTACTTGTCTCCCCTTCTGGAAGGTAAACTCCTTGAGAAAAGGAATCATTTGATTTCTTTCTTTGTACACCTGTTGCCCAATAGTGCCTGATATATAGTAGGTGCTTAATAAATGCTGTTGAGTGAGCCACAGTTTCCTCATTTGTAAAATGGAGGTAACAATAGTACTCAATTCACAGGGTTATTGGAGGGTACCTCAAATGAGATACTCTGTGCAAAGTGCTTTGAAATCCTCAAAATACTACATAAATGTTGCTATTATAATTATTACGCTCTTCCATACTGTCAATGAATAAACAATTATGAATCACCTGTTACGCATGAGGCATTGTGCTAAGTGCTAGAGATGCAAAGACTGAGGGAGGTCACGGTCCGATGGGGGAGACGACCTGCAAACAACAGTGTAGGGATACATATGCATAGACAGGATACATCTGAGGTTATCGGTAGAGGGAAGGCATTGGAAATAAGGCACAATGGGAAGGACTTCCCGTAGAAGGTGGCATTTTAGCTGGGCCTTGAAGGAAGCTAGGAAAGTCAAAGGTGGCAATGGGGAGGGAGAGCATTCCATGCATTGGGGGCAGCCAATGAAAACGTACTGGGCAATTAGTTGGATAAATGACACAACAGACAGTCTGGTAAGGGGAGGCGGGAGAAGGGTGCAACATCCTTGTGCTTTAAAGAGAGATCAGCTGCTTTGGACTGTATTTCTGTTGTCCTCCAGGGGAACCATTAAGAAACTATTTTCAGAGCAACAAAAATAAAAGCTTTTATTTGTTCATTTGAATATAAAACAGGCGTTATCACAGATGTACAAAGCGTACTGGTGGTTTAACATACAAGAAGGTTTGCTGTCCTTTGCACATAAAAACTTTGCTTGAAACTGTGATTGGCTGAGTGTATGAACTGCTCTAACCAGTCACCATACTCTATGAAATAACGCTGCTAACATTCAACTGATAAAAGGGACAGTCTCCCCTTGGGTAAAGTGTCAAGCAGGATTAAATATATATATATATATATATATATATATATATATATATATATATATATTCATTTATTTATATATATATATAAAATAAACAAGCACCATGAGGAATCTGCTCCTGTTTGATTAGGTCTGTGTGTGAGTGTGTGTGTGTGTGTGTGTATGTGTGTGTGTGAATGTTCATTGTGTTCCCTCTCTTTGTGCAAATTGATTACATGGTTTTGTCTGACTTCGAAAGCACAAGGTCACAAGACAAACATTTTATACATTCTCATGAATGGTTTATCTACAATACAGTTCCTATTACAGAACAATCCTTCTTTATTGCTGAATCTGATGGTATCAGAGGGTTGCCTTCCATTTGGCTTTGCACTGTTGCTCTAAATTCAGTCCTTTATCACTTGGAGTAGAAAACTCAACCCCACAGATGACAGGTTGCAGAAAAGATCCGTTAAGATTAATTAACTCCTTTCCCGACTGCATTGCAGCCTGTGTTTCTCCTCTCTCCCTCCTCCATAGATGTAGAGTTGATTTGGTAAAGGCTAAAGTAACATTGGAAGGGATGGCTATATTTGGCCAAAGGGACTGAGGTGGAATTTCACAAATTACCCTCCCCCACTCTCTACTGGACAACTATATTTGCAATTGTTCAAAATCGTATCGGATAATTAGAGCTACCTTTCCCTTAGGACAAGGAGATTGTATGTATACAAGATGTTTCTCATCTTCTTTTTCCTTATATGATTTTTTTTGCCCCTCAGGAGATATAGGACCCTCATGTTATATAAATTCCCAGATTATGTGTTTGGAGCATATGTTTAGAAATATTAACACAGCAATGAAGTCCAAAATGGGGATGTAAAAAGCAAATGCCTCGAAGACATGGGAGGATGCACTGTACATGCAGACAAAAAAAAATTGTGCCTTTAAAAAAATACTCAAAACAATCCACCTTGGATTTTGGAAGTCAAACAAAACTTTCTTTTAGCAAAGGGCCCACGACTGAATGCATACTGCAAAGTCGAACATAGACATTGCCTAAAAGTGTCATTTAAAAAAAGAAAAAAAAGGATCTAAATTTTTCCCAGCAACAATCTCAGTCATGCATATCCAGTTACAAGAGAGCTATCACAGGAGCCTATTTGGGACAATTATAAAATAAATCAGTCTTGGGTGGCTGCTGATAGACTCACTTGGTCAGACACAGACAGGCCATCTTGATTTGGAAATGTACTAATGAGCTCTGAAAATAAAAAAAAAGGGGAGGAGGGAAACGGAAACGGAGGGAGGAAAGATGAGACAAGAATGGAAGGAGGACCTGAAGATCTATTTATCTATGGGTAGTAAAATGAAGGCAGCTGTGAAGCATGCTTTGTGACTCTTCTCTGTCGGATGGCCTCTGTTACAGGTTACCAGGGCAGCTCTGATCCTAGAAGAACTTCCCTTGGTCTTCTTGAGACCCTGGAGAAGAGAAACTCACGAGCTCGGTTACAGGCAGGAGGAGAGAAGACCATTTATCTAATTCCCTTCCCTAAAGTTGTCTTGGAGAATGTGCCTACTCACTACAATGGCCATTGGAGGGAGAAATGAGACCAACTTGGTGCGAGTGACCATGTAAAACCATTCCTTATCATATCACAACGATAACAGCAATGAAAAAAATAAACACACCAACAAAAATGATGGGGAAAACCTGTGCAACAAATTCTTGCAGCTAGGAAACAGTGCAATTCGCCAACCTGCCTTCCTAAAGTCTAACAAGTGTAAGCACATGCCAGCGCAAGTAGAGTTATTGTTACCTCTGTGGCAAAGAAAAAAATATTTTAGTGCATGTTTAACCTTAGATTCATTCACCATCTTCAAGATGGCAAAAATTTCACTTGCTGGTATCTGGTATCTAGAAGAAACTTTGAGACAGGGTTATTTGGCAATCCATGATTGCTTTCATCAGAGAAAGTTTGTATGAGTTAACACTCAATTATCTACAGTAGAGTGGGGGCACGGGGAATGGGGGACACCATGCAAGTGACAAGTTCTTCATTTTAAACTTTAAAATCTTTTTTGTCCTTAGTGAATTTATATTTCATATATATATATTTGATGTGATACTATCCACGCAAGATAATACAACACTTTTTTATATTAGCAAACATTACAAGACTTTAATATTCTTGAATGTTTTCTCTTTTATACTTCTAAAGAGATCAAAATAAATTAAACGTTTTTGTACATAATTACATATGAAGAAGTTAACTTATTTTATCTTTTTAGTTTAGTACAAAGATATCTGCAAGATAATTGCCGAAATACACCTTATTTATATTTTTTCTTTCTATGCTAACATCAAAGGCCATTTGTTAGCCTTTGTCCTTCGGCACATTTCTGACCAAGAAAGCTGCTAAATTCTAATTGGAAGGTGCTATTTGGAAAGTTTTCGTACCTCAACACGTTTTCCTAAAACACTGGGATCTAAAGATGGCTTCAGTTAGTAACAGATCCACGTTGGTAAGATTGATGACACATTAAAACAGTAAAACAATTCTTTGTCACACTATGTAAAATTGTCTAAAGAACCCATTCAGAGGGCAGATTTTTTTTTTTTTAAATTGCTACTTCAGCTCAACGTAAAGTACAAAGCCACATTTACGCAGAAAGCACTTATCCAGTAAGCCAAAAAGAAAAAAAGAAAAAAAAGAAAAAAAAAAAGAAAAAGTTTTAAAATGGGCTTTTCCAACAAACCAAAGGCAATAATCCCAAAGTCCTTCTGAGCTAAAAATTTAGTGGTAAAGGAAACACGTTTCACATTTTATTCCCTGGCCAATTGTGACTGCTTCGAAAAGTCGTCATCATCACAATAACAGAAACAGTTCCAATTCGATGAGCATCACCCTCGCTTCTCTGCATATTTTTAGTGGACACTGAGAAAAATGTATACATCTCTAGTAAAGTCCATGGAAGCCAAAGGGACAAGACTACATGTTGTAGGCCACATAAATTGGATCTAGCTGGTCTGCCAAAAATCCATCTCGTAGGTGCATACGCTGCTTCTCTCCACGGGAGTTGATAGGAATGACACCAATGTCCACTACCACCACTACGCCTACAATCAGGTAATGTTCCTCTAAAACCACATTCGTGACTAAGGGAACAAGGTCCAAGGCTTCTTGTTCTGATCCATCCAGCTCAACCACGACAACCAGTAAGTTCGTCCAAGTAAACACAGCACTAGGAGGGGAAAAGACAAATTATTAGTGTGCTAGACAGGGTAGGGTTAAAAAAAGTCTATAATAAATATATGTATATGTATGTATGTGTATATATATATAAAATATATATAATAGATACCCTTGGTTTTTATTTGTTAATCACTGTCATTTCCTGTTATACCACCCCCATCTCTCCCCACTGAACCCTCCCTAGTAACAAAATAAACAGTGAAGTACATCCATCAAAGTGACCACATCTGATAGCATTTACGACATTTCTCCCCCATACTCTTCCTGATCCCCTCCTCCATGCTTCTAAAAGGAAGAAAAACGCTTCATCATCTGTTCTCTCAGACTAACATTCGTTACTGTAATTATTCCAAGGTCAGCTGCCTTTTACTGTTCTTTTAAGTCATATGAGGGTAGCAACGTTTTTTTCCTTGTTCTGCATTCTCCACCTTCCCATTCATGTCTTCCTGTGTTTCTATAAATTCCTGATATTTAAAATATTTCTTATAACAGAGTTAACATTCCATTTACATTCATATGCCACAGTTTGTTTAGTCATTCATTTCCTAATCCGTGGGCACCCCCTTTTTTTTCCCGCTACTACAAGAAGAGGCTGTTAGGAATATTCTGTCTTTGATTTTTTTTGGTGTGTATAGATGCCAATATATAGGTCACTGGGTCAAAGAGTATGAACAGTTTAGCAATTTAGAAAATTTTTTTTAGCATAAATCAAAGATAATTTACACTAGCAGTGGTCAAGGCTTCACGTGGCTCTTGAGGTGACTTTGGAAGGAAATAAGTCAAAATAAGCCATGCAAGTCATCTGGCAAAAAAACATGAAAGTCCTTACCCATCTTGGTGGCCCTTCTATAGCCACAAGCCTGTAAGCACAAGGACTTTCCTCCTTGCCACACACCAGAACAGGTTGTTTTGGTATATTTTTTTATAGGCTACTACTAATAATACCCTGTATTTAAGTAGCACTCAGAGATGTAATGTGGTATAGTGTGACCCTGGGCAAGTCACTTAACCTCTATGAGCTTCAGATATTTAATTTTCTAGGATCAAGTTCTGGTTTTGTTCTTTCGTGGATTGAATTCTTACATTAAACTTATCACTTGCTCCTGGGCCCCAATGGGTCTGAATAGATTTCAGGGGATCTATATGTTTAAATGTGAAAAAAATTACATCTTTATTTTATGTGTGTATGTGTTTGTGTGTGTGTGCGTGTGCGTGTGTGTGCATATTTAGTTAACATTTATGAAGTGACTTGAAAGTCAAGTGCAAGTCATGTCATCATTTCTCTAATGTCACGGTCTTCCTCGAAAACAAAGGACGAACACAGACTGTGAGCAGACCGAGCAGCCTGAGGGGGGAACCCAGCTCATCCTCTCCCTTTTGTCTCCCTCTCCCCTACCTTTGGGGTTTACTGGGTAGATTTCCTTTTCTTTTCCTTTCTTTTCCTTTCCTTTCTCCTTTCTTGTCTGTCCCTGCCTCCCTCCCTTCCTTCCTTGCCACTCTGAAGCCCATGGCTTGGACAATAAGAGGTCCTTGCTCAAACTCCACTTAATGGCTGCCTTACAGTGATGATCACTACTAACCATGTCTGTTGATTTACTTATTTTTCCTTTTGTTCATTAAAAGGCTCATTATCTGACTACTTCTTAAAGAGGCCATTCACTCAATGGGTGCTACCTCCCTCTAAGTGAGTACCTGAAAAGGTCTCCCAATGCATCCTGGGCCATCTCCAGTCATCCTGATGAATATCTGGTCACTGGATCCAAATGGCTCAGGAGGAGAAAGTGAGGTTGGTGACTTTGCACAGCCCTCCCTCCCTTAAAACAAAGTCAAGTGCAAGTCATGTCATCATTTCTTTGATGTCATGGTCTTCTTCGAAAACGAAAGACAAACACTCAGACAAATGTCGTGATTTCAGGTTTTCAATTGTTTAGTCATGTCTGACTCTCCATGACCCCATTTGGGTTTTTCTTGACAAAGATACTGGAGTGGTTTGCCATTTCCTTCCCAGCTCATTTTAATAGATGAGGAAACTGAGGCAAACAGGGTAAAGTGAGTTTCCCAGGATCACATAGCTAGTAAAAGTCTAAGGCTAGATTTGAACTTAGGAAGATGAGTCTTCCTAACTTCAGGTCCAGCACTCTATCCATAGCACCACCTAGTAGCAACTAATGCTTGCAAAGCACTTTAAAAAGATTTGATTTGGTTCTCACAACGGCCCTGGGAAGTAGGTGTTATTGTCATGCTGATTTTACAGATGAAGAAAATGAGGCAAACAGAGATTAAGTGACTTGCCCAGGGTCACACAGCTAGTAAGTTTCTAAGGCAACATTTAAACTCAGGCCTTCTTGACTCCAGATCCAGCACTCTCTTCACTGTACCCCTAGTTATCTGGTTTCCTTTATAATCCCATGTATTTTATGAGTTTCAAAACATTATTCAGAAGGAAGGTCCATTGGCTTCAACAGACTGCTAATGGGGACCTGGTCCCCCCAAAAGTTTAAGAACCTCTGCTACACAGCAATTTTACAAAGCATTTCCACACTGTCTTATCTGAGCATCATAGCAGTGTGAGCGCTCTTATTATCACTTTATAGAATAAAGGGTTAGAGAGAGAAGACCAGTGACTTGTTCAAGGTCCTATCAATCTTAAGGGTCAGAACCAGGTCCCTCTTGATTACGTGCTGGCTCTATCACCTCTCGCTGTAGGTCTTCAGACAATGACTGGATGACCACCTTTCAGGGAGGCTTTTAAAGGGCTTTCTGCTGAGACAAAAATGGTGCCTGAGAACCCTTCCAGCTGCCACGACAGTGGTAATGTCCAAAATGATGGAACAATCCAGAGGACTCCTATAAAACCTGAATTCACTTGGATCTGGGCCATCTGAGTCTGCAAAAAAGCTGACTTAGCCCTGTGTTTCCTTCCCAAATGAGATCATCCTGCAAAGTACAGCTTGAGAAAATCAAATTACCAAACCCAGAAATGTAGAAATTTATAATGTGTAGTATTAATTATCTTCTCTCTTGTTTTTTTTCCCCCAAGCAATATAAAACTTAGCCATAAAAGTCTGCTCCAGGTTAACGCTGTGCTGACTTAGTTTTAAGGACGACAGATATGTTGTTCTGCATTTTAATGGAGAAAATGCTCCGGTTAAGCAATATTCTTTAAAGCAGTTCTTCTTAAGCTGTGGGTCATGGACCCATATTGGGTCACAAAAAATGTGGCAACAGTGTAAGGTTTCTGAATGTGCAACGACCAAAAACTTATTAAAAATGAAACTCGTACTGACTCCAAGGTGTTTCTGGTAGAGCTTGTCTGGGTTGCAACTTCACTGCAGTCTTAATTCTGGTTCTGAACACAAAGCATGTGCACTTGGCACATGACTTCAGGCCATGCAGTGTCAAGGAAAGCTGCCAAGCTTGAAAAGGGGTCATGAGTAGAGAAAGTTTAAGAAGTCCTGACCTAAAGGATGGTCCCAAAAGGACTAGATGAAAGGGTCTTCTAATTGTTTACCATTACAACTGAAAAGTTAGCAGACTGCACAAAATTTGCAAGTAAATGAGGACATAAAGGGTATTAATTAATTTCAAGAGTAAAATAATCATAAATATCCATATTATAGAGATGTAGAGTGGTGTAGTGAGATGTGGCTCACGTAGTGGCTCATGGATCCAGATAACCTGGGTTCAAGAAAACATGCTTCTGACCCATACTGGCTATGTGGCCCTGGAACAGTCACTTATATTCTGGAAACCCTAAGACTAAATGTAGAGGGTGCTCAGTAGTATCAGGTGAAGGATTCTCAGTATGCTAACCAAACGTTGTTCAGTTCTACCAAACTTAGACAGAAACTATCCCTTAAGGTTAGAAAGCACTTTTAAAACATTTCCTACCTCCCAGAATTGTTGGCTGATGTAAGAATCAAGTGAGTGTAAACTTTAAATCTCTTTAAAAAGCAAACAAACAACTAGCTCTCCTTATCTATCTGTCTATCTATCTATCTATCTATCTATCTATCTATCTATCTATCTATCTATCTATCTATGTTTGCCCTTCGTTGCCAAAGAAGACCATGCCATCACAGAAATAATGACATGACTTGCACTTGACTTTGTTTTGAGTGAGGGAGGGCTGTGCAGGTCACCAACCTCACTTCTCCTCCAGAGCCATCTGAATCCAGTGACCAGATATTCATCAGGATGACTGGAGATGACCCAGGATGAGGCAACTGGGGTTAAGTGACTTGCCCAAGGTCACACAACTAGTGAGTGTCAAGTGTCTGAGGTGAGATTTGAACTCAGGTCCTCCTGACTCCTGCACTGGTGCTCTATCTACTGGACCACCTAGCTGCCCCATTACTGTTATAGGCATACAGTTCTTACGCACTTTCAAAACCGTTACATCTCACCTTAGCTATCACTATTAGGCTGAATAATTAACATGAGAGAGGCAGTTGGGTGAGAATACTGAGATTTCTTCCTCAGAGCTAACACGTTCCTCTTGGCACCATCGTCTCTAAGCAGAAATGAGCAGGATGGATATGGTGTGGCCCATAGTGTAGTCCACGTAGGTAGGAGATGAATGGGAAATAAGGACAGAGCTTTCTCAGGAGCAGATGATGGCCCTAACTGAATGGGTGGGTGCTTGATGTTCAAGGGTAACCAAGTACACAAGCATAATCAACGAATATTTATTTAGTACCTACTATGTGCCAGGCACTGGGTGAGGCTCTGAGAATGCAGACAGAAGCCAACGGTCTCTCTCCCCATGAGCTACATTCTAAATGGGTATACACACATACAAATACATATGAAAAACATACAAGGCAACCTAGGTGGGGAACAGCACTAGCAGCTGGGGGATGGGGTGGTGCAGCAACCTTTAAAAGCCTCATTTCCAAAGGGGTAGAAAGATGGGAGGGAAAGAAAACACATTTCTGTGTTTTATTTTATTGACTCTTTGATGGTCTTAAAGTTGATCAAATATTCATTTATACCTGGGTGGTCTTTTTGTTGTTTTTTTCTTTATCCAGGCAATCAGGGTTAAGCTCAGGGTCACACAGTGTCAAGTGTCTGAGGTTGGATTTGAACTCAGGTCCTCCTGACTTTACTATGCCACCTGGCTGCCCCATAGCTGGGTCTTTCATGAAGTGATCAGTCCCTCTGTTTCTTGCCATATCTTCATAGGCAAAGGAAAAATTGAAAAAATTATACAATTTTTAAAAATTGTGGTGTCCGTCTCCTCAAGAGTAAAAAATGACTTTGGGAGGGATGTCGGTTTTTTCTCCTGCACCTATGCCTCTCACATAGGTGTCTGTACTTGGAGGCCAAACTTACTAAATCCCTCCCCCAGGTGAGAGGCTTGGTATCCCTGCTCCTGCTGATCAGTCAACAGTCATTAAGAGTTTACTCCATGTCAGGCACGGTGCTACAAAGAAAGGCAAAAAATATGGTCTGCCTTGATCTTAAGGGACTCACAGTCTAAGCGGGGAAACAACAAGCCAAAAACCAGGTACATACAAAAAATATATCAGGGAGGTGGAAGGTAACTTCAGAGGTATGGCACTACCATGAAGGGACACTAGGCTTTCCTGGTCTTCTAGAAGTGAGATTTTAATTGAAACTTGAAAGAACCCCAGGAAGTTGTGTCTGTCCTTCATTCTCAAAGAGGACCATGATGGATGATGACATGACTTGCAGTTGACATTGATTTGAGTGAGGGTGGGCTGTGCAAGGTCACCAACCTCACTTTCTTCTCCTGAACCATCTGGGTCCAGTGGCCAGATATTCACCAGGATGACTGGAGATGGTCCAGGATGTCATGGGAGACCCTGGCGCTTTCAAGCTAAGGTCTTAACACATTCTCACTTTTGAGTGAGATACACTCATTCAACTGAATAGACTTCTTTAAGTAGTTACTCAAGGGATGGCCCTTTTAGTTAAAAAAAAAAAAAAATCAAACTGGGAGGTGAAGACCCTCAGGATTCCTGGGTAAAAGAGAACAGTTACAAGGAAGCAGGGAGAGCCTTTCAGACAAAGGGGACACACATTTAGAGTGTCTCGTTTGTGGAAGAGCAAGGAAGCCAGCTTCCCTGGATTGCACCACATATGGAGGAGAGTACCTTAGAGGAAGACTGGAACAGGAAGAAGAGGCCAGATTAGGAACAGCTTTAAAAGCCAAACAAAGTATTTTACATTGGATCCTGGAGCTAATGCCAAATCATTGACAGGGAGGAGGAGAAGAAGGAAATCCCCCATTTACTTCAGGCCCTAATGTGATGTCCCAAGGCTGGAAACATTAGCTACATGGGAAAATCCACCAAACTTGGCTGACTTGTCTCTTAACCTCCCTTATACTACTTAATCACATTGGTGAGCATGTAGTACCGATGCAAATATTGAAAAAGCAGCTTCTCAGTCATCTACCCTGGCTGTCTTTATTTATGAAGTGCCACTAGCATACACAGCACTTTACAATAGATTATGGACTAGAGGTAGACCAAAGCCCCAGCCTCTAGGGAGGGTAAATATTTAAAGCCCTTAACTGGGCCAAGGCTCCATTATGGACTTGTAACCTGTTAAGCTGCTTTACTGCACACACAACAGTGAGTATCTGAAATAGGTATTTTTTTTTTGCAGGACATAAGCGGGGCTGTGGTCAAATTCATGTAAGCCTCCTTTGAAACTACCTCCAGCAAAACTTTGACCTCATGTTCTCCTCTCTCTCCCATTTAAAATTTTCCCACATACCTCATCTATTTATTTTAAAAGACCCCAGGTGACAGCTCATAATTTTTTTCTAATCCTTTGTATCATGTTTTCCTAAAGCCAAAAACCTCCCTCCAAAACCTAACAAAACTTGGCCTCCTGGAAGACATTACCAAGAAGTTTTCACTGTAATAAAAAATAAAATTAGTTCCAGGTAAAACATGATATATTAACTTTGAGCTGGGAGTGCTTTTTTATTGCTGAGTTATTAACCCCAAGAAAAATAAAGGTTTCCAGTTGAAGGCCCAGCAATACTTCCTCAGCCATTCTATCAAGGCTCACTTCCACCAGTGTTTCACAATGGCAGAAGACTTTTGCTGCAGCCATTTGGAAAACTGCTCCTATCACTAATGATGAGAGAAAAGGCAATGAAAACAACTCTGAGGGATCACCTTGTATTCATCAAACTCACAGAGATGGCAAAGGGTAGAAAAAATTCAGCATCCATGGGGTATTAGCAAAACAGACATGCTAAATCACAAAGAGGGAAAACTATGAATTGGTCTAACAGTTATGGAAAAGAATTGGAAATTACCGAAGGAATGTTACTAAAACCAGAGGTCCAACTATTGGATTAATACTCTAGTTTACCAATGAAAGAGGACCCTGATGTATTGAAATGTTAATGGTAGTGGTGTTTGTAATAGCAAAGGGGTGAAAACAAACTAGGAGCCTGATGACTGAGGAATACTTGAACAAATTGTGGTACGTGAACATCATGAAATCCAAGGGGCTCCAAAAGCTTGTAAGAACTGAAAACTGTTTTAAGTCTTTTGGGACACTCTGTATTACTGTGTTGTAAGGAATAAAGAACAGGAAGGATTCGGAGATGCATGGTAAGACCTGAATGAACTGATACTTAATGAAGAAACTAGAGCCAAAAGAACATTTGCCATAATGAAAATGAAGAGAACTTAAAAATAGCTTTAGGTTTAATAGAATGGATAGTGTTGTCTCCAAATTGTCAGTTAAGGCACCCATTCTTTCTGCCCAAAATAAACAATGAGAATGAAAAGTGGCATGGACTGTGAGTTGAATAATTCATTGTTGGGTGGTTTTCCTTAACTGTTTTTTTTTTTTAATGGACTTGTGATTTCTCTGGTACAGGAAAAACCAAAGCAATTTGGTGAGAAAATCTTGATAATGTGGTGAGCAACCTCTTTCATCCTTCAAGGCAGATCACCTCCGTCTTTACAATGAACAGCCTCACAGAGCTGCCTGGGAGAACAATGAAGGATTAAATGACTTACCCAGAGTCATAGCGTGTGCGTGCGTGCGTGCGTGTGTGTATGTGTGTGTGCTGGATAGGAACCTAGGGCTTCCTGATTCCTGAGGTCAGTTCTACATTTTGCTGTTTCTCTGGAGCTTCTGACAATTCTGCTGACCTTTAATGGATCCAAACTCAGATCACTGCTCTGTCCCCTACCCAAAAACCTCCCTCCAAAACCTAACAAAACTTGGCCTCCTGGAAGACATTACCAAGAAGTTTTCACTGTAATAAAAAATAAAATTAGTTCCAATTTAACAGCATTTTCGAAGAAGATAGGTAGAGGCTTGTTCCTTGGGAATAACCACATCTGCATTTTCTCGTTTGATCATTCTAACAACCCTGTGAAGCTGGGGATGCCATCTTCATTTTACATTTGAGAATACTGAGACTCAAGGAGTTTCAGCTGTCTAGCATCACACACAGCTTGCGAGCGTCCGAGTGGGACTAGAATCTGGTGGCCTCTTCTCTCCATTGTGAGACTCTGCCTCTTCCCAGGTAGGGATGAACAGTCTGTCATGCAGCAACAGTCTACCATCTTGGAGGTGGGGGAGAAACGTCTTCGCTATAGCTCATGATAATGCAATCTTGGATCCAAGCTCCACAGTTGGCTACTTACCATTCTGTGACACTTTTATGGGCTCTGATCACTGACGTTTCAATATCGATTGGATGATACCTCATTCCTCGCAACTCCATAGCTTCATCTAACGCACCCACAACGTAGAGGGCATCGTGCCGCTCTGTTTTATGAACCACGAGGAGAGAGGAAGCAAATATATGCCATCATGATTACACAGTCCAGTTTGCTTCTTTCTAAATTTTTTCAGTTTAATTTTTTAATTTATGGAATAAAGCAAGCATTTCCATAATGTAGTATAATTAAAAAAAGATGATTGTACAGGAAACTGAAAATGTACTATGCACAACTTGCTATTCCTTTGAAATATACATTATGTAATTGTTTTTCTTTTTCTTCTCCCCTCCTCCCCCAGTTCTTACTTTAAGATGAAGATAGCATCTTTCTTCATGTGTTCTTCATAGTTAATTTGGGTAAAATGTTTAAAAACCAAATCTGAATTAATTCTATACTGGATTGGGAGCGTTGTTTTCTCTAATAAAAAGGAAACAACCTCCAACTGGAATTCGTAATAGGAAAGGGCTTTGACAGGGCACAGAAAACCAACAAGAATGATAAAAGAACAGGAGATTTGCAAGGATCATAGACATAAAGCTGAAAGGACTCTTTGAGGTCATGGCATCTAAACTTTTCATTTTATATGAGGAAGATGAGGACCAGAGAGATGTGACCTGCTCAAGGTCACACAGCTAATCAATGCAGGTCCCCTGATTCCAAATCTAACACTCTATGCTATGAAATCCTGTCACTGAAGATGCCTTGAATTTGTCAGGCTTCATATTGTCCGTACTTTCAGCATCCTAGAGAACATTCCTCCTCTTCCCCCACTTCCCAATAATGCTGGTCTTTACTCATGTCAAATTTCCTCTTAAGATTTCAGAGCTGAGAGGGGAAGGATCTTTTTTTTTTCTGCACCATTTACTACATACTACCAAACCCCTGATGGGTGCTTAACGTGTTTTTTTTTTTCTTTTTCTTCTTCTGATGAGTCCAAGGAACCTTAGTGAATACTTGGATTAACACCAAACACTTTTTCATGTGAGAAAATGGAGGCCAGGAATGAGCAGGCAAATTGTTCCAAGTCACAGGGGTGGTTATTGACAGGGTCAGGACAACGAGGCAGGTTTCCTGACTTCCTGTCTGGTCATCTGCTCTGTTGTTACCATGTTGTGGCCAGATTCCATTTAACTCAGAAGATGCTGTATTTTGAGGGCTCACATTGAGGGATTTATTCTCAGCCCATTTAGAAACAATAAAACAAAGTCCTGTGTGCGTCTTTGAAAGGGAGGAAATATCTCCTTGATCTTTAAGTGGTAAAGAAAGTCCTCCCTTTGAAAAATGACCAACTTATGCAGGGAACAAGCATTTATATAGTGTCTACTCTGTACCAGGAACTTTTAAAAATATTTTCTCATTTGTTCTTCACAGCCTTTGACACAGGTACTTTTATGACCCCCATTTCACAGCTGAGGAAACTGAGGCAGTTTAGAGGGAAATATAATAATTTCTATTTCAGATTTGTTAAGTTTAAGATAGCTACTGGGCATCCAGTTGGAGATACAAGGTTGGAGGTCGGCAGAAAGGTTGGGGCAGGATAGACAGCTAGTAAGTATCTGAGGCTGGATTTGAACGAAGGTAATTCTGACTCCAGGTCATCATACCACGAGCATCCTCTAGGAAAACAAATCTTTCCTAGGTTAATGTATGATAATAAGGATAAATGGTGCTAGACATGGTTATTAATATCCTTCTACATTCCTGTGGAAGGGTGGTACAGCCCTGGTATTCTTTGGATGCTATGGTAAGGAAGGGGGCAGGAGTGGCCTCTGACTCTTAAAACGTAGGCTTCGTGACCCAGTATCAAGGAACTGTGTTGGGAAAGTCATCCAGCTCTGCATCAATGTGCAGTTTCTCAACCCTTGTTTCTATTTGTAAATTTGATTTTTACAGAAATCCTAAATAACTTGTTGAAACCCAAACAGTTTAAATATCTTCAGGACTCCAAATGTAATTTGTTGGTCAGCTTCCATGAAGTTTTTAGTGCCATGTGAATGTCCTGATGTCAGGAAATGAAACTAACCACTTTCTCCTAACAGAGATGAAAAAATATCCAGGTGTTGCAATTGTCTCAACAGATTGAGATATCTGGGTGTTAATGAGACATGTAGGTAACCAAATGCTCCAGCTCCTGCCAGAATGCCTTTCTTATCTGACGGATTTCTCTTCCTCTCTCAAAATCACATTTCTCGTCTTTCTAGAAAAAAAAAACCTGGGGAAACAGCTCTGGTAAGCCTGATTCCTTCCACTAGGGGTCAGCAGGGCACCCTCCCTTAAACCATAGCAAGAACCAACCATCAGATTTTAGGAAGATGGTCATGCCAGGGCTGAGTATGGGCTGTTTTCCCCAGGTGATGATGACAAGCTGAATGACCCTGAGGAAGGAGCAGGGCCAAATAGGACCCCATCCACTGTCCTGTGGGAACTTCAGGGCCACTTTTTCTATTTTGGGCAGGCACCTTGTGGGGAGATGGGGGCAGGGGGTGGAGAGGTTGGGAAATGGGTCCAGAGTTAGCAGGAAGGAGAACATCCACCAGGAGCCCTTTTAATACAGAGTTTTGGAAACATTCAAGTCCTTAAGAATATGCTTCGGAGTGCATTAAATAGCTTAAGAGCCCTCATTAGTTTTAAATGGAGTCTGCCTTCTTTCAAACCAGGCTGAGGTTTACACCAAGTGCTGTACTTCCTAACGCTGGTGAGCTCTGAAGTGGGCACAGTGGTCTCCTACAGGAATTCTTCATGTTTTGTAAATGTGGGGTTTTTTAATGCTTTCTAAAAGGTCTTTTGCAGTCTATGTATTATCAGCCACCCAAAGGGGCAAATGGGCAGTTAGTCCTTGATGCATAGGGCCAGCTCTTTTTTGGGAGGCGGGGGATTTCCAAAGGAAGATGGGAAACGTAGGGGTCTGACATATATGGGAACTACTAAAAGGGCCAGCTGCTTGAGAATCTGTCCCTTCTGAGGAAGCTGTCTGAACTGGACTCAAAATGAAAATGCTCACCTCCATTGGCATCTGTAAGCTCAGTTCTCCTCAGGAATCCCAAATAGCCTGTTCGAGCCCAAATAGTTTGTGTGTCTCCAAAACTTAATCTTGAATTAAAGTGATCTGACTGAAGGGATTCGTCTCCATAAATAGTGAAGTACCCACTGGCATTGTGAGCACTGTGAACCCAGATCTAATGAAGCAAAACACACAGAACAAATAAAATTGACCAGAGCTTTATTCAGCTGACCTAGGCAAGTATTTTATGAAAACTGTTCACTATTTTTAAAAAAAAGAGTTCTAATTAAATGCTTACTTGGATTGAGAAAGTCTGATTCCTTAATCTAATTCTAGACTTTGGAGGGGATGTTATAATATGTAAAGCTTCCTGCAATGAAAGTATTGCTCATTTTATCACCTAAGTCTTCCCCAAAGGTCCCTCCTCAGAGGTGTTTAAGAAAACACAAGTGGACAAAAGCATATTCAGAGGTATCCTGGCATGATAGCTAATTTTGTTTTATCAAAGTGGGATTTTCACTGTATTCAGATACCCTACATAATTAACTTCTGTAGCACTCATGACTAATAACTGTATTGTCTTAAAAGTAGAAACCAATTCTTGATGTAGATTTCTGAGTAATGGATGGTGTCACGTAGTATAAATACCCTGGGTGGCTTAGTAGACCATCCTGCTCCTACCTCTCTAACATTTTGTACCCAGGTTTCTCAGTGAGAAAATAACTTCTGTCTCGGCCTCGTTTCCTCACTTACAAAATGAGGATGTTGGAATAAATGACCTCTCAGACAATATCTGAAAGAGACTGACTCAGGACTAGATCTTCCCAGGACACTAGAGAAATCAGACAGAGGAGTCAGGAGGAATCCCGGGCTCTTCTTGAGGGAGGGTCTACTAAGGTATTGGAGGGAAGGGTGACCAGGGACTTCTGTTCATCCCATTGTTACTCTCAAGGGGATCCTTTTTTCCATTTTTTTTTTTTTTGGCATATGCATATGTTATCTTTTCCTATAGAATGTGACCTTCTTAAGGCAAGGGGTTGTTTGTCTTGATATCCTTCCAGTACATAACTAGCTTTGTGTCTGACACATGGTAGGTGCTTAATACATGCTGGCTGATTAATAGCTGATTACTCCCAAGGTGGGCTCCAGGAACCCCAAGAATTAAACCAAGATGGAGCAAGGTGACAAAGTGACTTGCCTCTTTAACCAAGAATATGTGTCTGTTTTGTAAGTGGGGAAGGAGATCATAGTAGGATCACAGTTCTAGAGCTCAAATAGATCTGGGAGGTCATCTATTCTGACATTCTCATTTTGTACATGAGGAAATAAGGCCTAGAAAGAAATAATTTTGCCCAGGATTGCAGTTAGCAAGTTTCCAATGCAGGATTGGAACCCACATCTTTCAGACTCCATGCTCAGTGTTCTCTCTATATCATTATGCTGCTTCTCAAGATAGAAACCATGCCAATATTTTTTGGCTCATGGCACTGCACACTTCTACCTCCAAACTCCAAGCAGTAGTCATGCACAACACTGTGGTATCCCATGGTAGGCACTGAAACTAACTAAGCATTTTTCTTAAGACTTTCTTATCACCTGAATTCAAATACATGTGTAGTTCTAGAAACTCTATAGAGATCCCCACATATGAATAAGAAACAGAGCCAATAAAAGTCCTTTGAGGAAAATATTAGGAAATTATATCTAATCACAAATTAAAGAGTTATTCCAAGGGGGAAAAAAATGGGTAAAGTAAAATGTTCAAGATTTGTCTCCTTCCTGGCTATTTTTCCCAAATAAATTATCCCCCAATATAAACTGCAAATTTTAAAGGACATTTATTTTATGATCTGAAATAAAAAAAACTATGTCATTTGCATTCTAGTTAGTACACTGGTCATCATTTCCTAAGTACTAAACCATGTCTCAATTCTAAATTGCAGCATCATTATTTCCAGTTACCTTTCTCTATCTCTTTTGCACTTGAGGAGTTCCCAGAAAGGGCAGCAGACATATGAGAATCAAGAGGGAGGAGAATATGTCTAGGGAGGTGAGGAATAGAGATTCTCACACATACCTCCCTTCAGTTCCTGTGCATTATTATAGGCAAATGTGCATTTAAACCATTACTGATTCACAGAAAGCATCTCATGCACTTCCTCAAGGAATTGCCATTTTGTTATTCTGAGGAAAGGATGTAACTGTTTCAGACTTATGTGTAGTTTAACAGATTTTTCTGTCAAGCATTCCTGGTCTGATCAAATCAGACTTTGAAGTTGGTTTCCCAAGCTCTATTTCCTTTGGGGGCTATTTGTTGGCTCAGTCTCTCATTCATTCATGAGGTTCCAATTAGACATCAAATGCATGTGTGAAAAGGTCCTCCCTGGTTACAAGGAGAATAGAATATGTGTGTCTGAAAAGGAAAAATTGGTCGTAGAGGGAAGGCTTGCAAAAGACAAATTCTATTACTTACCTCCCCGAGATGAGAATCCCCCAAGGGTCCTTTAGTTTCTGGATTTGCAATTATGATGCGGACTCCAGGGAGGATCTATTGAGAGAAGCAAAATTCAGTTGATGGGAAGGAAGGAAAGAAGGAGGAAAAGAAGGGAAGGAGAGGAGAGGAAGGCAGGCATGCAAATTGGTAAAGGATATAAATAGGAAAACCCACTTATTCCTACACTGATAGGCATGTTCTTCAAGTTATTCTTAAAAAGGATAGTTTCCTTCCTCTTTGGAAGTTGATGAGCCTGAGTCCAGAACTATGTACATCTCTCATGATGTACAAGAAATACATTACCTTTAAGATATACTCTAAAATATTTCAATTACAGTAAAAGAATAAACAGCCAACTCTCATTTCACATGATCTTATACAAAATTCCAAACTGACAATCAAGAAATCTGTAATGATAATGAATAATTGCATGTTTCTATGCAGTTTTATATTCTGCAAAGCCCTGAGAAGTAGGCAGGTTAAACATCAAGATTCCTGTTTAACAGACAAGCAAACAGATTCAAAAGGTGAAAATGACTTGTTTATAGTTAACGAAAGTTAATACGTATTAGATTCAGGACTCTAAGTCTTCAGACTCCACATTTTGTGTTCTTTTCGCTGTAATATGCTGTTCATTCATTTTATGTAACTGTGGGTCTTAAAAGAAGATCATTTTCAGACTAAAACCCATTATCCCAAGTCCTCTGCTTAATCCTTGAGTGTATTTGGGCAAGTGTATACTTGTCCACTTAACCTGTGTGGATCTCAGCTGCCTCGTGTATAAAATAATTGAGCTGCATTAAGGGATCACTAAGATTTCCTTAGCTATGCATACTATAATATAATCCTTTGTTTCAGGTGAGGAGTTTTTGTAGGTGCAAGTTGCTACTGCAATATGTGTCAGAGTAAAAGAATTGGGGTGGCCAAGGTATGAAGGTGAAGGGTACCCCAGACATGTGCCTGTGGCTCGGGAGGTAATTGTTTTTTAATGCCCAGAAGAGGAATTTGATTTTAGCACTGCCTGGTTAATTCTTCTCTCCAGAGTTAGCACTGATCTCTTATCTGCCAAATTCAAAGGCCTTTTCTCATTCCTCACTCTCCTTGTCCTCTCTACAGCCTGCGATATTATGGATCACTCTCTCTTCTTGGATATTCTTTCTATAAAGTTTTTAGAAACTTTAAAAACAGAGTTCTGTGCTGGGCCCGCTTCTCGTCTCCCTCTATATGACATCTCTTGGTGATCTCACCAGCTGTATAAACTCCTAATGGGTTTAATGACTATCTTTATGAGGATGATTCTCAAATCTGTCTATCCTGTCCCAACCTTTCTGCTGAACTCCAACCTTGTATCTCCAATTGGATGCCCAGTAGCTACCTTCAACTTAACAAATCTGAAATAGATCTCACTATATTTCCCTCTAAATATTCCTCCCTTCCCTATCACTATAGAGGGCAACACCATCCTCCTAGTCCCTCGGTCTCAAAACCTACCAGTCATTCCTCCAACTCCTCACTGTCACCTCTCACATCCAATCTGTTGTCAAGGTCTGTCAACTTCACCTTTGTCACACCTGGATTATTACAATAGGCTGCTGGTGAGTCTGCTGGCCTCAAGTCTCTTCCCACTCCAATCCATCCTCCATTCAGCCACCACAGTGATTTTCCTAAAGTTCATGTGACTCTCCACCCCCAATTCCCAACTCAGTAGCTCTAGTAGTTTCCTGTTGCCTCCAGCATCAAATCCAAAATGCTCTGTTTGGCATTCAGAACCCTTCATAATCTAGCTTCCTCTTCTGTTTGCAGTTTTCTTATACCCCACTCCCTGAAATGTACACTTAGATCCAGTGACTCTGGCCTCCTGGCTGTTCTACAAACAAGCCACTCCATCTTAGTTTGGGGCTTTTTCTTTCGTTGTCCTCCATGCATGGAATGCTCTCCCTCCTCCACTCTGACTACTGACAACCCTGGCTTCCTTTTAAGTCCCAACAAAATCCCATCCTTACTGGAAAATTTCCCCAACTCCTCTAATTCTAGTGGCTTCTCTCTGCTAATTATTTCCTATTTATCCAATGAATAGCTTGACAGTATTTATTTCTTTGCATGGTGCCTCCCCCATTAGATTGTGAACTCCTCAAAGTCAGGAACTGTCTTTTGCCTCTTTTGTATCCTCACTACTTAGCACAGTACCTGCACATAGTAGGTGCTTAGTGACTGCTTATTGATTGATTGAATGATTGAAGTGGAAGGAAGATCTATTAAATAGAGGCATAATTCCCATGAGGTTTAGCACTCCTATTTTACTATGCCCTGACATACTCCGAAGCTGCTTACCTACAGCCAGAAGTGTTTTGTCCTTCTATTTAATCACTTATTTGCCTCTGACCTTTTCTGTACATTTATCATGCTTTGATTTATATCATAGTTCTTTGTGTACCTCTCTCATTAGAACAGAGAGTCCATGGATTTGTTTTTATACAAAATTTTTCATAACTGCATTTCACTGTATTTTTGTAATTACCATATAATTTATTTCATTCATTTAAAATACAATTTTGAGAAGGGGTTCATAGACTTCACCAGACTGATCGAGGGGTCCATGATACAAAAAAGTTGAAGAACCTCTGCCTTAGAAGCAGTGGGTCGGACTTGGAGTCTGGAAGATCTGAGTTCAAGTTAGCCTCAAGCACTTATTAGATGTGTGACTCAGGCCAAGTCACTTAACCTCCTTGTGCCTCAGATTTTCTAATTATAAAATGATAACAATAATCAGAAGGTCGATCTCACAGGGTTATTGTGAACATCAAATGAGAGACAACATGTAAAACACTTTGCATGCCTAAAGTAATGCTAGCTATTATTTCCCCTTCTACAAAGTTCCTTGAAGTAGAGATAATTGTTTTTCTTCCTTACAGGCTCTTCAGCATTTACCCCAGTGCCATGCACATAGTAATGTTAATGATAGTATTAATAGTAGTATGAAAGCACCAGGTACTTATTATTTTATCTCTTTTGGAATTGGTAACAACCCTATATGTATAGGTATAATTATAGCCATTTTACAGATGGGGAAAGTGAGCAATAGAGGTTAAATTACTTGCTCATTATCATAAACAGGACTTCACAATAACAATATTACAAATTTAAAGTGAGGGACCTTAGAGGTTTTCTAATTCAACTCCATTTTACAGATGGAGAAATAAAGCATCAGAGAAATTAATTAACTTGTTCAAGCTCACATAAGGAATAAATAAGTGGCAGAAGCAGATCCTTTGTCTCCAAGCCTGGTTACATTTATTGAATACTCAAAGTAAGAATAGCTGGGCTTCACCTGTATTACCTGAATGGATCTTTACAACAACCCTGTGAGACATTATCCCCATTTTTTAGTTGGAAAAACAGGAACACACAACATAGAAGTGTCTGAAATAGGATTTAAACTCAGGTCTTCTAAACTTTAAGTCTGGTGCTCTATCCATCGCACCAACAACTTAGCTGAATTCTCTCTTTCCCCCTGTCTTTCCATCAGCACTCAGTTTATTGGGGGATTTTTCTAGCACAAAGTTGCTACCTAACCAACTTTGGGGGAAAGCATATTTAAAGCAAGAGATGCTGGTGCATAACTCAAATGATGTGACATTTGAGAAGAAGAAAGCAAAGTCTCAGGACGCAGTGTCCTAAGGTTCTGATAATTCAACTGAAAGAACAGAGATAGGTGAGAAGACCTTTTGGTACAGAACACAGAACCTTTTGGAACAGTTCCCATCTGATAGAGGTCTGAGGTGACAAGGTCAGAACAAATCATTCTGGCCTTGTCGAAGTGAATTAGATGTTCACGGTTCAGTATCTAGTGGACAAGTAGTAGTTTATATTGTTATAGCCAGTATGATAAGAGAAACCCGAGAGGGTCGGACTAATGGTGACTCTTCTAATTATTAGTTATCATTGTAATTATTACATGAGATTTCATTTGTCAGACCCACAAAGATACGCAGCATTTGGTGACACTCCCTTTTTAGGTATGCCGCCTCTAACTTGCTATGTGCTACAATGCCTTCTTTTAATACTTACTTTTCCTGATTCCATGAGGGGCAAACTATGGGGAGATCCTCTTTCTACTAGACGAACTCTGCAAACACAGAAACAACAGATATCTATGAACGTTCCCCCTCTACTTTTATTTCTTTTAGTTTACAACATTCAGTTCCACAAACTTTTAACTTTTAAACTTCTCCCCCTCTCCCTTCCCCAAGACAGCATGCAATCTGATATAGGCTCTACATATGCATTTATATTAAACATATTTTCACATTAGTCATTGTATAGAAGAATTATAACCAGTGGAACGAACCATGAGAAAGAAGAAACAAAACAAAACAAAAAAGAGAGAGAACAAATACTATGCTTCCATCTGCATCCAGACTCAAAGTTCTTTCTCTGGATGTGGACAGCATTTTCCATCATGAGCCTTTTGGAGCTGTCTCAGAACCTTGAATTGCTGAGAAGAGTCAATCTATCAATGTTAGTCATCAAACAATGTGGTTGTTACTGTGTACAATGTTCTCCTGGTTCTGTTCACTTCACTTAGCATTAATTCATATAAGTTTTTCCAGGTTTTTCTGAAGTCCACCTGCTCATCATTTATACAATAGTATTCCATTACATTCATACACCACCACATGTTCAGTCATTTCCCAGCTGATGGGCATCCCCTCAATTTCCAATTCATGGTCACCACAAAAAGAGCTGCTATACATATTTCTGTGCATGTGGGTCCTTTTATCATTTGTATGATCTCTTTGGGATACAGCCCTAGAAGTGGTATTGCTGGGCTAAAGTCCCCACCTACTTTTGCTAAATCCCCATCCCACTTGGTCTCAGGTTATGTCCCCAGCAGGTTCTTTTGTGGAATGGTTAATCTGATGGTATTGGCAAACCAACAGCAAATATGGTTAAGAAGAAAAAGAATGTGTTCTTCCACAGTTTTCTCTTTGACTGTGCATAGGCAGAGAAGTATAGTATGATTACACCTGAAAATAGCAGAAAAAAAAAAGTAATTGATTACAAAATGCCGAATTGGCTGTGGGTCTTCTGGGTCCTGTTCTGTCACTTGGAGTCCAGGTAAATCCTGCTTTCTGTCTGGTAACATATTTAGGTTTCAGAGTAGGAAAGATTAGAATCATTTTTATCATAGATCTTAACTTAGCAACAATGTTCAATCATCAATGCTAAATGATTGGAACAAGTGGAGAACAGTGAATGCAGGATGAAGATAAAAGAGAATGGGAAATGGCAGTCTGACCAAATGACTAAAATAATAGGGAATGTGCTTTAGTACAAGGAGCAACTCACTTTATCATTTGCTAACAGGGAAGAACTGAATAGAAGGTCTAAGGGGTATTGCATGGAAAGCTCATTAGGCTCAAGTGTTGTCAAACACACCTGGGGCTCATCATAGTCGTCCTCATCATCATAGTTAACATTTATATAACAAGCCTTTGTTGTTCTAGGCAGTGGTGTGCTGGTAAATATTTAACATCTGGCTTTCAAAAAAAAAAACTGTACAAAAGACAAGCTTCAAGCATTACCAACTTTTTCTCCATGACCGTTTTACAAACAAAATAATAACTCAAATCCCAATATATAGCGTTTGCAGACTTCCTAGGTATAAAAAGGATCACATGTGCGAGCTGGTTCTCACTGACTCCAGCCCACCCCTGGCTATGGATAAAACAAACTTGGCCCAAGGTACAATTCCCCAAAGTTCTATCCAGCATGGAAACTATTCTATCATAGTAAACACGGTCACACTGTCAGTAACAAAACTGAGATAGCAAGAGATCGGCTACTTCATAGAGTGAAGTTTCCTTAAAAGAGAATCTTCTAATTCAGACAGTGAGTGGATACCTCAGGCACTGCAGAGTCAACCATCACTGCCAGCTCTATTAATGTGTTTCTCTTATGATTGTTGCTGCTGGCAATGGAACTAGGACACCATGATGTTGTTCATTCAGGAAGTACCAAAGAAAGAGGGGAGCTAAGCAGTAGCTCAGTGGACAGGGAGCTAGGAAGTCCTGAGTTTGAATTTTGCTCCAACACTTAATAGCCGTGTGACGCTGGGAAAGTATTTAGCATTTTTGTGCATTAGTTTTCTCATCTATAAAATGGGGGTGATAAAAAGAGCACATACTTCACTATCGTGAGGATCAGATGAATTAATATACGACAGTCAGTTCCTTCTATGTGTCAGGCACCTGCTAAGCTCTGGGAAGTCAAAAAAGAGGCAAAAGGCAGTCCCTGAGGAAGTCTCAGCCGAATGGAGCAAGAACGCACGCAAAGAATTCTGTATTGAAAAGCCATATACAGGATAAATAGGAAATAATCAACAGAGGGAAAGTATTAGAATTAAGATGAATGGGAAATACTGTAGAAAGTGGGATTTCAGCTGGGACTTGAAGAAAGCCAGAGAAGTTAAGGGACAGAGATAAGGAGGGAGAACATTTTGGGAATAGGGGACAGCCAGTGAAAATGCCTGGAACAGAGAGATGGAGTGTCTTATTTAAAGAACACCAAGGAGGCCAACATCACTGGATCAAGGAGAAAGCATTTGACAAACCTTAAAATGCTATGTAAATGCTAGTTTATTATTATTGCAAAGTAAAGAAGGGAAATCTCTAGTGACCTAGGAAATCTCTCAAAACTTTTAAAAGCTAGGGGAGGGAAGAGGCAGTCTCAAATTGGCAGTGTGGTGAAGTGATGCACTTACAATTGCCTTCAAAGCTCAATTCTGCTGCCCTATTTCGGGTCTCTTTGACCTTAGCCAAATTGCTTACTCTCTCTAAGTCTGTTTCCTCATTTGTATAGTGAATAGGTTACACAGGTTGATCTCCAAGATCCCTTCTCACTCTTAGACTATGAGATTGTTACGTTTCTGGGTTTCAGTTTCCTTGTTTGTAAAATGAGTAGTTTGTGTTAAGTGACCTCTTGAATTCCTTCTATATCTGAATCTAAGATGCCAAGACTCTTTAAATATGGGTGAAATAGACAATTTGTCTCAGTAATGATAATAGTTCATATTTATTTTTGTAATAATTGTGTGATTATAAAATATTCTCTTTACAATAGCTCAGTGGAATAAATAATAGTCTGAGTAGTATTATCTCCACTTTACTGAGGAGGAAACAGAAGTATAGTATACCATACTATACTTCCAACTTCTTCTCAGAGAATTGGTTTGGGGAAAGCACTTTGTAAATCTTAATGTGACATATATGTAAGTTGGTATTTCTCCTTTGTGGGTATGGTGGACATTGGAGTAGATCTGCATCTAATGTTAATTGGGAAGTACTAACCTCTAATGGGGGGTGGGGAGGGCTATGTGTCAATTATTGTAATAATATCAATAATGTTGTATTTAACTCCCCCCCATAAAAATAATTAGAGCTGGTGGTAATGTAGTGCTTTAAGGTTCAGAAAGCATTCTGCATACATCATCTCATTTTGAGTTCAACAGATGTTACTAATGAAATGGGGTTGATGGATGGAGCGTTTGGAAGTCTAGTGTTTGCATTAAATCAGTCTCAGGTGCTATTGCTTAATCCAGGGCCCATGGAACAAGGACCATAATTCTACTTCATGTTTGTGATTAGAAAGTCAAGATTTAGGGTTGGAAGGGACTTTCAAAGTCATCCGTTTCAATTCCATTCACTTTAAAGATGAGGAAACGGAGGCCCAGAAAAGCTGAGGTTTGTCCACTTACGTCAGATAGCATGAAATCTGAACCTCAGTCACTTAAGCTCCAATCCAATGCCCTCTCACTTAGCAATGCCCTTTCCTGGTCTCCCATGGCCAGCAGTGATCTCTGCATTGCTGCAGAGGGTGCAGAAGCCTGCTGCTATTTGGGGGGTGGGCTGCCTTCCACCAATCGCATTGTGAGTTATGCCCCAGACAGCCAGGCTGTAGAGTGAACCCCTAGGACAAAAATTAGAGCCCAGTAGTCTCAGAAGGATGAGAGGTCAGCCAAGCTTCTATTCCTCCTCACCCCCCCAGCCTATCATTTACTCAGTGTTCACTATTATTTTGGAAAGTGAAAACTCCTCGCCAAGCATGTCATCAGACATGTCAGGCAGCTCAGGATGATTGGTTGTGGAGCAAACTCATGCCAGTTCATGGAATAGAAATAGCTGTGAGAATAAAAGAGGGAGCCCCTCCCCCAAATCCCACTCACACAGCTTCCTAATACAATGTTTGTCACATCCTTCTGAGTTCACTCATTTCTCACTGCTGGTATCCATTATGTCTTGTATCACGTCAATTTACGAAAGGTCAGAAACTGCGACAGAAGCAGGGACATGCTTGTCCACGCTGATCTCGACATGGGACTTTAAACCTTCGGGAAAAGGGCACCTTGGGGCTGGACATATGGCTCATTTGAAACTAACTTTGTGTCAGTTTTTTTCAATAGTGGCTTTAATTCTGATCTCAGATTCAAACTGCATAGTTGTCTCATGGCCCTAACCTATTTGTACAACGGCTATCTGAGTTTCTAGTTACGAATGGTGCAATTTCATATTCACAAGATCACAGGATCCACATGTGAAAGGGATTCTAGAGAAAAAATTGTCTTATTTGATAAATGAGGAAAGAAAAGTGTTGAATGCCCATCGACTAGGGCATGGTAATGTCGCAGAATATCATCATGCTAAAAGAAATAGTGAAAGGGATGGTATCAATGAAACCTAGAAAGATGTGCATGAACTGATACAGAGCGAAATGTGCAGAATCAGAATAAGTTACACAATAACAGCAACCCTGAAAAAAATAAATAATTTTGAAAGCCCTTAAGAATTCTGATTACCTCCATGAGGACAGATAACCCAACTCTGGACAAAAAGATGATAGACTCAAGGTGCAGAAAGAGACATCGCTTCTGAACATAACCAAACCAGAAATCTGTTTTTCTTGACTATGAATATTTGTCCCTAGAGATTTTTTTCTCTTTTTTTCCAGGGGGGGTGGGAAGAAGGAAAAAAAAACAACTTTTGTTCATTACAAAACAAAACCCAAAATATAACTGAAAGAAAGAATGAAAGAGGGTTCCAAGGAGTAGTAGAATGGGTAGAGAGAAGGCAAAGACCAGGGAGAGCTGAGGATAAGTGCATAAAGAAGTATCAGAGGAAAAGGAATTCTGAAGCAGGTAGGAGAAAGTTAGGGAGGGTGGGGAGAGAGAGTCCATGACTGGGGTGCAGTCATGAAAGGAGAGACAACAGCCATCCCTCCCTCATGAAGGGAAGGGAGGAGATGGAAGGCTAAGTCTCTGTTGGAAACTGGCAAGGGAGGAGGGAAGAGAAATGATGTCAAGGGGTTTTGAGAAGGGGAGAAGAGGAAGCTTAATACAACTTTCTCCATCAAATAAAATACATTATCTTTAAGAGACAGGGATTGTAAAGAGAGTTGTGGAAGAGAAGACTGGGGATAGTGAGATGAGCATTCATTTAGAGAATAATAAAAGGATGGTGCCTCAGTGCAGGGAAAGCCCAGTTGAGGTTAACATGAATTTGTGTAGTGACTGATGATGTTTTCTATGCCTGCTCATTTCTCTCTACTCCCTCCCCTTTTCACCACTTAACATTTAAAGTCCAACTCAAATGCTTCTTTTTCAAGGCAAGTCTTCCTTGATTTCTGCAGGCAGCAATGATCTTTTCCTTCCAGATCTTTTTCTCCAAGGTCTCTGGTGCTTTGGTTTCTTTTGTATGCCTTGCATCTGCCTACTGGATCACAAGTTTCACAGGCATGGTATGTTCAGTGTCTTCCCTAAACTCAGTATCCTGCACATAACAGGTGCTTACTAAATGTGCATTGAATTGAATTCAGTCACATGACCTGGATGCCTGCCCTGGCTTTGTTTCTAACCAAATAATTTTACACCCATAAAATGGAAGGGGCTGGATGAGATTTCCTCCCCCTGCCCCAAATCCCGCACTCTATGACTCTCTAATGCTTTACCACTTTGCCACAGCCTGTCTGGGCTAGAAACATATTACTCTGAACCTGCAGAAAGGCTGGGGTGAGGAAATAAAAGGCAGCTTGTCTTTAAAGAATAATTACCCAAAAACCAAACTTAGAAAACATTGGCAATGATAGATCAAAGGACCACACATTTTAAGTTGCTTGGAAGAGATCTTAGGAATCATCTAAATCAAATGCCCTCATTTTACAGGGGAGGAAACTAAGGCCTAGAGAGATTAAGCGACCTTTCCAAGGTCATATAACTGAATAAGGGGCAGAGCCAGCTATGCCAACCCAGGATCTCTGACTCCAGACCCAGGGATCTTGTCATTGTAATTTTTAAAAACCTATCTCTTAAGGCAAAAAGCTGGGGTGGGGGGAAAGGGTGTCAAGCTGTCAGGGTCTATCTTAAACTGTGTGCGTGTTCATATGCTATAACCACCAACTTGGGAGTTCTGGAACTGAGAATTTCCTTGCACTGCTCTGAATGTCCATAGCTTCTGGCTGTGCTGAATCTGTAAATCAAGTATTCAAAGAAACTTTTTCACATCTAAGAAAGATTTTCAAAGTCTCGGTACGTGGCTACAAATCCGTTCAACTTACCTTTCATTTTTTTTCCCTGTTGGGACAATTGCTCCACCCTGTGGAGGTCTAAACCAAAGCCTTTGCTCCCTGATCCTTGCCTCATTCCCTCTCCTTTTCAATTTTAACCCAAGTGCAAATGTTGTGACCCTAGAGGCAGACAGTCCTTTTCATCTTGGCCTCGAATATTCCCCTGAAGTTCAGGATTTTACCAGAAGGAAGGAAGGAGGAACAGCTGGTCTAGTAGAAGGAGAGGTATTGAAAAAAAAAAACTTCTGGGGTCAGGTGGTGGGGGAGGAAACAGAAAAGACATTTTAAAAAAATGATCCAAACAGTTACAGATGTGCTCTTTACCTCCAGGCCTCTCACATATTCACTTGTGTATTTACTTCCCTGCTTCAAGGATCTATGATTTTATCACAGATGAAATGCACTGATGCAGATTTCCATCCCTCTCTAACTTAGAAGTTGGTTTTTAAGAGTATCTGAAGCTGAAATTTTCATTATGTTGGGGATCACCTTGGCTCCTCAGAGGGTCTGTACTCAATCTCTGAAGCTAGGAAATGCTGGAACCCGTTTCCTTTGAGAGCTTAGAGTCACTTCCAAGCCATGACTGAGGCTTTGAATATTTAGTAACTCATACATTTGTATAATTTAGTAGAGACAGCCTGGCCCAGTGGATTCTGAAGCAGGTAGGAGAAAGTCAGGGAGAGCGGGAAGAGATACTGCTACTACCTGATGTGCCATCAAGTGAGCTGGCCTCGTCAGGTCCGGCTTCTGACCCCCTAGTCAGGCCCTGCTTCTGACCCATACTGGCCATGGAACCCTAGAAAAACTGCTCCATCTCTCTGTCCCAGGCAACTAAGTCAATGTGTTAACAGTTGCTGAACTACATTGATAAAGGGCATTCATTTCCTCCTTACTGAGAGTTTGTTATATTAATGCAAGCATGAGTCATGACCATCTCTCTCCCCCTCCAACATCCCACAGGGCTCATATAACTTTCCTTCCTTCTCTCTCCCTTTCTTCTCTCTCTCCTTTCCTTCCTTCCCTCCTTCCTTCCTTCCTTTGTTAAGTGACTTGCTCAGGGTCACACAGCTAATAAGTGTCTGAGGCTGGATTTGAAATCAGGTCCTTCTAACTCCAGGGCCAGTGCTCTACCCACTGCACCACCGAGATGCCCCAGTACCCATATATCTTTTAAAATTGCTTTGTCCAATTCCTTTAAAGAGAATTTAACTATTTATACGATTAGTTAGTTCATAAGCATTTATCAAGAACCTACATACCATATAGACACTGTGCCAGATGAAAACAATCCCTGACCTCAAAAAACTTACATTCTATTGAGGGAATTAACACATATGTGTGTAGTTATATGCAAAATATATATAAGGTAATTTTGAGATATATAAGGCCTAACTGGCCTACTCGATCAAAACCTAAGTGGAATAAATAGACTTTCGGTTGTCATAAGAATCAAAGCTCACAGTCATGCAGTGCTTCATACTTTACAAGAAGCTTTTAGACCTGTCACCCATCATGTTTGATCCTCACCAAAACACAGTAAAGTCAACAGGACAGGCATCAGAATTAGGACCAGAATGCCCATTTCCTGGCTCTTCATCTGGTTCCCACTACCTGGTGCTTCTTTCAGGCCACTTAAAGTTCAGGGCTGGACACCAGCTCTGGTCTCTAGATCCCTTCATCCGCTCAGCATAGGTCAGTAGAATTCTGAGCCATTCTGAAAATGGTAAAATCATCTCCAAAGGGAGGTGAAGGCGTTCATACCGCCTCTCCTCTCTGCTAAGTATATCAGCTCTGCTAATGCCATTCCTGGATGGGTAGTGAAACCTACCATTAGTCTATTGGTTTGTAGAGAGTCTACCAATCTTTGGCAGCTGGAAACTTATTTTTAACAATTAAGAAATAAAATTGCATTAGTTGTCCCAATGGGGGAATGTTGAAAAAAAACTATCCCAGCAGCTGCTGCCAAAATGATAATCACTTCAGGATTACCAGAAGCAAGAACCATAAGTGTCCACCATTCCATCAAATGAGGGGCAGCTGCTTGCTGGGGGATGGAATGGAAGCTGAAGGCCCTAGCTTTCACGGAGTGTGTGGGAGTGGGATCAATAGGAAGCTAGCCTCTGGAATGATGCCCCCAATTTCAATCATGTTTCAGCATTTCAAAAAATTCTTAACCTCACAATAACCTTGTGAGGGTGCCAGTTAGTCAGCAAGCATCTACTAAGTACTTACATTCTAGGCACTATGTACTAAAGCTTGAGGATGGATATACAGAAAATTAGTGCCTGCTTTCAGGGAGCTCACACGCCAAGGTTGGGGGGAAGATACATGTAAATAATGAGGTGCAAGCATCATTAGGGACAATTTGGGGGCAGAGTAGATAGAGTGCCAGGTCCAGATTCAGAAAGACCTGAGTTCAAATACAGTTCTCATGAAACCAAACCTTGGGTCATTTTTCACTGAGTATTCTTGTCAGTCATTACAAAGACAGGGGCTCTAGAGTTACAAGTCCTGGGTTCAAATTCTACCTTTACACTAGCTATTTGACTATGAGCACCTCACTGTACTTCTCTGTAAAATGAGAGAAGGTTGGATGAGAGGCCTCTAAGGCCTCCACCTCTCAGACTATGGCTCTGTGATGTTTTCTCTGTCAGTAAATGAGCCTGTGACCCTCTGAGACCTCAGTATAACTTGTGATAAAGGAGGAAGAGGGTGGAAAGGAAGTGCTGAATGCCTCCATTCCCAAATCCGGAGGGAATTCTAAAACTGCATTTCACATTTAGCTTTGGTGTCCTTCCCTACTAAGCCCTTTAGTTGAGCCAAACTCAAATTCCTTTCCCCTTCTCTTCCTTGACCTCTAGGGGAGTCAAGGCGGCTAAAGGGCCAGCTGTGGGAGAGAGGGTGAGGGCAGCATCCTTGCCCTTGATTCTCCCCGCATGTTATGGCCCACAGCTAGCAGGTGTGATGTTTTAGGTAGGGAGGAAGGGCTTGCTCCTTAGAAAACAGTGCTGTGACCCAAACTCCAAAGTTAGGGCCCATAGCAATTTCCCCGCCAGTTCCCATATTCCCAGTGATGAGTGAAAAGAAAATTGAGGGGAAAACAGAGCCTGCTTTTGTTTGGTCTCGCTGGCACACTTCAATCCCAGAAATATCCTGCGCAGACGTCATGATTGACTCTCATAGCCTACACCCTGCACCAGGGCAGTGGTATGTTTCTGACAGTGTCTCCCTTCCTGGAAATTGGCCACTAAGCAAAGCTCCAGCTGACAGTTGTCCTGGCCTTTTTACAAAGACAGTCACAGAAAGCACCAAGGAAAAGAGGCAGATAGGAATATTCAGGGCCCTGGCCACTCAGACATGCTCAGTCTTCTCTTGCATCCCCCTCACACAACGCCTCACTCTGTTCCTGCAGCCAGAGCCCAAAGTCAGGGTGAGTGGGGACAGAAGGAGAAGCAGCATTATGGTAACGAAATGCTAGGTTTCTACACTGCAGACTTTTCTGTCTTTTTTTTCCTCTTACATTTCATTTTCATCCTATGGAAGGTCCCCCCCACCCTTCACTTCCTAAGACATTTCCTGAGCCCAAATCCTAAATGCCAACCTCCTTGTCTGAATAAGTGTCCAGTATATGTGAATCATATACTCACCACTAAGTAATAAAAGTTGGTCTTTTCCCTAAATAATCATGTGTGCCTTCCACTGGTGGATGGAATCTGTGAACCAATGCTTTCTCTTATCAACAAAGATACTGGTGTTGACAAATGGATGGTTTCTTGCAGCTACCAAGTCTGGAAATTGGCATGCATGCTTTGAAAGTGATCCTCAAAACTGTAAAACAGACCTTGAATACTAAAAGATCAGTCACTGAGGATTTATTTTAAGGACCCATTATGTGTCAGGCTCTAGACTAACCACTGGGGATTCAAGGAAAGGCAGAAGACAGTCCTTGTCCTCAAGGAGATAACAGTCTAATGGGTGAGAAAATACATCAACAAAGAGGTATAGATAAGCTATACACAGGATAAATAAGAAATAACCAACCAAGGGAAAATACTCTTAGAATTAAGCACTCTTAGCATGAAGAGAGGTTGGGAAAATCTTCCTTCTTAGAGATGGAATTTTAACTGGGACTTAAAAAAAGCCAGAGATGAGGGGGGAGGGCATTCCAGGCATGGGGGACCGCCAGAAAAAATTGTCTAGAGAAATGGAGGATCTTCAGAGAACAGCAAGGAGACCAGAATCTCTAGCTGGAAGAGTGTGACACAGAGTAAGATATAAGAAGACTGCAAAGGTAGGAGGGGACTAAATTATGAAGAGCTTTGAATGCCAAGTTGAGAATTTGAACATGGAGGTAACTGGAAACCACTGGAAATTACTGAGTTGGGGAAGGGGGGGACATAGCCAGACCTGTGCTTTAGTAAAATTGCTTTAGTGGCTCACTAGAGGATAGAGTGGGGAGGGATTTGAATCAGGCAGACCCACCATCGGGCTATTGCAGTAATCAAGGCATGAGGTAATGAGGGCCTGCACTAGGGTGATGGTAGTGTCAGAGGAGAGAAGGGGGAGTATAGGAGAGATGTTGCAGAGATGAAATCACCAGGCCTTGGTGACAGATTGGTTAGAGATGGTGAGAGATAGTGAATTGTGAGCCTGGGGTGGTGGTGGTACCATTGACAGTATTATGGGGGATTTGAAGGGGAAAGGCTTGAGGGAAAAGATAATGAATTCAGTTTTGGCCATGCTGAGTTTAAGATGTCTCTTGGACATCTAGCTTGGGAGATCTGATTGGGAATTGAAGACATGAGACTAGAAGTCAGCAGAGAAGTTAGGACTAGATCATTTGATTTGAGAGTCAGCATAGAGATGATAATTAAATGCATGGGGACTGGTAAGATCACCAAGTGAAGTAATAAAAGGGGACAGAGAAAAGGGCCCAGGACAGAACCCTGTGGGACATTTTTGGTTTCTGGGTATGAACTGCATGAATAGGGAGGAGAACCAGGAGGGAGTGGTGTCCCAAAAACCTAGAGAGAAGAGGGTATTAAGGAGAAGAGAATGACTGACAATGTCAAAGGCTGCAGAGAGGCCAAGAAGGATACAGACTGAGAAAAGGTTATTGGATTTGGGAATTAAGAGATCATTGGGAACCTCAGAGAAAGCAGTGTTTCTGAATGATTTGGTAGGCATCAGCTGAAGACAAGGTAGGAACCTGGACTGTAGAGAGTTAAGAAGTAAATGTAAAGATAGTATGTAAAATTACCTATTGTAGACAGCTTTCTCAAGGAGTCTGGCCACAAAGGGATGATACTGGAGACAGAAGGAGCAAGTGAGGGATTTTTGAGAATGGGGAAGACATGGGCATGTTTCTAGGCAAGAGGGAAGCAGCTGGTAGACAGGGAGAGACTGAAGATAAATTAGAGACTGGGGATAATGCAGGGGACAAACTGCTGGAGATGGGATAAACTGGAATCACTTCCATGCCGTAGAGAGGGTTTTGTTTCGGTAAGAAGTAGGATCACTTCGTGTGACACGAGTAAAGGAGGAGATCATGGCAGAAGGCATTTGAGGGATATGAGATGAAGAGGGGAGTAAAATATGAGTCAAAGTTCTCAGCCAAGAGATGGTCAAACCCTGACCATGAGAGATCCAGTGCTAGTCTTCTAACTTTGCTGGAGGTAGCAAATGGTGCCAAACTCTGAAAAATGTGTTGGAAAGCATTGTTATGAGTCAAGAAATAATAGAAACTTTTAGATTAAATAGAAGTCTAACACCTATGTATCATGCATCCTTTCTTCAATGATACTAATGAAAAGCCTTGAATAATAAATACCATGAAGAATGAAATGGATTATCGTTTAGTGAAAAGGAAATGAATGGTTATCAGTGTGAGAGTCTTTGTATAGTCAGACCTCTGGCTTATTAAACTAAAGATCAAAATCAACACAAAATTAGAAGAATACAGATGAGAGGATAGGACCTAGAATTCTATGCTACCCTGATCTTTTTAAATAAGCGACTGACATTGAAAAATGGGAAGTGGTTAAAGAAGGCAATCATTAACATGAACTGTCACTATTTTCTACAGAAGCAGAACCATTGTAAATCAATGACCATAAAGGGGAGGCCACAGTCATGGAAGTTGTCTACTACACAGTAGACACAGAAGAGGTATTTCCTTATAGAGAATGAGATCTTTTAGATGCTATAGTTTGCAGATGACATTTCACTGACTACATCAATCCCTAGAATCAATCTCACAATCACCTAAAAGAATATCCATATTGGCAAGCCCAAGTGGTTGAAGGAACACTGTTTAGTCATATTTTAAGTAACTGGATGGATAGCCTAAAGAGCCATTCCTATCTTGAACAGACACTGTAAGTGGACAATGAAAAGGGTTCAGAATTTAAAAGGAAGAGAGTGCAATACCTTTTGCACTTGGGAACTTATGTAGCACTTAAGGGACTATAAGCTTTCCTAACACAAAATTCCATCTTTTTTAGTATCCATATTCTTCTATGTGTACAATATAGCATCAAACCTTGGAATATCACAATTTTTAACCAAACTTTCAGGAAAGTAGCCACCCAAAGGGAAATAGAGAGATGCCTGGCAGTGCAAATAGGCTGCAGCATATTACCAATGGTGAATTTCACATGCAAAGCAGTGTAAAATATATCCCTAAAAGCAATGTGTAAGCAGAAAATGAGGTCATGTAGCAAAGGAATGGCAAAGGCAATTTATACCTACTCTCTCAGTTTCTGTAGGGATATAGAAGCAAAAGGCAGAATTTCTGCCTGAAAATGTTCTTTAATCTACTTGAAGATACATGAACAAGTTAAAGAACATAACAATGCAGAGAACTAAGCACTAAACTGGATGATAATAACCTCTAAGCAGGGCAGGCATTCAGAGGAAGGGAAATCATGGGGGAATTGAAGGGTACGCTTCATGGAAGCAGTCTGGACAAGAGCTGCCTCAAAAGATGGGCAGGGTTTAGATGAGTGGAGGGAAGAAGGGATGCTTTTTCATGAGGAAGAAAGAAAATAGATTAAGATTTCCCATTCAGGTTTTCCCCTGAGTTCCCCACCACGTACTACAACCATATACTAATCCCATGACTTATTTTCTTTTTAATCTAAAGGAAAATGTCAGCTTGAACTATTTTTCTGGTTAGAAAAGTGACTGATTCCTTTCAGCCTCTTAGAAGCAGTTCTAGAGGGGCTAGTTTCCCCCAAAGAGCCCTTTCCTGAAGAGAACTGATAGACTAGAATTATAAAGTTCTCCAAAATCCTGAGCCACCCCCATCTCCAGTAATGGGCGCCTGTACAATTCTGGCAATTAACAGTTCACCTTAAACAAATAAAGCCAAACAAAGAGCAACAAAAATGAACATTTCATTTCTTTCCCTTTCTTCTTCAGCTTAAAATAACTGGCCAGGGAAGGCGGAAGGAGTGACAGAGTGATACCAGCCTGGGCACAAGACCCTTTGCCGAATGATACATAAACATTTGAGGGGAAACTTTAGTCCCACACGAAAAAGGAAAGGGAAGGGAGAGAGAAAAGTGGGGAGAGGTTTCAGAAAGAATCAGTTGGAATAATATTCAGGCAAAGGGAAAGAACATTCAGCAAAGACGTGAACAGGTTTGAGCAGGTTTCCAGTCGTTAAAGATGCAGGAGGAATCGTGCAGTGTCTTACTGATAACTAGAGAAAAGGGCATAAGGGGAAGAGCTTCACTTCCTTCCCAAAGACAGACCCTGGGCGAGTTTTCTCCAGAGGACTCTTAGGTGGATGCTGCTGGGGATGCATGTTGTTTTGTAATCACTACACTCAGATGGGTTTGCAGGTACTGCAGAACACACAGCTTTCCATGCTGGGTGGTTTTATACAAACAGTAAAGGATAATTCCTTTTGGGCACTAACTTTTACTGAGTGATAGTAAACCTGAAAAAAAGAGCCAAACACTGGCCTGAAAATCATTAAGTAGATTCCACCAGCACTACGTGTTGTCTTACATTCTTTACTCGGCTTCTTAACAAACATTACCACTGAAACCTGTTAAGTATGAATGTGGTAAAGGATGGGAGAACACCTTCCAGGAAAAACCTGAGACCACTGGATACTTAGATCACTTCTTACTAGAAACCTGAATCTCCCCACTATCCTTGACATGGCCAGTTTCTGATGGAAAATCTTTCTACTCATTTCTCTGATTGTGGCCTCTTAGGGCAAGAAAAATGTAGCCCAGGGAATTCTAGAGCTAGAAGGGTTTATTTGACTCAGGCTCCTTACTACTTTTTGCATTTTGTTTCAACTGTTGATTTACTCTTTCCCCGTTCCAGGACACTATATGTTCCTGGTTCACTAACATCTTAATTTTTAGTTAACTTTAATTTTTGCTGGCTTTTCATCTTCTCAATCCTCTAAAATGGGTAGTCTCCTAAGTTTTTAACTTTGACCCAAATCTCTTCTCCTTATAATCCTATAATATGCCTTATATACTATATCATATATATAACATATATATGATATATGTATATATGCATATATACCTTTTCCTGCCCTCCCCCTTTTCTTGGCAATTTTATCTATTCCCCTCAAATCAACTATTATTTCTACATTCATGATACTCAAATCTACACCTCTGCTTTCCCAAGTTTAAGACCCACATATCAATCAGCCTACAGGATATCTCTGCTTGGATATTCCATACATACCTCAATAAAAGGAGCTTGTCATCTTGCTTCCTAAACTTGCTCCTTTTCTTAGGACTTTAATATGATCTCCCTGTACCTCTAGGCGTAGCAAGTTAGTACAGTGGATAGAGCACTGGGTTTAGAATCAGGAAGACTCATCTTCCTGAGTTCAAATGTGGCCTCAGAGGCTTATTGTTGCATGACTCCAGGCAAATCATTTCACTGTTTGCCTCAGTTTCCTCATGGGTAAAATGAGCTGAGAAGGAAGTGGCAAACCACTCCAGTATCTTTGCCAAAAAAAAGCCCAAATGGGGTCACAAAGAGTCAAAAAACAACTCCATGGCAACAACACTTTCCTCGTGAAACTTATGAGTCATCATCAGCTCTTTTCTTGCTCTACTTATTTACTAAGACTTGTGAATCCCGTATAGTATTTTCCCCATCTATCGCCACATCCCCAGGGCAAACATCCTAGCACAGGACTTTAATAGTAGTTACAGTTATGTACCTAGCCAATTGAATAAGTCTTCTAATACATTTCCAGGCTCACTTTTACTATGTGAAAATACAGTTCTGTAAATCCTTCCTTGGCCTCCACTGTCTAAGAATCCCAGTTGAAGCTTCTACGCATGGTAGTAAAAGCCTTCCACAGTCTGGCACAGACTCTTCTGGCGCTCCTTTCCAAGCACTCTGTATTCTAGCCAAACTGAATTACTCATGCTGTACTTTGCCTCCTTCCAGGAAGCCTCCTTCCATGGCCTCAGTGTTAGTGACGGCTTTTTCCCTCCTTCAGCCTCACATAAGTACTTTGTACCTCTCTGATGTACTTAAGTGTCATTTTACATTGCAGCTGTTTGTATGTGGTCATATTCTCTAGACGGAAAGTTCCATGAGGGTGGGTAACATAGCTTCTAAACTTTGTATTTCTCCAATGCTCTGTACATAAGAGTTGTTTAATAAATGTCTGTGGATTGAACTAAATTGTACAGATAAGGCGACCAAAGCAGTTCCATGGTTTGTACCAGACCACATGGTAAACAGGAGAGCTGAGACTAGAATCCAGTCCCTGGCTCCCTGTCTTTTCTGTTGTCTCTTATGCTCTGCTTCTGCCTCAACTGACAAAGCACAGAATTAAAGGAACCACAGCTACAAAGAATTCCTAAGGGATCATCCGCCCCAGCCTTCTCTTATAGATGAAAGACACAGAAGAATAGGGAGGAAAAATGACTTGCTTAATATACACGCTAGGAGTTGCAAAATGGAAAGGGAGGAGAAAACAGAATGAAGCATCAGAGAAAGGAGAACCAGCCTCACCTGAAAAAAGAACCAAAATTGAAAGGGAAGTGGTCTCTGTGCACAACTGGATAAGAAATAGGAAAGCAACAAGGGAAACTGCCAGATGCTTGGTTGGGTTTTGCCCTCATTGACTCTCCAAAGAAATGGTTGTTTGCGCTTCCAGACAGAGGTCCTGTGTTCTGTGCAAAGCCGGCTGTATTCCTGGAAGGTCCAGTGACTGGGTACAACAAAGCTGTTTTATGGTCCATGACACTATGCCTACTCTATCATTTCTTTTTGGCCTTTACACATAAGCTCAATTTAAGAAGTGGGTTTTCAAACTGAGTGAAGGGAAGGCTTTGTCCCTTTATTTTAAGGAAAGGTTTGGTCTGCTTGCATCCTTCTGGCCTTAGGAATTGGGTGAGAGTAATGGAAAAAACACATCATTCCCATAGAGCAAGCCTCTGCTCTGGATGGAAGCTTTCCAGCATAGCTAGTTTGCCCACAGATCTGAATACTTACCAGTTTTTTGCTATTTACCTTCTTACTGTGTTTTAAGTAAAAGTTTTTACTTTATGCATCCATAAAGTTTAGCTTAGATGCCTCCTCAATGATGGGGAGACATAGATTTTGAAGAACTGATAACCCCCAAAAGCACAATGAGCCTGGGAAGTATCAAGAAGTTTCAGAATCATGCAGGTCTGGAGGTCTGTTGATACAAAGAGCATCCTCACAATGGAGACCAAAAATTTGTCCTTCCAACTCTAAATCTGATGATCTCCTCCTATACATGTGCCCCAGTTAGATTTGCAAGTACCAACTCTCTTAACAGACAAACCCTTTAGAACTCTCCCTACCTCCACCCCACAGGAATAAATGTGTCAAGTAGAGAAGTACTTATTTTAAGCTTGGCGAGAAAACACCTTCTGAGGGACTATGTAGCCTACAAAAGAAACCAAACTCTCTGCCATAGCTGGAAAGGGAAGAGTCACAAATAGGAAGCAATTAGAAAACAGAAGGCAAAACAAAACACATTAAATATATAAATATATGTAGCTATATATAATATATAGCTATGTATATATAACTATACATAATATATCTATGTATAATATGTAGTAAAATATAGAAAATATTCTATTGTAGGATTCTGACTCTAAATGCATTATAAGTTCAGGAAAGGAGAATCACTGTGACTTGGAGGAGTAAAGAAGACTTTTTGGTTGCGCTTTAGAGGAAATACAATAGTTGGATTATGTGTTCTGGCAGTAGTGTGTGGGAGATGTTTAAGAGGGAGGACATTCAGTCCAATGTAATTCAATTTATGAAGCACTTGCTAAGCACCTAGTATACTATGCAAGACAATGGAAATAAAGACAAAAAAAAAAAAACCTAGCCCCTGTTCTCCGCAAGCTTACATTTTACTAAGAAGGGCTTAGAACATGTAAATAGGTAAGTATATTCATAATAACTTGGGGAATGAGCACAGACTGCAGTGATAAGGAAAGCTTTTCATTCTGGAGATGGTACAGAAGTTGAGCCTTGAAGGAAGCTAGGAATTCCAGAGAGTGAAGGTGAAAATGTAGTACATCCCAGGCCTGGAAGAAAGTCTATAAAAAGTCACAGAGGCAGGAGCTAAGTTTGCTCTCCTCTGATCCCTCCTTTATTAGGAGTTCTCTGCAGTTCAGAATCTTTTTTCCTGACTTAGATGGAATGATGCATAGTATCTTTATAAAATATGTTGTTGACATTGACCTGGAAGAGATGTCTAACATACTAATTAGATTTAGATCAGAATGTTGGGTTAAATCAATAAGATCAAATTTAATAGGGATAAATCTAACATCTTACTACATTGAGACTCAAAATATCATCATTATAAAATGACAGAGGGAAGGGTAGAGAGCAATTTGACTGAAAAAGGTCTGGATCTGAAATCCAAAAACATTGGACTTTAAGTTTAATAGTAGCTAACACTTTGATGTGGCAGGTAAAAAAATTAGTGAGATCTTAGGCTTCATGAAGAAAGACAAGGTGTTGAAAAGAAGGAATTGATAGTATTCAGTGTTCCACCCCGGTTGGCCCATTGCTTGAGCATTGACTCCAAACAGCACTTTTCCCACTGTTCCATGCTGTTTCACCGTCATCCAGGTTTGTGAGTTTCCCAAAGCCATTAGCACTGAAGAGCAGAAACATGAAAATGTACTGTCTCATCCCTTGAAGAGCTTGCACTTCATTTGAGGGGACCAAACACACATTGTGAGAAGCAGTATGAGAATCATCAATGCACAAAGAAATGAAAAATGTCATCATGGAATTTCACTGGATAGAAAGAACTGAATGAAGAAGCAATGGTAGCCATGAGGATAATCATTGAAGGTTAACAAGGATCAGTCTCTGCTCCATAATTGGAATTATAATCCAATGATTTTTATTGATCTATAATTCTAGGATAAGAATGCCAGGATCACACCACTGCATTATTAACGCCTTTTATTTTAAATTCTACTGGCATGACTGGCCCCTCTTTCTCTCTGCTGTGTGTTGACCTAATGACTAGTGGTATATTGACGTGCTTACAGTCCAAACCCAATCTCTTCAGAATCCCTTTACTCTGTCTCCTGCCTAATCTAACCCTTGGACTATCCTCTGCAAACAAGTCCACGACTTTGGGGTGGATTCCCTGTAATGAGGAGTCCAAACAAACTTTCCTTCTTTAGTTATCTTGTCAACAATGCATCCAGAAAGGAGGATAGGGTTGGGGAGGTATCAACAGTCTATTCATCAGAGGTGTGGGGGTTGGGTAGGGTTCACTGCCAAAAGACTAATTTACAGGCAGAAACTTTTTCTCCCTCTCCCACATCAAGCCTGAAAAAGCTTGAATGTTTTAAGAAAGGTCAACCATAGAAGTAATCTAGTGGGCCAAGGGTACATTTGAAATGAACATATCACAAAGTGTATTTCTTAAACTTAACAGTTATTTCCAAATACCCTCAAAACATTTTCATCATTTTTCCCCTTGTGTATGTGGGAACTGGATTCATTCTAGAAGCAATGAGAATTCATACCCTCATAAATTCCATTACAGGAGACAAAAATACTCTCCATGGCAACCTGCTACAAATTCAAATGCACAGAAAGAAACTCAGATACTGTGTTTCTGGGGTAGGGTGGAGGGGCGGGGTTAAGGTGGAAATAAAAACAGGCAGAAATTTGGGTAATAATAGCTAATCACATGGTGGGATTTATTTGACAATGTGTTTCCACAATGACATCTTGTTTCTAAGGGAGGGAGCACACTAATATTGACAGTTTCTACAGGTTAATTACGTGATAATTGGACAGGTGCCCTGGGCTCCCAAGTGAATATACCATGAAGCCAAAAGCAAAAGTAATTAATCCTTATGACAGAAGAAACGGGTGAAATGCTGATGGACAATAATGATTTACTTTTTACAAGAGGAATAAGAGGAAAGAAATAGCAAAGAGTGTGGCCTCTAAACCCTTCCCTCCCCAATCTCTCCAAAAGGTTCTTTGATTACACCTGGTCTTTTCCCTTCTCCATAGTATACAGTGCCTGGCATATAATAGGTGTGTAATAAATACTGATTGACTTGTTTCTTATCTGACAAGGATACCTTTGGAAAGCAACTCAGACTGTTCATGGTTGAACCTGTCCAGAGAGACAGAGAGACTGTGTGTGTGTGTGTGTGTGTGTCGTGGGGAAGAGGCTGCTCCCTGAACAGAATTCTAATTTGTGACTAAAACAGAAAGTAGGAACTAGAGTAATATATCTGGAGAGAGAGAAGAAGGGCAGGATTTTTCTTTAGTTCAAACTAATTACAGTAGAATAATGAATGGCCTTAAAGTATGTGGGAGGCAGCATGCCATAGTGAAAAGACCCTTGGATTTGGAGTCTGGACCCCTGAGTTTGAGTCCCAGCTCGGCCACTACCTGCTTAATATAAGGCAAGCAAGCCATTTAATCTCTGTGGACCCCAATTTCCTCAGTGTAAAATAAGGGGGTTCTGCTAGATGGCCTTTGTTGTATCATCCAGCTCTAATGTGCCACGCTTCCAAAAGGAATGCAAAAAATGGAGGAGGAAGCAGCGTTTAGGATGTCCCTCCCAGTGAAAGGAAGAAAACATTTATTAAGCTCCAACTAGGCACCAGGATTTGTGCTAAGCATTTTACTAATATTTACTAATATTATCTCATATTATCTGACTAGGCATCAGCCTGGTAATTCTCAAACCTTTTCTCAATCCTTTTGCCCCATCTGAGGGTACCACAATCCTTCTCCCTGTGCCACAGCATCCCTACTGATTAAATTCTCTCATCCCACAAAGTCTTCAACTTTGAATGGATTTCCAGATTGTTGAGAAGTGGGGAAATGACAGTAAACATTTCACCTATACTTTTCCTCCATTTCAGACATGCTCAGGCTCTTTCCAGAGCCAAGAACTGGTGCTAGAGAGGGGTGAGGGACTTCTGACCATGATCTCCTTGAGGGCAGGGATCGTCTTTGGCTTTTTATATCCCTAGAGTTTAACATAATGCCTGACACAGAAAGCACTTAATAAATGCTTTTTGATCAACTGATTAACTCTGGGAGAAATGAGCTAATTGTGTGAACAGGCTCTTTACTTGTTTTCTAGACCTCATCAGAATTCTTACATTATTTTTTTTTTGTAGGGGGCACAGGAGAAGCCCCAGATGGAAGGAACCTTTGAACTACTATGACAACTTGTAAATGACTTGATTAAAAATGCATAACCTTCCATTATAGATCAAATGCCTTGTAGTCTGAGATTTGTTCCCAAATGTATCTCTCCTATTTGAATTATTTGGTTTCTTCTGCTTTATTTATTCTTTTCGATAAGCCTCTGAAAGCAACTTGAACTGTTAGCTGATGAAAGAACAGTCTGTATCTTGAGCGCATTAACACCCACAGATTGATGATCCCAACGCCATGCTTAAGAGATGAGGAGGCGTCCACACAGGAGTACAGCTAAGCCTCTTGAACCGATCTCCAAAAGAGCCATAAACTGATGACCCAAGAAGTCAAATGGATTTTGGCAGTCATGAAACAAAACTATCTAAAAGTTTCAAAGTGCTCCCAAGCCCTCCCACACTAACAAGGGCCACGCGACACTCTGGGCAGCAGCAGTCAAAGAAATATAACAGTAACATTCAATTCTTTAGGTGTTCTCTAAGTACCTGCTCTATGTAAAGCTCACTCTCTGTTCTCACAGTGCCTACATTCTGCAGTGTTATTAATGTAAAAGAAAAAGAAAACTTTTTTTTTCATAAACAAGCCCATACAGAAACATATTCGAGACTCGCCTCTAGTCATAATGCCGTTTATACATTAATTACTTATACCTGGCTTGCTAACTGTTCCTTGCCTGTGAAATTCCTGTAGCTTGCCTTTGTACAGGAGGTCACCCCTCTCTTCTCCCCCATGCCTGAAATACACTTCATCCTGACTTCTACCTCTTGGAATTTCTAGCTTTCATGAAAACAGCTCAGCTATCCCTTTCTCCATAAATCCTGTCCTGATTCTTTGAGAGGTTAGTGCTCGCACTACCAAAATTTTGGATTACTTTGTATAACCTTTCTGTTTACTTCTCTGTAGCCATCTCCCACATTCCTTGTAGCATGTAAGTTCCTTAAGGGTAGGATTTGTTTCATTTTTGTTGCCGTTCTATCCCTATCCCTGCTCTACTGTGTTTTACATGGTTGGTGCCATAATAAATGTTTATAGAATGACATAGGTTTTCCCATGTATGATGTATAATTATGGGTAATGCTACTTAATATTTTAAAAAGCAAACACGTTTATATCTGAATTAATGTTAGCAGCCTCCAGTTATCCTTTGTGGTGGCACAGTATATAAAGTGCTGGAACTGGAGTCAAGAACTCCTGAGTTCAAATTCTGCCTCAGATACTTCTTGTCTGTGACCCTGGGCAAGTCAATTAAGTTATCTGCCTCAGTATCCTCATCTGTAAAATGGGAATCATAATATTATCTCCCTTGTAGGATTGATCTATCAAATGAGATACTATTTGTAAAGTACTACATAAATTTATTTTTTTTTAAATTCTAACAACACCCGATAGTGCCCAAAATGTTGATGGACCTACTCTCTGGAAAAGTGTCTCCAAAGATAATGTGCTAGCCACTTGATAGACTCAGTTTCTTTCTTTTACATGTTGCCTGTTGTTTTTTTTAAACCAAAAAAATCCATTTCAACCAGATTATTGTCAACCTTTATCCTCCAACATGACTCTAAAGAACTTCAAGCTATTTCCAAAACCAAAACCAAAAGCCCTTTAGCAGAAGAAAATATTCAGATGTTGAGCAGGTTCAGAAATGTTTTGAACAGTGGTAATATAACTGAAATATGTAAACCCTCCCCAACATGATGACCTTGACAAAGAATAAGTTTAGAGATGCTCTGATGGTTCAGTGACTTCACTGCTACGGGCACCCTCCATTGTGGGTCGCCCCCTTGAACAACATCCCATTCTAAAGCATCATCTTGGTACACAGGTGACCCTGGGTATGTAAGGGCTACAGTACCAGGAGCTCCCTAGCTGCAGAGTCTTTGCAAACTAGAGGTCTGGTGATAGTCTGCTTTCTGAGAATCATAGGAACTAGAGAGAGAGAGAAGAGACTCATCACCAGGGAGATGTGTTTTGGGGGGCACAATCAATCTTGCAAGCATTGTATAGTATCATCAGTATGGAATCACTCACTAGCAGCAGCTTGGCTTCCTTGTGGACACAGGTCCTTCTAGGTCCTCATTGTTAGGAGAATGGAAGAAATCCATCCTGGGAGTGAATCTTTTTATCTTCTCTAAGGCTCACTCAAATACCACTGTTTATATGAAGCCCCTCCTGTTCCCCTAGATGTTATTTTGTACGTACCTGTGTCTGTATATGTCATCTGCCCTACCTGAGAGTAGGTGCTGCTTCACCTTTGTATCTCCAGTGCCTAACGGAGCCTACGGCATTTAGTAGCAGGTGTTTAATAAATGCTTTTGGTTGATTGATTTTCGCTACACAAATGAACTGGTTCGTCCTTTTGTGATGATCTTGGTAAGCCATCTCCCCAGGAGGAAGAAATGGAGACAGAGGAGCAATTTCCCAAGCTCTGCCCCTGCCCAGCCTGGCATGCCTTCACATTAAGCTGCTTAATCTAAGAGTATAGAAAATATCCATTCCAGCTGCCACACAACGGGGGCCAGATGCTTGAAAAGGCAAGTCTTTTTTTTTCCAGTGCTCTAAAGATCAGCAGTCTTTATCAGCGCTGTCTTAGTGCATTAATTTCTTCTCACCTACCTCAAATGCTATAAGACACAAGTACTACATGTGAGTCACTGAGGCATATGAGTTTTAATGAGATAGTATTGACTTTTTAAAGCATAGTTACCCCAAGTTGCAGGTGCAAAGACTTAGGAGCTGAGTGGGTTTCTTGTTGGATTTTTTTAAAAAATCCCACTAGTTTCTGAACTGTGTTTCAGCAGGGTTGAGTTCTTCTGAATCTACAAAGAGCCTTTAACATTGTTTTTTGTTCCTGGAATTTAGTCATGTATTTTTAGTGTTTCAATATAAATAGCACTGAATTGCACAAGAAACACTTGGGACTGCTTTACATGTGAAACTGCCTCATGCCCAAGTCCTTTCCATACATCAGAACTAAATCTCCTTGATAATAAAAGCAGTAATCACAGCTCACATTTATAGAGAACAATGTTTACAAATGCTTTCCTCATAACAATTCTGCAAAGTAAATAGGAACGGTGCCTTCCACGTGGTAGCTGGCTGAACTGAGTACAAATACTCTTATTCCTAGTGGACAGGCGAGGCACCCAGGACTCAGAGTGGTTTTGCACCTTGCCAATGACCACACAGTTAATAAGGGCTAAACGTAAGAGTAGAATCTAGGCCTCTTGACCGTGGGGTCAAACTTTGCCTAGCAGGGGCCTAATTCCACTACAGGAAAGTAATGTGACAGTGAGGTCCCAGTACAGAGCATTGACATCTTTTTTAAAATGGGACGAAGTGTTCCAAAGAGAACTTCTCTAAAATTGCTACAGAGTAGCATAGGTCTAGAGCTGGGCGGGAGATCAGAGGTCATCTACTTCAATTCCCCCATTTTACAGATGAACAAAACTGAGGTCCCAGGAGATGAATTGATTTGCCTTAGGTCACATAAATGGTGAGCATGAGAAACAGCATTTTAACCTAGATCCTTTACTCCAGAGTCCATATTCTTTCCACCGTCCTAACAGTTGGTAACTGAGATGAATTAGGGCAATACACAGATTTCCCAAAACTGCCCCATTTAGTAAAGATCCTTTAACTTTATTTGGGTGAAATGTAAATTCCTTTCTAAAGAGTTAGGGCTGATGTCTTAGGTAGGGCATAGTCTACTTTATAGGTTTTGCTGCCTAGTGGACATTAAGTTATCACTATCACAGAAAATAAGTTTGAAAATATTCTACAGTCAATGCTCAGAATAACTTTCATGCCTGTTTACAGACTAGAAAAGCTGAATTTCTGTATAGGTTAGCTGAGTTAAGAAAGGGGCAATGATGATCTCTTAACGTCAGGAGCTCAGTACAAGGAAATCTTCATTTAGAAGAATGAATTGTGGCAGGTCACTTATCAATAAATACAAAGTGAAAGAAGAAGGTTTTTTTTTTCTTTAGTATGAGCTCAGAGTACCACAGTGGTTAGTGCTGGAGCTGGAGTCGGAGGCCCTGACTTCAAACCCCAGCTTCTTCGACTTACTAACGTGACCTTGGGGCAGTAACTTAACCGCTGTGGACCGCATCTGTAAAATGAAAGGCTCAGACCAGGTGGTGTGAGCTCCCTTCCAACTCTGAATCGACAATCCTATGACTCCAAGAAAGCAAAATAATGATAAAAAAAAGATAAGACTGTAATTCAGAAATTAAGGGAATCACTAATACAGGTGGCTCTGTTATCTGTGTGAGACATATTCACTTTACAGATAATCTACAGGAGGTGTTTTTAACTCTAGGCTCATTTCCCAGGTAGTCTATTAGTCAAGCTGGAGTGAGCTAAGAGACTGCAAACTCATTTTAAACTACATCAAACTAGAAACGTTAGAATTCCTGGAGGAAAAAAAAGAACCACATTTCAAAGCAGACTGTAAGATGTTTGGATTATCTGCTGCCTGGGATACTCTGTCATCACTCCTCTTTTGTCATTGGATAGTTTGGCATTGAGGCATTGAGTTACTGCTGAAGGAATACCACACCAGAATAGGGATGGACCCAGGGCAAGTTGAAAATCCTTTTCGCTTCAGTTTCCTTGCCTGTAAGCCGAAGGGGACAGACTATGATTTCTATATTCCCTTTCCACTACAAAATTCCCTCTGTCTGAAATACCAAAGAACACCAGTGAACATCTTTTATAGGCCCTGGACTAAATCAGGCACTTAACATATTAGGAAATGTTTCTACTAATAATAATCAGATGGGGGAACAATATATGACCTTTCCCACCACTGCCCAACAGAAAGGAAACATTATTCTAAAACCTTTCATGAAAACATCAAGAACCGTCTCCTCCCACAAGACAAGTTTTAGTAAATTCTGTTCTGTAAGACAGAGGTTCCTTTAAAAGGGAAAGGAAGGAAAAAACATTTATATAGTGCCTACTATGTGCTTGGCCCTGTGCGGAACACTTTTATAAATATTGGCTATTTCTCCCATTTTATAGTCGCAAAAACTGAGGCAAATACAAGTGAAGCATCTTGCCTAAGATGATACAATTAGCTTGAGTCTGATGCTGGATATGAGGTCCGGTCTTCCTGACTCCAGGCCCAGCACTTTATTTGTGACTCTACCAGTTGTCTCTGTTTGTAGCTTCTTTATTCCTTCCTGAGACCTTTGACTGCAATACTGAAAAAACAAAACCCCAAAACTACGTGTGATTCTTCCAGTTCTAAGCTGGTAGTGTTCCTCTTAAACCCTTCTTCTAGGGTGATTAGAAAAAGCCACACAGCTGGGGTAGCCCAGTGTCTACTTAAGGGATACTCTTTAAGGGGAAAAAAATAAAGTAGATGACAAAATTTGGTATTCTACTGTGGTGTGAAACATTGGCTACTTTAAATAGCCCAGATCAAGATCACAGTTATAAGGTGAGATTGTTCAGTTCAGCAGCTTTAATCACTCCTGGTTATTATGCAGGAGCATCTGTAGTACATCTGTATAGTATGTGCCATTTTTCAAGAGGCTTATCATCCCACTGGACATGTTAACTCCAAAGCTTGAAATGTGGTGAAGATTTACAGTGCTTAAAAGTACCACCATTCTGCCCTGTGACCATGAAACCCCAGCTTCCAGCAACCCTTCCATCTTACTTAGATACCTGTTCTCCTTTGAATTGGCCAATATTTATGGCTTCCACTTCTCTCTTTTTTCCTTTTGTCTGTTTGGATATCTGAATGTTAGGAAAGCAACAAGAACAGCACAGAGTCATACCTGTCATGTCTTAGTGCCCTCATATCAACATACACAGTGGTCGGATCAGGTCCAGATGTTCCCTGTAAACAAGGACATGTTTTAGTTAATCGGGGTTGTAATGGAAGGGAGATTTCCCTGACTAAGGAGCACTCACTCTTTGTACTCCACACTTTACTTCTAGGCTATTGGTGAGCCAATGAAATAAAAGAATGTATTGTAACTATCAATTAAGCATACTTTTTGTAGGGACATGTTTACTCTAAGTTCCAGTCTCTGATTAGAAAAACAATGCATAAAACCATACCTACCCAGAAGTACTTGTTCATTACCTTTGGGACCGATGATCAGAACTTCAAAAGAGACTGGTCTCAAAAAAGAAATTTATCAACATAATTGTGGACATTTTAGAAGGCTTAAGTAAGTCAAACACAGTTATAGATAATGTAAATAATGTACCATAAGAGACATGCCAAATGTTTTACTAAATAAAAGAAAGCTGGGATCGTTTAAGAAAACATTGGGGTGGTAGAAGCAGGTAGTCAAGAATATGAAACATGATTTGCTGAGAAATTCCCACTGCATGCACCACAAAAAGTATGTGTTTAGAGCTCCAGATATTAATGCAGAACACATGGCATGAACTGACGTGGATTAAGGAGGAAGATGGAAAGTGCAGTTATTTTGTTCCTTCTAAGCCTTCTCCAACTCTGTGATCCAATATTTCTGCTGCTGCTTGGGAAGCTGTTTTTCCAAGGTTTTCTGCGAAATGCAGAGGTTACACAAGACCTATTCAGGTAGATGGGATGCTATGGTATCTAAATGGGAATTTTTTTTCTATCTGACTGATCAGTCCTGGGGTCCAGGAATAAGTCCTCACTGACTCTGTGTTTGATTGCGTTCTTTTTTTCACTATTACCTGAATGTCTAACATTAAGTCCTTTCCATTTTGCTTTTTCTCTTCAACTATTAAGAGAACCTGGCTAAACCCTGTTGCCTCCACCATTTTGTCTTGGCTCTATGAATCCCTGCAATAGTCACTCTAAGGAGAACAACATAGCATGAGATAGAAATTCCACTCAGTCTCAGTATGACAAGCCTGGGTTCCATACAGACACTAGATAAGGTAAAATATGCTGTTTTCTGGTGGAGAAACATAGAATCCATTGAAGAAATGTAGTAGCAGTGAGGTGATATGAAAATGCCTTATGAATGTGATTAAAAAAATTGGGGACGTTTCAATCAACGAAAGGAACACTCGGGGTAGGAGAGAATACCAGTCTTCAAGAATTTGAAGGGCTGATATGTGGAAGAGAGGTTAGGCAGAACAAGGACCAGATAGGTGGGGATTAAAGGTCAACATATCAGCCTAGTATTAAGTGGAATGGAATGCCTAGGCAGGTAGCAAGTCTCCCATCAGTGGAGATCGTCAAGGGAAGGCTGGATGATCACTTAGCTGATATACAATAGATGGTTTTCATACCATGTGTGGAGATTAGGCTAGCCTTTGAGTCTGACAGTTCTTTGTGTCTGATTCAGTACCAATTTTCTGACTATGGAAATACCAGCTGGCATTTTAGTTGTAGAATTACACTCATTCTCCAGGGGAAAACCTAATTCCATTTCAAAGGTAGACAAGTAAACCAAATTTATTCATGAACTATTAACTGTATACTCTATTGACTTAACAGTATTTCTTATCAAGAACCCAACACCAAGACAGAGAAAGATCTAAGGAGCAGCACATGCAGGTTAGCCTCTAGTGCAAAGATTACATTAATATACAATACAAGGAGTGGCCTAACTGGCCAGACATCTTGGCAAATCTACTGAAATATACTCAGCTGTGTAACAGACTAGTGCTGAGTGGAGAACTAGTTAGATCTTTCAAGTAATGCAACATGCCTTGTTGATTGTAGAATGAAAATGGTGGAAGAAAAGATATTTCTCTTGACAGATTTTCTAGGGCTCAGCCAATTTTGAAAACAAACAAAACAGATCTAACAGTGAAAATGATGGAAGATGAGATTTAACGCACACCATTGATTATGTTCAATGGAAGTGGAGCATTTGTCACAAAGGTGAAATGTTTGATGAAGTCTGAGCAGATTAAATAGCCCTGGGCCATCTGCACTGTTGCACCAAAGGGTCTTTCAACCCCTCCATCTCCAGACTCAACTTCTAGTCTGTCCCACTGTTGGAAGCTGATAAGGTAGGTACTGCTATTGAGGGAACAGGAAAATCCCCTACCTGGTCAGCCAGCTTCCCCAGCCTGTGAGGCTACAGCGGCAGGATAGCAAGGACAAGAGGACAGAAGGAAAGAAGAGAACACAAGACCAAACACGGAAACCAAAAAACATACAAAATCCCCCATACAGCCAAACAATTAAAGTGGGAAGTAAAAGTGGAAAAGGTAGGAGGAAAATGCAAAAAAGCAGGGAACAGAATAAAAAAAAGAACAAAAACAAGGTCAAATACAGAAATTTTAAAAATTAACCATTGTACCATTAAAGGTTAAAAAAATTAAAACAAGATGTCAACATCTTAGTAGTGGAGCAACAGAAGAGATGGTAATAAACAAATGACCATGGACACACAACTAGGTGGTTTTTAAAGACAGAAAGACAACGTTAGTGGATGATTTCATCTTAGGAAGCTTTTTGTTGGTTTGGTTTGGTTTTTCCCAAAAGAAATGGGGTTTGAATTTTAGCGGCCTGGGTATTTAATCATTTAATTGAAATGGCAATCCAAATTGGTCACACTAGAGGATGCAGGTGATGGTCTTTTGCCTCTAAAGCAATATACCTATGCATACTATGTTAATTTGGCAATACTGCTCAGGAAGATCCCAAAACCAGCACTAGGAAAGACATTAGAAGCAGCACCTACTTTTGCTGGACTTGTTTATGAAATTAAAGCAAGTTTTCTTTATTCTGCTACTTCTAGCTTCATGGCACATAGCAGAGGCTACCTCTCTACTCTTGAAAGTGTCATTTTGTACACCCTTTCTCTTCATGCCCAGGGGACATGTTGCTACCTGACAATATTTCCTCAATGCATCTGGACTCACATCTCCTTCCTTCATGTCCTCAGGATTAACTACCTGTTCATATTTCCAAGTAAGGTCATATTTACTTCTGCCAAAGTGGCTGCCATTAAATTCATGATGGAACAACCCAAACAAAGCAGGTAGCACCTGTTCATAAGATACCAGAGCAACTTACCATTATAGCCATATTTTCACTCCCTTCCAGAAGCAGATGAAACATACAAAAAACATACAAAGTCCCCCATACAGCCAAACGCGTCTGTATGTGAGTCTGTGTTGCTGTTTGGGATAGTTTAATTCTGATCCCACTGATACAAATTCATTATGATTAAAACTACTAAGATGGCCCCTAAGTTATCCCAAACTTGAGTTCTTGAATGACTCTCCCTGGTACCTAATTTAATAGCACCTAAAACTGGAAGGAAGGCTCCTGTTTACCTCCTCCACTGATTCTCTCCAAATACTGACATGAGTATTGTTTAGCAGCACACTGGACAAAGTTTCAGAAGCATTAGGTTCTGTTCTCTGGATATATCACATAATAGGGCAATGCGAAAAGCTCTGGCTCTGGAGACAGAGGGCAGGAATCCAAATCCCAATTTTGATATCAACTACCATAGTGATCTTGGATATATCACTCCAGTTCCATGGACCTCAGTTTTCTCATCTATATAATGACCAAGTTGGATTAGATGACCTTTCAGCCCTATAGCTATAATCCCATTAGGTCCTGACCCTTTTGACTCTTAGTTTCTTTATCCTTCATAATAACAGAGCACATTTACATATGTGTTTGAGATTTACAAATTGCTTTTCTCACAAGTTTGTGAGGTACGTAATACAAAGCATTATTGCTCCCATTTTAGAGATAAGTAAAGGAAGATGGAAGGAAGTTTATTGATTTGACCATTGCCATACATCTACAGAATGTAGGACTTGGAAAATGAAGCTATAATTCCATAACTATCAATGGTTTTACTGCTGAGACATACTGTCTTCTCAAAGTTTATAAAGGACTTCCTTCAGAACAATTTTTTGAGCTATTAGTGCAAGCATTTTTATACCCATTGTACAGATCACCAACGCCCCAGGAAGCCTGCCCAAAGGTGCAAAGCTTGTGGCAGGGCTAGGAAGGGAAGGTGGGTCTTCTGGTTTCTAGTCTATGACTATTTACTCCCTTTCAATTTCCCCCCTGCCATCACCATTATCCCCACTGCCTCCCATCAACTGAGGCAAAATTGAGAGAGAAAGAACAAAGAAGAGTGATGCGTGATGTGCTTGTGTATTCCTTCAGGGAACCACACTGCATACATTCCGGATAAATATAATTATTTAAATAACATCCTTCTAAGAGTCCACACTGTCTGAAGTCAAGCTGGAGTTGGAACTAGGTCAATGTGTTCCACAAATTACCCAGCTGCAAGAGTAGTCAGAATGCCCAGAGTGGTATGCTCTGGAAAATATTTGTGAGTGGAAAACAACTTTCTACCTGAATTGAGTAAAATCTAGGGACCTGTCTTTCAAAATATTTTAATACAAATTCATGTGGTAAAAAAACAAGAGTTAGAAATTGTCTTATATAAGGCAGCAATCCTATAATCCCAAGAAGATCTTTTTTCAAAGGCAAAACATGTTTGGAAAGAACAGGATGTAAAGAAATAAAAAAAAGTATGTCCAACTTTTAGAAAACCTGAAAGATCCCCAATCTGAACTCACAAAACAGATAAATTAGGAGGTTGTTACTGAAACACTTGTTTACTTCACCAAAAGCTGACTTACAAGGTTTCTTTAAATAAGTTCTTGCCAGAGAGGCCAGCAGCAGCAGGAAGACTTAAAGTGATGGTGCTAGCATCTGTTCAAATTGAACATTATTCAGAAATGGAGATATATCACATAAATAGTAAGTAACAGAACTAGGGAACTGAACCCAAGACAATGTAAAATAGGCAAGTAAGTAGGGAAGCCTCATTCTGTACAAAACAGACAAAAAACAATCACTGCAGTGTGGGGGCCAGGGTGAAGCTAACCAAAGAGAAAAAATTGCAAGGGAATGTTTCACCTAAAGTACTTTTAAAACCTTTCCCAACAATCCCAGGATTAAGAACTAGAATGGATCTTGCAGGTAATTTAGTCTAAGCCCTTCATTTTACAAGTGAGAAAATGGCAGGCAGAGAGCTCATATGACTTACTTGGGCTCACACAGATATTAGATAACAGAGGGAAAACTGGAATTCACTTCTCTCATTCCCAAAATAGTGCCCTTTCCCCTAATACCAGTCAGACCCCTCTCCTTTTTGGAGAAAGAGGGAAAGAATTAACCATCTTTGGACAAAGACTAGAAGTGGAGCACAATTACAAAATCCCAGAGGACAGAATCAAGAAAAATGGGTAGAGGCCACCAAAAGGAAATGCACACTGCATCCAAGGAGAAAAAAAGCCAGCTTCCTAACAGAATCTTCCAGAAGGAAACTGTAATAGATTCTCCCTAAATGGCTTGGTGCCCACTTATTGGGTATATAAGTGCTATTTATAGAGAATTAGTGTTATCTACTCAGAGGAAAGTAAACTACATTCCATAGACCTTTAGTGAGTAAAATACAAAGTTTCTTCTGTCAAAACAGTCTAGCAAATATTTACATGGTGAAAGCTGTAGAGGAGTTAGAATCTTACACTTACTGTGAACCCATGAAAACCTACCTTTTTGCTATGTTAATGCAGATTCAAAATCACAGAAGCCTCTCTCAGGAGAAAGATGGCTTAGTCTAATCCACATCTAATTGGATTTAAGTGGGGAGATGACTTTAGCCAGTCAGCAAGCATTTATTATGTGCTTATTATGTTTGAGGCTCTATTCTGGGGCTACAAAGAAAAGGGAAAAAAAAACTCAATCTCTGCCCTCAAGGAACTCACTTTCTAACTGGGATGGAAAACACAAATAACTGTACAGACAGAAACACACACACACGCACATACACACACACGTCTTCTTGCTGCTCCTCATGCATGATACTCCGTCTACTGACACCAGGCCTTTTCCTTGGCTGTTTCTCTATGCCTGGAATGCTCTCACTCCTCACCTATTCATTTTAGTTTGTGTATGAATTGCGGGTATGAATGAGGATTTATGGATTACAGTAAGGTCAAAAGCCAGAGTGACTAGGAGGACAATGGTTCCTTGACAATAATAGGATAGTGTGGAAGAAGAGAAGGCTTGGGGAGAAAGATAATGAAATTCTGTTGAGTTTCAGATATCTACCATACATTTATTTTGAGACAGCCAAGATGCAGCTGATGATGGAGGGACTGAAGTCCAGGAGAGAGGTTAGGGCTGTATAAATAGATATGGGAATCATCTGTATAGACATGATAACTGAACTCCTGGGACCTGATGAGATTGCCAATTGAGACAGTATGAGGGGAAAGAGAAGAGCATCCAGAACAGAGCTTTGGGGTATAACCATGATACTGGGCATGGCCTGGATGAAGATCCAGAGAAGGAGATTTAGAAGGAACCATTAAACAGATGGGAGAAGAATCAGGAGAGAAGAGTATCATAAACACCTAGAGCTGAGAGAATCTTGGAGAAGGTGATTGAGGGCAAGGCTGAATAGTGAGAGGCCAAGAAGGATGAGAAATGAGGAAAGGTCATTAAGGAGCCCAGAGAGAGAAGGACAGGAGCAGTGTTCCAGCCTCATGAGGTAGGAGCAGAACTTCAAGATGCTCTAATGCTCCCACCGAGTACCGTGGAAAGCGGTGTTATCATGAAAATAGAAGCGAATCTGGAGTCAAAAGACTTTAGGTCCAATTTTATCTTTGCCATGTACAGACTGCGTGACCTTGGGTTAATTCCTTAGCCTTTATCTCTCATAGATTCATTGTTATCAGTCAAGAATGGGAATAATGATAATTTGCTCATAGTCATTATGAGATCCAATGACATCTGTAAAACTGTATTTTGAAATAAACACCTATATCATTATCATTATTACAATAAAGGATTTTCTACTCTGGTACAGGTTGGGCTAGACAACCTTCAAAGTCCTTTACATCTATATAAGCTTATATGGTTTATGTTTATTATCAGAGTAAAAATTCTCCAAACCCCATTAGTTTTCATTTGATCATTTTAGTCCATCCCAAATGCAAACATATACTATAGAGCATTTATTTACCTTCCAATAAAAGGTAAATTCTAGTAAACCTTTCATCAGCTAGAATGTTTGGTGTGTGATGTTTTGCTGATTTAACAGAGGTTTAAGTAGAAATCCTGTATTTAGGTTTCATGGAATTTAGGACTGGAAGGGACCTTACAAGTCACCAAATTTAACTTCTAATTTTATGCCTGAATAAACTGAGCCCCAGAAGGGTAAAATGACTTGGCTTTCCTTTTAAACAATTCAAATTGTCCAAAAATACAGACATGGACAAAAAGGGAGTATGAAACTAGGTCTGAGTCTGGGTTACTAACTGCTTGGAATACGCTAAATCCTTCATATCAGTTTCTTTTGTTGATAATTGGCTTTCTCTCCTAAAAGTAGAGTACAGGGAAAAAAAATAATTACTTGCTGGTTCTGGTGACTTTACTGTCAAATTCATTTTATTTTGAGAATTCCATGGTACCTGTTGTGTTAACGAGCTTGAGCTGGCAACTGCAAATCTAGGGGATGAGAGTTCTTTACCACCTCTCCTTCACATCTTTAGTGTGCATTTCTGAGCTGCCTATGGTGGCAGAATTAGTCAGTGTGGTAGATGATGCTTAATGCTCAGCCTCTTCCACATCTGAGATTTATGGTAGAAGACAGGGGAGAGAAGGTTTAGTGGATGGAAAGCTCAGTCAGTCAGCAATGTGACATGGTGGTCCAAAAAGCTAATGGAATCTCAGGGTAAGCTTGCACGCAGGAAGAAGCAGGGGATAGTAGAAGGGTCCTATAGCCTGCCCTGGGCACTCAACCTCCAGAATATTGTGTTCAATTTGAGAAGCTCCATTTTAAGAAGGCTAAGAGTAAGCTGCAATGCATCCAGAGGAGGGTGACCAGAAGGATAAGGGGAATGAAAACCATGCCATGAGACTGAAAGAAACTGTTTAGTCTGGAGAAGAAAAGAATTCAGGGAAACATGGCAGAGCCTTTAAGAATTTGAAAGGATGTTACGTGGAGGAGGCATTAAGGCTTTTTTTAAAAAAATTGTCTTAAGAGAGTTGAACTAAGTTGAATGGGAGTTATAGGGAGGCAGATTTGGACTCAGTATTATATACATACATGCACATACCCACATATATACATGTATATTTATGTATGCACACATATATATGCACATACTTTCACATTTAGAGCTGTTTAAAATGGAAAGGGCTGCCTTGGAAGGTAATGGGTTCCCTGGGTGACCACACTGTTTGAGAGGTTACATTTCTCTTCAGGTAAAAGTTGGACTAGAAGCCCCCTGAGTCACTTCCAATTATAACATTCAGGGAATTTAAGACTCTCAGGGCTATTGATTTCACTGAATATTGAAATGCCTGCTAGTTGTAAATACAGCTTCCCTTTCAAGACAGATCTTCACCATCTGTAATAAAGCAAAGATCAAAAGGTTTCATTGGAAGTGACCCAAGGATACTTCAATATCCCCTCCCCATCCCCCCAAAAATCCCCTAATTTGAGTCTGCTTTGGAATAGAGGAAAAGATTTGATTCCCATCCCCCACCCCCCCCATCCCCCATGAATCCTATGGAGAAAGATACTAAAGATTTTTATGAGAGAACACAATTTCTAACCTAGTACAAGCAAAAACTCTCCATCTTAATTTTTTCAAAAGACTAATTGTGGCTGCAGGCAACATCCTTTCCAACAGAGGTTAATAAACAAGTGACACTTTTTAGCAGCACTAGGAAAAATTTATGTTAAGGCTAATTAAACACAGAAGTCAGGATGTGATCTTTTTAATGTTCTCTTAGACACTAAATTCAACAAATTACAACTGTTTTATATTAAAAGTCATTTGTGCAGCTAGATATTCTGGGAAATGTCATTTCCTGACAATAACAAATGGCTCATACATCTAGATCCCTCTCCTTTGAAAAGTGCCTACAATCTTAGAAGTTCATGCAAAAAAAATTAAAGGAATCTATTTTTCATTTTAGAAGGTCATGCCTTTGCCAAAGAGTAATGACTTATGAACTCCAAGCCAACAGTGTCAAAATGTACACAGTGGGTAATTCCTCCTTGAAATGACTGAAAAGTCAACAACTACCCTTCCGTTTTTCAGACAGAATACTTAAAACAGCAGCCTCAGCAACATCACAGAGATTAGGTTTTTCTGAATTAACTTGCCACTAGAGAGGCAAAGTATATTCTTAATAACATCATATTCAAAATGAGGTGAACAACCTAGAATTGTTGATAACTCACTTTAAAGTGTTCCATTACCAACCGATTCCATCTCAAGCCTAAATTCTGTAGGGGCGGCAATGGAAAACAAAAGAATGATTATACTATTCCATTATGTTACTAGTTTACCCTAATATGGTGCTTCACTGATAAAGTACTTCCTTATATAGCAGATTGTTACCAGGGATAAACAAGGATTATTCTTAACATGGACTGTTATCCCAATATTGCCAATGAGGAAATGGTGATTTGGTGAAATTCAGTTTACCAGGCCATGCAGTTAGTGAATAGCCAAGTCAGGACTCAAAAACAGGCCTTGTACTAGCGAGTCTTTCCAACAAACTATGCTTCCTATACTGTTAATATATAGCTCACACAGAAACAAAATACAAGTTTTTTCAAAAGAGATTCAGTGGAAGATTTCTACTAGAATGGAAAGCCCCATTCCTTGTGCTAAAGCTTAAAAGTTTAAAAAGCAATTTTTAAAAAAAGCTACTTTGGGGACATTCTGGGTTAAAATAATAAGTCATTAGCAAAGAAAAGCAATCAAGTTACCTCTCAAGGCTGTAGAATGTTAGAGCTCCTTAAGAAATCTATCCCTGCTCACATCATCTTATACATAAAGCTTTCCTAGGCAGGGACTTACTCTTTGCTCATCCTCATGATCTGACAATTATTTGTTCAGCTATAGGACCTCATCTAATTGAATGAATGCTCTTTATGTATGCCACCTTGTTCAACCTAACCTTGCACGAGCAAGTTGGCCTCTTAAAATTTTTGACAGATGGTGCCACACACAGGCATAAGGAAGAACTAATTTTTTTCTCCTGTCAAGAAATCTAATTTAAAAAAAAAAAAGAAAGACCTTTTGGTCCTTCTTTTCTTGATATAGATAATCTGAAAATTATTTCCTTTGACATAGATTAAAAGGAATGGAGAGCTCCAAGAAGCAAAGACACAAGGACACTGAATTCCTTTTTTCATGGAGTGTGCCTACCTCATGTAAGACTTGTCCAAATATAAGTATAAACAGTAGGTAGGGAAGTAAAAGAAACAGTCTCTCTGATTTTCTCTGGAAGCTGGTGAGTACTGGGGATATATGATTTCAAGCAGTCTGTTTCTCATGAGATCCATTTAAGTTACAAAGGAGATCATTTTCCCCTTTAAAACAAGAGGTTCAGGTCATTATTTGTTCCATGAAAAGTCTTAAAATCAGTGATGGACAATTTCAAGAAGATTACTGAATTCCGACTTCTCTTCATTTGATGGGGCAGCTCATGATACATTGCATTTCTGAGGAAATGTAGTGTGTGGGTATACTTCTCTTTACATGACAACTATGTTCCTGATGAATATTTTTTCTTGTTATAATTTCAAACACTTTTGTTTTATAGTTGAAAGAGCTTTCTATCTGAAGGAGTCTACTCCAGTGTACTTGGGAATTACGCAATGAACATTTTTGGAAAGCAATAATCACCCCTGAATCTACAACTCAGTTCCTTCCATTTGGAATTTAAGTATAAAACCAATCAATTCCTACCTCATAAGATGTGGACCTTAATTGGTTAATGCCTACCAATCACGCTGAAGATGACAAGTGCTAAATGTTATGGTTTCCTTTTGCAATCTGTTTTGTTTTCCTTTTGTGAAAGGACTTCCTACAGCACTTCAAAGTGGCAGCTGAGACAGAAATAGAATAAATATGCTTTTGTTGCCAAGTTACCGCCTAATTTTTTCTCATACTCTCACTTGGGGAGTCCCAGTTACTCTCTAGGGAAGGAAGGTGTTATTACTGTTTGGGGAAGGTGCTGAATTTGAGACTGAGTCTGAATGATGAAGGCACAAGGAGGGCAGTAAGAGGGCTGGCTGCCTTGACACAAAAGGAGTAGTAGAAGACATTGGAAATGTGGGAAAAGAAAATAGAAATGGGGAAAATAACTGATTGGAGATGAGGGAAGAGCAGAATAGAGAGTAAGTAGAAATGGGGAAAAAATTTGCAAGACTCTTGTGTGCATTTCTTTTTTAAAATTAGATAGAGTCCTTTTAAAATTCTGAACTTAAACACCAAAAGAAAGGGAGAGGGAGAGAAAGAAAAAAAAATTTCCACAGAAGGTAGAACAGAAAAATACAATCATATATGAAAAAATCTAAATCTGTTGTGTATGCCTTGGTATTTTTTTAAAGATATACAAAAATTTTTAACAAGATGCTTTCAAAGTTATCCTGCTTCTCGGTATTTCCTTCTGCCTTCTTTCTGTTTTCTTCTTTGAATTAAAAATTGCTTTCAAAATCCTCTTTGCTTTGATTTTTTTTGAGGGGAGTCAACTCTATCAGTATCTCCCCACTCCATGAAATAAGCAAAATAAATAATTATCCTTTTGTTAACAAGTAGGCAAAAGCAAGCAAAACAAATTCACCCATTTCCTTGGGGGGGGGAGTGTGAATTAAAGAGACACAAGATAGAGTCTGAGTAATGAATGGGAGTGACACAAGTCACCATGTGGATTTTCTTCTTACAATGCAATAGAAAGGATGAGCTTTATAGGTCTATACCCTAAGGGCAACTTCAAAGGATTTAGTTGTAAAGGACTTTATGGAAAGAGGAAACATCTTTACCCTTTAAAAAAAAAATAGTTTTAACTTTGGGAAGTTTGAGCTTTTGCATGGGCTACAGTGTCTTCCTTTACAAAACAAGAGCTTAAGGAAAGACAGCAATTATAAATATGGTTGGAAAGGGCATTAATGAAGGAGAAGACAGAAAATAAATCAGATTTTGTTTGGCAGATTTGAAAGGCTAATAAATGGTTATCTCAGGGATCTGTCTTTCTTAACAACTAAGGCAAGGAAATTAAATTGAGATTGTGATTTAAGTGTTGTCAATACAACAAGAGATATTTGAATGTGCTTCAAGTGCCTTAGTTCTTCAAAAAGCAATTATTTGCCTGGTTACATCAACCCAAACATTTAAAGAGTCAGGGATATAGGATGTATGAATACAGCATTCCAAATGTCTAATCTTCAGAAAAACAGACAGCAGAAGTTGTGACAAACTGCCATGCTTGTTATTAAAGTTAAAAGATTTTGGGATTGGGTAAATGCTAATAATATCCATTATGAATAATGGTTACTGACAAATGTGAAACTGTAAGAAAAAAATAATAAAGTCAACATCTATGTACCAACCACACATATTTGCTGAAAAGATGACAAAAACCCTAAGCATCATATACTGAAAAATAAAATAAGAGGTCAAAAACTCTTAAGATTTTTGGTATATAGGTAGCATGCACTTGTCGCTTTCTTGATTCCAACACCTAATGACATTAGCGAAACTCACCTGTAAGCAGATCGCCAGGTTAACTCTACAGCCAAATGATGTGCTAACAGCTCGCGGATGGAGACCCAGATCTTTAAATAATTTTGAGAATGATTGTGTGAGGGCTATTCGAGGGCGTTCTTCTGCCACTACCACACATGTCCGTACTCGGGACAAGTCCAGTCCTCTTGCCTAGGAATAATAATAATGGCATTGATTGGTAAGGCAATCTCACACTTGTGTATCTCCATGTAAGACCATGAATCCCATTACTTTGCAATGACAAAAGAACACAGCAAAGACCCAGTGCCATATGGTCATCCAGTGTTGTGCTTTTCATAGTTTTCTTTAGAACTGAACTGCTACCTGTTTAAAACATCTACAGTTGACATCTGGAGATAATATAAAGAGATAATATAAAAACTGGGACATCATTGATGTGGGGACCCTCTTCATCAAAGCAGACCAGACTCAGAAAGGTTAAGTGACTTGTCTATAGTCACACAGCTAGCAAGTGTCAAGAGGCAAGATTTGAACGCAGTTCTCCTTGACTCTAAGACCAGCCCTTTGTCTTGCATCCTGGGCTGCCTCTCTGAAGTAGTAACACCAAACACCTTCTCCGAATAGCTGCAAGGTCACCAGAACAGCAAGTGAAGCAGGGGAAACAGAGAAAAATGAATGCTTCTGAGAAGGTAATTCAAGGCTGGCAAAAAAAATAGGAAAAGAAGTCTGATGAAATATTTGTGTGTATATGTATGTGTGTGTGTGTGTGTGTGTGTCTTTACAAGCATGAGTGTGTGTGTGTGCATTTCTGAGCATGCACACAAGAGATACAAAAAATCCCAACCCACAGGATGTAAATAGGAAACCAGACATTTCCAATGACTTCATAAAGACGGATAATGCATTTTATGTCCCGTAGCCCTTGAAATACCCAATGATATATTCCCAGTGATTAATCACTTTATAGTTTTATGGCAGAATATTTCTGCATTGGATGAGGTCCAGTGAGCAAAAGCACCAGAAATCAGAGGAGGAGGAATTCAAATGAGCCAAGCAGAATGCTTTTGGTGGTAATGGCTGGCACAGCTCACACTGAGAGTAAACAAAGTTATTGGATGGCATCCCAAAGAGGAATGACCACAGGCATATATAGTGTCTGCTGGTATGAAAATGAGGGACAAAGAGAGGCGAACTTCTCAAAATGAAGCCAGTCGGTTCTTTACCTTCTATCATTACTAACAAAGGCACTTCTGACTGGAGCAAGGAAGAGAATTCAAGATAATGTTGACATGAACAGGTGTGAATATGTCTGCCTGCATTGTTTTTACTTGTTATATTAAACTATCATAATGACAACTCACACATTTATGTGATAGTTTACAGTTTGGAAAGCAATTTCCACACAGCATTTCTGAGAAGGAGCTAATGTAACCCTGTGGCGTTTGTGACAATGTAAATCTCTCCTGGTATTGTTGCCTGTGAACGTGTATCTCCTTGGTCTTAAACTGAACATTAGGCTTGACAGAGAAATTTATTTTTACATAGCAAGACAATGATACTCTCCTTTACTAAGGTCTTAGCTTGGTGCCTCACTGTTTCATGGAAGTAACTGTGGTTATTTGAAGTCTGGCCCATTTAGAAAGTTCTCAAGTTTGAGATTCCCATGGACTATGCTTGTGGTCTACTATGTCAGGACCAGCTAAGTGTGAGAAGGCTTATGACTGAAAGATAGGCCACCAAATAATCAACTTTTTTGACTCTAGCCATCATAAAATCATCTACAGAATGTTGTATTTAGTGTCAGTGAGGAAAGTATGCATGCTGATGGCCTCAGAAGTAATAGGAAATACAGATTATATTCTCCCCCCTCCATATATAGAGTATCATATTATACCATGAATCAACTATTACATAACGCCAATATATACATATATGGTTTTTGCTTTGTTATAGACCTGTGATTTGATTGGTGGGAGGAATTTCAAGGTGATGAGCCCTGTAGTAAGAGGTCTTAGAGAACTGTCTGACGGGGTCTTGAGAGGTTAAGTGATGTACCCTGTGTACTAAACTAGAATATATCAGAAGGACCCAGGTCTTTATGACTCTCAAGCCTATTATATCATGATGCTTCTTATATATACAGTACAGATTTCTGCAGTACAAAATTAATACAGGGCATGTAAACATGTTATGTTTACACATGTGCATACATTTGTATATATGTATTCAAATATAACATGCATTCTATATACATCATGCATATTACACACATAATACATGCCAATATATCTGCATATGTGTGTATATAAAATATAAAAATCTTTATATAATTCCATATTTTATTTCTTTGTTCTGTCTACAGGTAATTCTGGGGGCAATGGGCTGATAAGATTAGTTAAAGTATGTACATACCTTATAATATTCTCTCTTTCTATGCATACACATATGACCCACATAGTCTTGTACATGTATACATGCATATATACTATAAAACCTATAGTTATATGAAACATGTCTCTGTCATGAATGATGCCTAAGATAAAACCAAGGAAATACAGTCAAAAATGTCAGAAAGGACTCACTTGTGTGGACATTTTAATTTACAAGATTAGTAGAATGAAAGGTACCATTACCTAATGGAAAGTGCATTCTTGCCTCTACTGTTTTGGTTTATAAAAATGTTTATCAGTTACTAATGCTAATATTAGAATGCTGTCCAGATGTTGAGCAATAAGATGTAACATATGAAGAGTTTTAAGCTATAATATATTTACCATTTAGGCCTCACTAGTTCCTATATTTAAAAAATAAGGTACTGAAAAGACATCATTTCTCAGTTCAGTTATTCAGTTTTCTGGATTTTTTTTTATCTCCAGAGTTCTTATCTCCAGGTTCTATGTCTATTCTTGGTTTTAGGTGTGTGTTTGCCCTTCATTGCTGAAGAAGACCAAGCCATCAGAGAAATAATGACATGACTTGCACTTGACTTTGTTTTGAGTGAGGAAGGGCTCTTCAGGTCACCAGCCTCACTTCTCCTCCACAGCCACCTGAATCCAGTGACTAGATATTCATCAGGATGACTAGAGATGACCCAGGATGAGGCAATTAGGGTTAAGTGACTTGACTAAGGTCACACAGCTAGTGAGTGTCAAGTGTCTGAGGTGAGATCTGAACTCAGATCCTCCTGACTCCTGCACTGGTGCTCTATCCACTGCACCACCTAGCTGCCCTTTGGCTTTAGGTAAAAGTTTTGTAGAGGGCATACAGCCACAAATGTTTCAAACTCTGAAGGTTCACCTTGTTTTTAAAAAAGCTCCCAAATACGATTGAGTTCAGAAGTGTCAACTCTTGATTACTGAGTTTGGATATGATAATGAAAAACTTCCCATCTGTTTTACAAAAGATATTTGAAACAAGGAGCTATTTGAATTTGCCATGGCAATATAAAGGACACACTAGGGTGTCCTTGTATTAAATGAAAAAAAAAATGGCACCCTTACTTCATGTTAAAGATAACATGGAAAATGAACAAATTGTCTTCTATAATTCCTTAAGTGAAACCACAATGAAATTTAAGAAATAATCGTTAGTATTCTTTGAAATATTGGTCTTTTGACATCCACATACAGTCTAGATATAAATTCATAAATCCTTAAGGAGGACTATAATTCTCTGTTTTTTGAACTTTTACTAGATGAAATCCTACTCGTGCTTCAAATACATCTCCTTTACGTAGCCTTTCTTGATCCCATGAGCTGGAAAGCATCTTCATTTCCTGATCTCATGACATTTTGCATCCCTCTTATACTTCCACATGATACATACAATTCATTTGCAAATGAATTTTTCCTGTTTCCCCTTCTAGGCTGTTTCCCCCCTTCCTTCCCCTGTCCATACTATGAACTCTTGGGTGAAGAAACTTCCCACACCAAGTCATTTGAATTGCCACTTCAGACTTTTGCCCTAGAGCATAAAGTAGAATAGTTATGGAACTTTCCCAGGCACCATAACCAGCCTGCATCAGAGGTGGAACTTATCCCAGTTCTCCCTGGTGTCAGTGTTGACCCTCTGTCCCTCATTCACTCCCATGAAACAAAGGTAAACCCCAAGCTTTCAGAGTTCCAGTGATGAAGTGAAGTCATGATTCTGAGTATTTCAAAGATCCAGAGATCTGCCATCTGGCCCCTAACTCTACTTTGTGGCAGTGAGGTGAGAGAAATTTAAAAAATAAGCTTAGATGGTTTTCAAAGATGAGTATTTCTAATATCTTATGTGAAAATGGGCTTGGAAGCAGCAAACAATGGTATTCTGACTTTTATAAAGACTCCTGTTAGTTTGATCAAGAATTTTCCAAGTTCTTCCATAAATGAAATTTCTCTTCTTTAATGACTGCAACCAGGAATGTTCCCCATCAAAAGGGTAAACAGGCAAAAGATGCCCTGGTACTGCTGAAAGGGCCTGCCTGTTCTGAAAAGAGGTGGGACTGCTTACCTTCAGTGACTCTGTCTGTGAGCCTAGTCCCTTGGTGCAAAGCTCCATGACTGAGTAGGAACAGAAAGTGTCTCGGACTTTATATTGGCTCACAGCAAGAAGCCATAGGGCAGGATTGGTCTCCAGCTCTGAGGGAGGGATCAGAATAGACTGGTGTCCTGAATAAACACTGTGAAAACAAAAAACTACTGGTGAGGAGAGGGTCAATTCTCTATAGATAGTTTTCTTTTAATTTTTTAAAATTATTTTTTAACATTCATTTTTAAAATTTTGAATTATAAACTCTCTCCCTCCCTCCATTCTATCCCCCCATTGATTGAGAAGGCAAGCAATATGATAACTCATTTATACATGTGAAGTCCTGCAAACATATTAGCTAGGTTAAAAAAAACAAGATAAAGTGAAAATCTACAGACATTTCAAAGGCAAACTGTAAGAAGTGTCATCATCTGATACTCAGAGTCCAGTCCCAGAACTATGACTAACTTACGTAACCCTGAACAAATCGTTCAAACTTTATACTTTGATTTCCTTATCTGTAAAATGGGAAGAAAGGCATCTGCTCTGCATACCTGCATACCCTGCACAGATAACTGAATATGATGATGTTTCTGAAACCCCGCTAAAGACGTATAGGTCAGGTAGTGTCATGATGTACCTTTATTAAAAACACCTTTTTAAAAAAACTAATAGACTACTTCTCATATTCTGAACCTGCTATATTATCTCTGTAAACCAACTTTACTGGAGCAGTAAGGAGATCATTTTGGGAGGACTCTCACATTTGGTGGTGTCTATGGTACTAACAATAGTAACAGTTGCTGTTTCCCTCCCAGCCTGATTTAGTTTTTTCTGCCTACTTCTTAAACAGCCCTATTCACTGAATGGGCATTACCTCACCCTAAGTGAGTACCCAACAGGCCTTGGCCTAAAGGGGCCAAGGTCTCCCATGGCATCCTGGGCCATCTCCAGTCATCCTGGTGAATATCTGGTCACTGGACTCAGATGGCTGTGGAGAAGAAGTGAGGCTGGTGACCTGCACAGCCCTCCCTCCCTGAAAACACAGTCAAGTGCAAGTCATGGCATCGTTTCTCTGATGGCGCGGTCTTCTTGGGCAACATAGGACAGACACAAAGCCAACAACAACAAATGATAAGAATATTGGGAAGATGGAAAATTGCCAATTACTTTTATGTCTACTTTTAAAAGGTTGATTTTCCCTCTTTTCCCAAACAACAGCAGACAAATTAGCTACGAAGGATCGAGGAATGAGACCTAGACTTTCACTCCAGAAAACAAGTTTTGAGAAACAAATAAAAATATGCAGGCACTGGTTATTTCTAAGAAGTCTAAACTACCTACTGCAGCCCCAGCACAAAGGAATAGGTATTAGTTGGTATCCACATTTGCCCGCATTTTTTCATGGCTTCTTGGATGTCAGTCCTAATATCAACAGCTTGTTTTCATCATGGTAAAATCATCTTCCAACTGCCCCAGGCAAGCAGATACACTTCTTCCTCTGCTAAGTTTACATAAGAGATCATTTCTTGTTGTAAAGAATTTTAGGAGTAAAGCAGCCACAGTATATGGCATCATTAAATGTCATTGTGCAAAACCCAATTTTATCCCCTTATGGTCAATATAGGCTTTCTAGCTTTAAGAAATGCATCTAAGAGAAAAAAACCCAACAGTTCATAAAGTGTTTGTGAATGAATCAGGCTGACAAGAATTCATTCATTCATTTATTTTAAAGGCAGATGTCATGTGTTGTAGGATTCAAATTGAGATCTAGGTTCCAATCAATCGATCATTCATACTACCTTAGGCCCACAGAAATGATCTAGCCAAAGTGTCACATGGGTAATAAGTGGCAGAGGTTGGAATTCAAGCCTGTCATTTGAGCCAAATCTAAAGCTCTTTTCTTTCCACTACATCTTGCTTTACTGACTGATCTACAATCTAACAATTGGGTAGTCATACATATACATACATATATACATACGTACATGTGTGTGTTCTGTTCCCTTCTAGACACTAAAATAATGAAATGTCTTTATTTGTCCTTGTATGACACTCAGAAGCTTGTTCAGTACTTTTACTGATGGAGGGACCAGACCTGTGATTTCAATGATTGAATTGATCTCCATTTACTACTAAGAGGAGGAAAAACATTCAAATATTGCTCTGGTGTATTTCAAGATTTCTAAAGTAGCCACTACTTGCAGAGGCCATGTTAAAGCAACCCAAGATAAATTTTATGTGTCTTTTTAAGAACAGTAGAATATATATTTTGTTCAAACCAAGTCTTCCCTTTAAAAGGCTATTCAGAGTATAAAAGAGAAATGACTGAGAAGACCATAAATCACATATAACAGTTTTGGGACAAACCCTGAAATCTAAGAAATTAGGAAAAGAAAAAAATTAAAAGGAAGTCTCCTTCCTTGTTAGCTCCCTAGTACCCAGCTGAACAAGGTGATTTGTATCTTTGATTAACACTTACCTCAAACAGTATTTAGTCAAAGCTCAGCCTGCAAGCAACAACTGACTGTATCCCTAAATTCCTTTTAGACATATTAAAGTGAATGAAATGTTTGTCATTTAAAGAAGTAAGTTCTGTCTAAAGGGAACAGAAATAAATGCTGCAAAACTAATCTTATTATTACACATAAGCAAGCTCTTTATAATAAAAGCCTATCCTGTTCTCCCACATGAGGTTTGTGAGGAAGTTGTATTCTGTTTGCCTTCATGGTTAAATGGCAGTTGCTGTTGACTGAGTTCTGCTGTGGGTTGCACTACCCTACCATGGACTGTTGTCAGTGGACTTGTTTTAAAATTCTATTTATTAAAAACAACAACAGTTACAACAAAACTTTCTCCAAATGGAAAATAACATACTGAGTTAGAAACTTGTTGATAATTTGGGGAAACTGAAAGGGAGGGACCTGGAAGGGGAGAAGAGGATCCTGAGATGAATGCTTCAGGTAATATACATATAGAAGTGAGGGATCTTTTGCATCTCCTAGGTCAGTAAAGGACTTTCTCTGACTTAAAAATTTAAAGAAAATTTAGAATATTTACACACTAAATGACTTTTGCATCTGTTCTTCCACCCTAAATTGATTTCACTCCTGGTTCTACCAAAGGGGAGGATGTTTTGTGGTTGTACAGATAGTTTGGAGGCAACACATGGCACTTTGGACTCTCAGCTTAAACTGGATTAGGAAAGGGAAAGCCTTTCCCATAAATCAAGCATTAAAATGGATTACCTCTGTGAAAAGGGTGTGATCTGAGTGAAGAATAGGAATCTAGGGATATTTGGGGTCTTAAACTCAGCCCTAATGATGATTTTCCCTCTGGACTCAGCTGAACTTACCTAACCACAGGGGGTGCTCAGAGGATTAGTCACGGTCTATCAAGTACTTGGAAGATGAAAAGTGCTAAATATTATTAATTGCATTTTAGTTAAGTATGTATCCATCATTAAACTTGCACGTTCTTTTATGAAATACCTCATCGTGTCACACTTGCTTACTGGCAAGGATACTTGTTTGGAAACAAACAGCTTATTTCCTCCTCCCACTGGAGTCTGTGGTGAACTGACAGTGTTTAATTTGTTGCATCATGGTTTCTCAATAGGCGAACAAGTGATGATGTCAAAAACAAAACTGGGACTTCACGATGGGATCAGAAGCACACCATTTCTCCCCTCACAGTTTTCTCTCTCATTTAGAGAAAACAGCTTAATGCTGATTGCATGGAATAGTAAAAACATCAGATTAAGAATCAGGTAAACTGGTTCTCTATGGGATTCTGAGCAAGTCACAAGCATCCTTTTCATCTGTTTCCTCTCTGGTCTACTGCACGGGGCTGTTGTTAGTCAATAAGCATTTATTCAGAGCTCACCATGTCAAGCACTTGTTAGGACACTCACATAAGGTAATGGAGTTTGAAAAACACTTTCCAAACTCCAAAGTGCCCAACAAATAGGAGTTAGCATTAAAATCAAAAGCACTTAGATGAAATGGAGTGAAATTCTAACATATACCAGTCTAGAGGAAGTAGTTATCTAGCTTTCAGTGAAAATAAACTCGGAAGAAGAGCCTTGCAGCCTAAATGTGTTGACTGTCGACAGTAACCAGGCTAATGGATCTATAAAGCCTTAAATCTATTTTGAGCTTTTGTTGTTTCTAACACTTCTGAAAACTTCAGAGGAAGGGTAGGTAGGAACACCAAGCCTCAAATTCTACAGGGAGAACTGGCTCAGGAGGGATGAGAGAAGCTCAAGCAGGAAATTCTGATTAAACAAACACAAATTAATACAACAAGGGAGAAGAGACAGATAGGGGTGCTCAGTGAATTCACTGACAAAGACATGGAAAGGAGACAATCAAGAATAGGTAACTGAGCGGGGATACAAGAGTATCATGGTCCTGGCAGAATAGCAAGGAATAGGAACTCTAAAGCTCAGAATGAGCCAGAACTAATGATGAATGACAAGAACAAAAAGAAGGGCTATTTTAGTTATTCTGCTGGGGCAAGAGGAAGGCCAAACAACGCTCAGGACCATGACGGAGAATGAATAGATAATAGCAAAAGAGACTGCAGAACTACTCAAGTCTTTATTTTGCATTCTGTGGAGGACACTCTTCCCTTCAGATTGGGAAGACAAATGCTTGACAGGAAATTGAAATCCAAGATAAGTGATTGTTTAACTGCAAATGTGATGGCCTTTTCCTTAGTCTTTGCAGCTTTTGATACTGCTAACCTTCTCTTGAACTGAGACGTGTTTTTCTCCATTGGCTGCCATGACACTGCTTTCTCCGGCTTCTCCACTTGGCTGACTGATACTTTTTGTCTCATTTATTGGATCTTGCCCTTGACACGAGTGTTTCCCCAGAGCTCTGTCCTGCATCTTCTCTTCTGTCTCTAGACACTCTCACTTGGAGATCCTCCATTCTCATGAGTTCAAGTGTTATTTCTCCACCAACAACTCCCAAGTCTAGATAGCCATGCCTAATCTGTCATAATATTTTAATACACATTGATAAATGCCTGGTGGATATTTTTTCTCTTGGGGGTGTTCTTTGGCATCTCAAATTGAATGACCAAAATAGAATTCATTATTTCCCTTTTCACAACCTACCCTTCTCCTCTAAATGTCTGGATTTGTGGACATCACCCCTCTCCTAGAACCCAGGTAACCTTGGAATCTTCCCTGAGTCTTTTTCCTTAACCACCATATACATATTCAACTGTCATGCCTCATAGCACAGCATCTGTCCCTTACTCTTTGCTCACACATTAACAACCTGGCTCAGGCACTAATCACCTGTAGCTTGCATTTCTATAACAGTCTACAAATTGGCCTTACTGCTTCCAATTTCGCCCCTCCAAATCAGTTGCCAAAATAATCTCCCAAAGGCACAGAACTGACCATGTCATTTCCCAGACTTCCACTGTCTTCCCATTGCCCATTGTATAAAGTATAAACTCCTTAACCTTGAATTGAACCTTCTATAATCTAACTCTAATCTCCATTGCTATCTTTATTTTCCACTACCTCTCTTCAAAAACTACATTCCAGCCAGACACTAGAGGCTAGTAGTTGCCACATGAATTTGATACCTTGTGCCTTTTAAATACTCAGTTCCTACCATGGGACATCATATTCTCCTCATCTCTGCTTCTCACATTCTCTGTCTTTTTTTAAGACCCAGATCAGGTGCCACTACTCTCTGAAACCATCCTTGATCCCATCCCATGTTGGTGTTATCTCTCTGCTTAATTTTCTACATGCTAGAGGCAGCAGTTAGATGGCATAGTGTACCTGAGGTCAGAAAGACCTGAGTTCAAGTATGGCCTCAGACAGTATTAGCTGTGTGACCCTAGAGAAATCATTTAACCTTTCTGCCTCAGGATCCTCGACTGCAAAATGGGGATAATAGTAGCATCTGCATCCCAGGATTGTTGTGAATATCAAATGCAATGATATTTGTAAAAATACTTAGCAGAATGTCTGGCACCAGCAGCTACTTAATAAATGGATGTTTGTTACCTTCCTTCTTCCTTCTGACATTTATTAGTGTATATGTTACATTCCTTCTCTCTCTCTCATTCCCTTCTCCCCAAGAGCATGTATGCTCTTAAAGGGCAGTGACTGTTTCAATTTTATCTCTGAATCATCCAATCCAGTGGCTCACACATTGTGGGATTAGGGGGTGAGGGAAGAATAAGCACTAATACAGCCCTACTACATGCCAGGCATTATGCTAAGCACTTTACATATATTATTATTACATATACCACTCGATTCTCACAACAGCCATGGGAAATAGGTACCATTATTATATCACCATTTTACAGTTGAGGAAATTGAGGCAGCCAGACTAAGTGACTTACCCAGGGTCACATAACTAATTAGCATTTGAGGCTGGATTTGGCTTCAGGTTTTCCTGACTCCAAGTCCAGTGCTCTATTTCCTACACCACTTAATATGTATAGTAGCATGACTTAGGGATCTGTCCTTCCTAACTGTTTTGTTTAAAAATAATTTTTTACAATGACTTGGATAAAGGAATGGATGGCAAGCTTATCAAATATATCAATGACTCAAAGCAGTGATGGACAGCTAACTAACATACTGCATAAAAGAATCAGGTTCCAAAAAAAGGATCTCAACAGCCTATGACAGAAGACCAAATTTAATAAGATAAAAGTGAATAGGAATAATTGTAAAGCACCATACTTAGGTTCAAAACGTTAACTGCCTAAGTATGGAATGGGCAAGTCATGACTAGGAAACTGTTTGTGTTTGAAAAGACCTGGGAGACTTAGTGGACTAGAAATACCATAAGAGTCAAGGATGTAACCCAACAGCCCCCAAAGATAAGGTGAATGGATTGCGTTAAGAAAAGTAAAATGTTCAGAAAAGGTGAGGTGACAATCCTGCTGCCTTCTGACCTAAGTCAGGTCACTTGTAGAGTTTGAAAGTTAGGTTTTTTAAGATCACTGTTCTGAGGAAAGTCATCAAGGGCAAGAAACTGAGGGAGTATAGCCTGGAGAAGAAAAGATTTGTTGGGTATGTTTCTGTGTGTAGGACAATGGAGAATATTAGGTGTTTTAAAGCACTGAAGATTTTACAAATTTAAGTTCTTTAGCTCAAGGACAGTTTGTAAAAAAGGGATTAGAATTGTTTTGCTTGAACTCAGAGGGTAGAACTAGAACAAGTGAGAGATGTTATAGACAGATTTGTGATCTGTATAAGGAAAATCTTCCTAACAGAGTTGTGTCAAAGTAAGATAGGCGGAAATGAGAGGTAGTGAGTTCCCCATCCTTTGAGACCTTCCAGTGGAGGCTGGCACTGTTGTACAGTGATGCTTTCTGTTCCGATCCTCTTCAGAATAGATATCCTCTGATGTTTCTTTGAATTCCGAAATTTTTGGACTCTTGAGTTTTTCAGTAACAAACTCCACTATACAAAGTACTTAAAGATAGGCTAAAACAGTCTATATAACCAGTCCTTCCTTTTAATTCAGAGAACTAGCATATTCACCAATTTGCCTATGAGCCTGGCTTTGTAAAGATAATTTTTTTAAAAAGGTTCAGAAGTAACCAGCTTTTCACAGGTGGTAGAATTCCCAAAGTGACTTTTAGAGTCTGAATCACTGATAGCCTTAGAAAGCATTATATCATACACAGGAGGGTTAATACCACCATGTTGCTACCTCTGCTCTTGGAGTCATGTATACAGTACTGGGTCTTTTCTACTTCCTCCCAATCTATACTTAACTTCCTCATCCACACACACCCCTCATCCCCTGCCCTAAATGTACCCACACACCAATGGTACTGCCAGTGATCGTCACATCCACTTATTTTTCCCCTTTGTGAAAGATGTTGTTGACCTTTAGTTGCTGTCTGCCAGTTCCTATGCCTGACTTGCTTTCCAACAGGGTCACTACCTTAGCCTTGGATTGAAGGGAAATATAGAAGGATAATAAACTGCTTTCTACCAGGATCACATCTATAATACTAATTACTGGATTCAGACCCTTGCTCTGGTTTGGGTAAGGATCTTTAATAATGCTGTTAGAAGGCAAATACATAATGAATTCTCATAGATCTGGACATAGATAAATGGATATCCCTTTTCTACAATGTTAGTAATCTGACATTTTGTAAAATGACAAAGACCAAGCAGGGGTGATTTCTGATTTCAGTAAGCTGAATGTAAGCTGCTATGGAGTTTCTCTGAAGGAGGTCACAATTTTCTGAATCTTTATGTACCATGTATAGAACTCAAGTAAAGTGTTGGAATAGTTCCAGGACCAGCCTAGAAACCTGTATGTCATTGTAACTTTGAATGAGACCCTTTTAGAGTACTGTGAGCTGGTGTGTTAACTCAGACTCAAGCCCCAAGGCAGCATTATTAAGCAGAAACAAATTGGAATAATAGAAAATTTACTTCTGTTGAAAGGATAATAAGAGAACAATTTCTAGGCTGAAAATGGGATCATATACCAAGGTAATAGGGACAAGGTCTAACAAGCATATGCTTTATGTATCTCATAAATCATAATTATGTACCGAGAGACATTATACCTCTTATCATTTCTGAGCTACTTACAAGAATTGGAACATAATATTTTTACTAATACAAAATTTTATTCAGTATGCATTTGTGAAAAAGGCTTAACCATGGACTTAATTGGATTGCCTTGCATGATCTTTGGAGCAGTTCTAGTTTAAATAGTCACCCTTTCACATCAAAGACTGTTATGTGTTCAGGGCTAGGTATCAAAAAATGCTTAATTACTTCTCAGTTGAATTTCTTAGCTGAATGTTAAAGCTGATCATATTTCTGTATTTTACCTTCTCCCCAATACTTACATAGGACTTGCGGAATTTTCTCTTTTAGCTCTATTTCCTTGATTTTTTTTTAGTGCTATTAGATTCAGTTCAGCTCCACAAACATTTATTAACTGACTGCGCTATACAAGGTACTATGGTTCAACATGAGCAACTAACATTAGGAAAAACTAAATGAAACTGATAGGGCACAAGGTGTTCCACCAAAACCTCTGAGAGTGACCTCATCTATGTGCTGATTTACTCTTTCACTAAAGCCTCTTGCCTGTTTCCCTCTTGTAAAATGCAAGACCAATGATGGAATGATAGGGAGAAATCGGAGACTATTTAAAGTCTTGCTTTCTACATGGTAAACTTATTGAAAGCCAGGACTGTGTCTTATCTCTTCTGACATAGTGCTCTGCTTATAACAAGTGTATAATAAAGGTTCATTGAATGAATTAATGATATCCAAGAATACTTAAGAAATCTATCTTTCTATATAGGTATACATACACACATATACCTAAAAAGGTGATAAGTGATCAAGGTAGAAATGTTTATTCTAGGAAATCAAAAATTAGTCCTTGTAACAGTGTAAACAGAAAGTTTTCTTGCTGTACATATTAGGGACTTTGACCTAATACATATCTTGCTTAAGCAAGCAAGATAACCCTGACAAAAATTCTTTTATGCTCCTGAATAATCTGTTGTTTTAGAAATTTCAGGGGTAGATGTTCCAGGGCCTATGAACGGAAGAGCGTTGTTCAAGTCCCAATATCTACTCTTTTGCAACTTCATTAAAGTTCCATTTCTATAGGGACTTTTAGAGAACAAAGGGATCTATAACTACTGTACCTTTTTACCAGCCCTAGGGTCACAATTTTTGATCAGAATATGTTGCTGTGTTCTAGGAAGCAATAGAATACAGCCCCAAAAAAGCAGGTGATTTAGAACCAAAAGCACTCAATTTCAGTCCTCATTCTGCTATTTACTACTACTTATTTGAGTTTATGGCCAATTCACTGAACTCCTCCATCCAAGGTTTAGTTCCACTAGCTATATAAAATAAAGGAGTGAGACTTAAAAAACCCCAAATAAGATCCCCAAATGGAGGGAGTGGGCAAAATTAAAACTACCATATACCCCCAATATAAAATCCATTTCAGGGGTATCTGTTTTCCATAATGACTGAAACCAAGAAAAACACAAAACAGTCCTGGCACTTTGGCATTGTCTCATCTGCTGATTTCACAAAACATCAGTTTGCTGGGGAGAGAAATTGCTCCACATCTGTTCTGTGGGTTTGAGATTCATTGGTGCTTAGTTCAATGAAGACAGAAATGCCCCATAAAATCAGAACTGCTATTCTGACTTTCTCATCAAGAAGGCCTACATACAGCTAAGAGTACTTTGGCCACTCTCTAAAACCAAAATGTTTTAAGCTACTTCCCATGAAATCATGCATTATTCACAGCACAAATACACTCTGAAATACAGCAAAATCTCTAAAATATTCCAATTACTGAAGGCTGCTTGCTCTTTCAAATTGTGTAATTGTTCTAACTGGAATGTCTGTGGATGGTGACAGAAGAGAAATGGTACATGCGTTTTTCCTCAAAAATCGGGGAATCTTACCTGCAGAGGCACCAGAGGACAAACCCAAGCCCACAGTAAGGGTCCAAACAGATAGCCACTTCTCTAGAGGGGTAAAGCTCACACTGCAGCTTAATAGAACGGCAAAAGGCACTAGTGGCCGCATGGGACATCTGTAAGACAAAAGAGCAGTCAACTAAAACCACTACCTAGTAATAGTAGATCTTTCAGCACCTGAGACAGCGACACTAACGGCCAGTTTGGGGCTGAGCTGGAGTAGTAGTGGATACACTGAAAACATCTGGAAATACATCCTTGGTTGATGGGTTAGTGAATCAGTACTCTACTATCAGCATAGTGCAACTGGCATTTACACACAGATGTGTCCTGGTATCCAAGTAAGTATCATTTGGGCATAAAAGACGTAGCCTTCACTATAATTTCATTCTCTTAGGGGTCAATATGACAAAGCAGAAATACTTTGGAGGTTTTTCTCATTATTTGCTTTTTAAAATTATGCATCATATTGAAAGAGGGAAGAATTGTGATTATTTCTTTTCACCCCTCAAAACTTCTGTTTATCAAGGTGGAATGGGAGAAAAAGGTGTGGAAGTATATTTTGCTACCACTCGTCACCCTTAGCAAATCAATTTACTCCTCTCATCCCCAGTTTCTTCTTCTGAAAGATGGCTATTTTACAGGGTTGTTGTGAGATAATGGGCCTGAAAGCACTTAGTCAATTAAGTCCTATATATTTGGTATTGCTATAATATACAAAGTGGTGAAGACCAAAGATCTGAACAAACTTTTAGCAAACTTTATACAGCAAGAATTAGAGTAAAGGTAACAATCTAGTCATATTATTAAAAAAAACCCGAAATTTCTCGGGAATTGTAGATCTGATATTTTCTGATAAGCAATCAACTCATTTCCTTTTCATCTATGACCTGCCCACCCTTCCAGAACAATGGAACCAAGTTGATGGTGGTCTTTTTCTGAAGCTTATTAAAGTTTTTAGTGGTACAAATTAGAAAGAGCAACCATAGACCAGATTTTTAAAAATCTCTAAATGTGAATAACCTACAAAGTCATATCAAATGTGATGTTTTTCTTTACTCCCCTCAATTAAAAAACTGAAAATGAAATGAAAGTTAAGAGGAAGATTAGATTAGATGGCCTCTGACATCCCCTTCTAAGTTCTGGATCAAGGATGTTATGAATCCTGCTTCCAGCATCACCATTAATGTTGCACCTGGGCACCCATCCTCAGCCAAATCCATAATTACATTCTTGCCATCAGACCCTCAATCAGTACATGATCTGTTCCATGCATAGCAGACAAACACTGTAATTTACACACAAAACAATTAATTTTCTTGGAAGAGGCCATCTACCCGGCCAAGCCAGATGGAAGGAAACACAAAAGCAAAAGAGGCAATATTAGGACTGGAATTGTTCACAGAATTTCAAGCAGGTGCCTGATGTTAAATGGAAAGCAGAATTTTATTTAATTTATTAAACATTTTTCAATGTCTGCATGGTTGAAGGCACTGGGAGGTGCCAGAAATGTTAAGTTAAAAAAAATGTCACCACCTCTGTCCACAAAGAGCTTGTCATCTAATAAAATAAGATGTACACATAACACAGGGTGTCCCAAAAGTCTTAATGGAGTTTTTAAACTATTAAAGCTTAAGTAATAGAATGTATAGAATGTGATAAACTCATGGGAAAGGTCAAATGTAGACATATGAGATATTTGGAAAGGGAGGGCTCACTTTCATTTGTGGGTTTAGGAAGGAGAAAAGGATTTGAACAGGCAAACATGTAAAGTAAGTCCTCTCCAAATACAGAAAACTGCAAGTAAAAATGTTCCATGACACAAGTGGGAAAGACCTGACAGGATTGGAGAAGAGATTATAGTCCAATCTGGCTATTACTTAGTGTGGTTTATGAAAGTGAGGTGAAACCAGGTTGGACATATAGGTGGAGGCCAAGAGGCAGCAATCCTCGAAGGTCACCTAAGTGAGGGAGAAGATTCCAGAGGACTCCAGAGTTTTGAGCTTTTGCAATTACTAGAATAGTGGTACCATCAAGAGAGGGGCAGGTACGTGGCAGAGTGGATAGAGGGCTAGGCCTGGAGTCAGGAAGACCTGAGTTCAAATACACTCTTAGATACTTACTAACTGCATGATACTGGGCAAGTTATTAACCATCTTTACCTTAGTTTCCTCATCTGTAAAATGAATTGGAGAAGAGAATGGAAAACCATTCCAGTATCTTTGACAAGAAAATCCCATATGGAGTCACAAAGAGTTGAACATGACTGAAATGAATGAATACCGACCAGGAAGAGAAATAGAAAAGAGGGAACAAGTGTTTTTGGGGAAATTAATTCTGATTTGCAGGCCAGTCCTCTTTCAGATAATTTACTAACTAATCAAGCTTGCTCTATCTTAATCCATTCTTACTAAATTTTTTTTTGGTTCTTCCCCAACATTCTCCCCTGTTGAGATAATTTTGAGGTTTTCACTGTCAGTCATATTCATTATCGTAGGTTAGTTCCATTGGGCACATCTTGAGCTCCAAGTTTTTTTCAGTGTATTCTAGCACATAATATATGAAACTAGCAGGAACTTAGGAGAAAATAAGGGTTGGAAAAGGTCTCCCCATCGCATCATACTTCCTTCTAATGAAGCACTGACTATACATGGCTGAATGCTAGGGGAGATTATGAAAACAACTCACTGAATGACCAATAATGATAGCCAGTATTTATATGGCACTATTGGGTTTAGAAATATTATTCATTTGGTCCTCACAACAATGCTGAGAGGTAGGTAATATTATTATCCTGATAATGGAATTGAGAAAACTGAGGTAGAAAGAGGTCCCACAGCTAACAAGTGTCTGTAGCCAAGTTTGAACGGAAGTTTTCCTGATTTCCGGCCCAAGGCTCTATCAGTCTGCACCACAGATTTGTCCTCTCCTTTAATTACTACCCCTTTCCAGTTCTCGACAGACCCTCAGAAGTATATGATCCTGTATGAAACATTATGCCCCAAAACAAATACAGGAGCTTCAGGGGCCTTGAGAGGCACGCAGGTTGTGCTGCATGTAAAACTCTCACCTTTACTCCAGCTAGCATTCCAGTTGTGGATACACTGAAGTCAAGGTAAGCCAGCGTATCTGGGTTAGAAGGTTTGTAGATTTGGGCAGGCCGCTTCTTTGGCAAATCATCTGGGGATCAAAGCAGAACCGTTAGCATGTCTTGCTTATATTTGGAAACATTCAAAGAAAAGAGGTTCAGATATAGAGTGTTTCAGCTTCAAAAGTAATTAAGCAATCCACTGTGAATGAGAATTAATGGATTTGTTTGGATCCTTACCTGTATCCAGTATGGGGGGCCACGTTCTGACATCAACTGCTGCTGCTGCCTCTCTGGATCGCAACAATTTGCATATTAGTTGTGTTGTCATTAAACAGGCAGAGCGACTCACCTACGGAGCAGGAAAATGACAAAGCGTTAGTACCATGCACATCAAAGGAGATGAAGTCAAATGGGGATCAATATCGGAATGAGTAAGAAAAAGCAAATTAATAAGAATAATTAATAATAGCCAGCATTTAAATAGCACTTGAAGGTCTGCCGAGTGCTTTGTATGTATGAGCCTAACAACAACCCTAGAGAAATAGATGCTATTATTATCATTCCCATTTGACAGATGAAGCCTGAGATAAAAGTTAAGTGGCTTGCCTATGGTCACACAGCTAGTAGTGACTGATAATGGATTTAAACTTAGGTATTGCTGAATCCAAGTCCAACGGTCTAATCACTACATTACCCAGATGCCTCTAATAACAAATATTTAATGAATATTTTTTATGTGTAAGGCCCTGTATTACCTAAATATTAGGATTGTTGGGGTAGAAATTGATTTATCAATCAACCAAAGAGCATTTATCAAGTGCTTACTACATGCTTACTACTTACCAAGACAGACAAAAAAATTCCCTGCCTTCCAGGAGCTCACCTCCTAATGGGAAACACTTGTATAATATAAGTGTGTGCAAGATATAGACAGAGCATGGTAAATATTACTAGAATAACATACTTCAGAGGTGTGTGTGTGTTTACATATGTGTGTGCATGCCATATTAATGATAAGTTTCAGAGATAAAAGACTTTCAAAATAACCTAGCCCAACCCTTTCTTTTTAGAGAAGAAAACATGGAGATAAGTAACTTGTTCGAGGCCACAAAAGAGTGTGTAACAGACCTGGGATTCAAAACCAAGCTCCATCCTCCAATACAGTGCTTTTTCCATTCTCAGTGATAGATCTTATCGTCTAACGTGAACAAATCAGAGCTCTTATTAACGATTATAGGTTAAGGTGAGCAATTTCTTCCCCGTGAAGACCCAATCTAAAAACGACTGGGTACAGCATGGATGGTAAATTCATTATGGGAGCTCACTCTATCAAGATCAGATATAATGTAGAATATGGGACCCTTTTTCTCCTTGGGATACCATGCTGTTTAGTTATTTTTCAGTCATGTCCAACTCTTTGTGACCATATTTGGGGTTTTCCTGGCAGAGATACTGGAGTAGTTTGCCATTTCCTTCTCCAGTTCATTTTACAGATGAGGAAACTGAGAGAAATAGGAGTAAATGACTTGCCCAGGGTCATACAGCTAGTAAGTGTCTGAAGCTGGATTTGAACTCAGAAAGATAAGTCTTCCTGATTCCAGACTTGGCACTCTCTCTTAGCTGCCCTGGAAGATCATCTCTACCTCTTATTTATAATCCATCATTTTCTTCAAAGCATAGCTCAAGTACAACACCTCCAAGATCTGTTCTTAATGGCCCCTTTCTCACTCTTAAAATCATTTTGTATAATTTTGTATGTGTTTATATCCTCGTGGTAACATATTTGAGGGCAGAGGCTGTTTCCATCTTAGTATCCACAGGCCTGGCAAAATGCCTGAATTATAGTGGGGGCTTAATAAATGTTTGTTGAATTGAACAGAACTCTACCTGACCATTCACACTCTAAAAAGAATATATGAATGAACTGCTCCCACAGGGCAGGAAGGTACTATTGCTATTATTTTTATTATCTATTACTGTTACTCTAAATGTCATCTCCACCTATCAGGCAAAAACTATTTTTTTGATTATTAAAAAAACTGTTTAAATTTGAGGTAGTTTTCTTTACCCAATAGATAAAGCTTCTTACATGTTTCCTTAAAAGCAGATCTGACCACATAACTCTCCTACTCAACTAATTCTAGTAGATTCCTATGGTCTCTGGGATTGCCTCTGTTAACCTTCTAAAACCCAACACAACTTGGCCCCAATCTACCTTTCAACCTTCACTGGACATCGTTCTTCCTCCTGCTGTGGGGAGCCAGCTAAACCGACATTGTGTTTGTTCATTACTCACTCTGTGCTTGTACCGTGACCATCCCTCATGTGTTGAATGAGTTATTGCATCCCTCTCCTCTCTTTACATACATCTCAGGTACCATCTTCTACGTAAAATCTTTGTCAAATTCCCTCTCCCGCCAATGCTAGCTCCTAAACTTCCTTGTACCCGAGCTACCTTGTATGCTATACGTTCTATATTTTCACATGTACTTAGTCTCTCTCCTCCATTAAAATCTAATCTCCTTGTCAATGTAATGATTGTTTTATTCTTTGCACTCGTGTACCCAACACCTTGCACAGGATCCAGTGCATAGAAGGGGCTTCCTAGGTGTATGTTGACTGATTAGCCCTGCTGGTTTCTCCTCTGAAAGATACTCCAAAAGTTTTCTTCAACTCTTACCATCTGTTTGGACAGCACTGCAGAAATATTTATCCTCAGCTGACAAAGGGAACAAGATGCTCTTGCCATTTCAGAGAAAACTTCTTTAAGAAGTGATTCCTCATTTCATGGTGCCCCGGTGTGGCTCCAACACAGAGGGCACAGGAGGACCTTCAGTGCTGCTTGACAAGCCTTGTACTGTAACCAGCTTATGACCTCATTTCCTAGTGACCAACTACTCCAGAATTTTTCCTTTAGTTTCAAGCTCCCAAGTGCCTCTCCACTACACGTTTATAAAAGATAACTTGCCTTCCTGTTTCACTGAAACATGAGCATTGTCAAATTTATCCCTATAAACTTAACATTATCACCCACAGCCTACTCCTTCCCTCTAGTCAAAGAGTGGTATCCTTAATCTTCCTAAGGTTAGTCTCTCATCCCCCTGTGTTTGTTCCATGATGTCTCTTTCAGAATATTTGTTCCAGCAACCATATATTCCATTCTGTCATGTACCTCTGATGCACAGCTGGAAGGGATATCTAACACATTGGATGGATGGTAAAATCATAACTGAAAAGGCCCTTGACAGGTCAGAGCTTTGAACTGTATTTAATAAAATAAAATTCACTAAGGACAAAGGTGAAGTCTTACTCTTGGCTACCAAAAATCAGCTTCACAAATAAAAGATGGGTAAGGCATAGATCAACAGCAGTTGATCTGGAGATTATAGCAGACTCCAAGTTCCGTGTATGACATCAGTATGATGTGGCAGTCTAAAAAGCTAAGGAGATCTTGGCCTTCATCAGAATAGGCAGAGATACAGGAATAGAGAGTCAGAGGTTCCATTGTACTCTGTCCCTGTTAGACCTCACACAGAGTGCCGGATTGAGTGCTGGGTAGCACTGTTAAAGAAGGATATTGATATTTTGAAGAGTATCCAAGGAGTGGCAACCAGGTTGGTGAAGGGCTACTTTATGAAGGAGGGATTATTAAACTTGCTCTGGCTCCAGAAGGCACAGTTAGAAGCAGTGAGTAGACATTGTAAAGAGGGAACTTTTGGTTAGATGCCAAGAAAAAATTTCCTAACAATTAGAGTGCTCCCAAAATGGAATGGGTTGCCTATAAAGGTAACAGTTTCTCCCTCTTAAGACATCTTTGAGTAAAAAGCTGGATGACCACCCAGCAAGTATGCAACAGTGGCGAATCCTTTCATGAATGGTTTGGACTAAGTGACCCTTGAGGCCTCTTCCCAGTCTCAACTTCTGTGAATTCTTTGTCTCCTTTCTATCTGCCTGCAAACAATTCTCACTAATCTGAAAAGAAGCCTTCTATGTATTCTCCTACCTCCATGTAGCCACCAATTCCTCCAAACTTCTTGGAAAAAAGTTCCTCACCCCTCTCTATTCCCTCCAAACCTTATAATGTGTCTTCCACATCACCACTCTACTGAAACTACTCACTCATAGATTACCAGTGGCTGGTAATTCCAATGGCCTTTTTCAATCACCATCATCCTAGTTTGGCATTTAAAGCCCCTCATCATCTGGCTTCAACCTGTCCCTTCAGATTTACTTCACATTACTTTTCCTCACACATACTACTCTGTAGCCAAACTGGCTTCTTGTACATGATATTCTCCTCTACCCATGATGTTTTCTCTTCTCACTTCCACCTCCTGGAATCACTAATTCTCTTTAAGGCTCAGCTTGAGTGCAACTGCTTATACAAGACCTTCTTTGATTTCTCCTCGTTGTTGGTGCCCCCATAACTATGTTGTATTTACTTATTTTTATACATTCCCATAGCAGAGGGTAAATTCAGACCCTGAAGGAAAAATAGGATATTGTATATTTCAGGTAAGTAAAAATACCACCATCACCCAAGAACCTGATGGAGACCACTCAGGACCCTGAATTCAACAGCATTGGATTTTCTCCAAGACCAGAACACTGGTTATGCTTCTAGCCTAGGCTGCAGAACCATCCCTGAGGGAAGATCACTGTCAGTGGGGTCCTCCTTCCTTACCACCACCACCAACTGCAACTGATAGCGGGTAAACCCAAAAGGGGCACCCCCTTGGCCCCTGGACCACTGGTCCTGCTTCTATGGGAGCTGTAGCCTCAGCTACATGACTCCATAAAGTCAGTTCTTACTCTCAAGAGTCCTTGGCATTGTCAATTACTCTAGCATCAGAAATTTTATCAGTGGAAATGACATAAAAAATGGCTTTGCCATTGCAGAAGAAACCTTCATAATACACACAGAGACTAATACATACATATATATATATATATATACACACACACACATATATATACACATACACACATATACTATATTATATATGATGTAAATATATATGAAAATTTGTTATAATTTATATTACAGTGTGAGCTTCTTAAGAACAGAGATTGTCTTAATTTTTTTCTTTTGGTTTCCCAGCATATAGTACACTTTGCACAAATAACTACAAAATAAATACTTCTGATTTATTCAAGATCCTTGAGGACTAGAACTGTTTATTTTTGTCTTGGTCTTTCTATCTAGCACATTCCTATCTAATATAAGTATTTTTGTGTTAAAACATACTTGATGATTTGAATTGACCTTTGTACATCACTCAACAATACTGAATCTCCCCTGGCCTCAGAGTTGCTACATTGCTAATTCCCCCGCCACTTCCCCAAACGATCATTTTTTGTCTCCTTTGCTGCCTCTACATTCTCTTCCTGACCTTTTGTTCCTTGCTCTTCCCTTTCTTCTCTTCATGCTCTCCCTTCATAGTCTATCATACCCACAGCTTCAACTGACACTGAAGCGGATGATTCCTCAATCTCTCTTGCCAGCCCTGGTCTCTCATCTGAGCTTCAGGTCCATATCTCAAAGAAGAACTCCCTTCCCAATGTTCTAACTCATCCTCAACATGTACACAGTTCCTTATTACCTTTGCCCCTAAATGTGCCTCTGACTTTGTCAGTGGCACCACCATCAGCCCATTTTGGAAATCTTCACCCCTCGGTCAGGGTTCTGGGCACTTAATAAATATCCCTTGAATTGGATTTATGCATAGTCTTGAAGTACACTGACCCTGACAACTAATCTTTTATGTGTGCCTCTGAACAAAAAAGGAGATAAAGTAAGAGAATTGGCTTGTCTTAACCTAAACTGAAGTCTTATCACAGCACAGAAATGATGAGTGTTTCTCAATGGCTGTTCTGGGGGTGGGGGGGATGTCTACTTCCTATCAAGATAACAAGGCTTGGGGCTTGTGTGAACATGGGGCTGGGGTCAGACTCTATCTGTTATCTAAGAAGCAGCCCAGCTCCAAAAGGAAGTGTCTCATCACCAGAAAGCTGACCCTAAGCAATGAATTCTGGGGTTTCGATTACTATTCAACATTAAGATGTTAAAAAGAAAACCTGTCTACCACTTACTCTCATGACACAGAAACCTTCAAATGCATGCAGACAGGAGTCGCCTTATGTTTTACTACAAAAGGCAGCATGCATTTGCTTCGTCTTCAGCTCACATAGTCTCTGCCTTCCCAGACAGCCTTACCTCCACAATCATCTTGACAGTTGGTAATGTGGTGGCGATGTTCTGGGGGTGGGGAGGTCGGACTGTTATTGGCACACAGCCTGCATATAGGCAACCATAAAAAGCCGCGATTAAGTCTATTCCTGCATGAAGAACAAAACAGAAAATCTCAGCTGAAAATCAGATTGTTTCATCAGTCACCCCTGTCAGCATAGATGCTACTCTGAAGTAACTCAGAAGAAGGTTAAATGAACAGTTACGGTCTTTTAACAGACTTCCTTTCCAGTGCCTCGTCCATATCTATTAAGCTTCACTGATCACACTCATTCATGCTATTCTTTTGGGGCATGTGATGCCCAAGGAGCCCCCAAAACTTTAATCTCTCCAGTATTTCTCAGAGGGATTTTGTAATTTTGGTATCACTAATTGGTAGTGAAAAGATTTAATTACTATCGATTAAACAAGCAACAGCAGGTGCCTAATAAAATAAATTTAAGCAAAAGAAAATCTTTGCCAAATGGTATTTTTTTTCAGACTTTGTAACTAGTCCATTGTGAGATTACGGTGCCTGGAAATGCAGTACCTAGACCCCTGTACAAATCTGTGTAAACCAATTTTAGTTTCCAGAGTAGAAAATTAATGGGCGCTTCACCTGAGTACGGTTTGCAATTGAACTCACTGTGAGAGGTTTGCAATTACACAGGTGTGTTTGCTGATGAGCACCAGTGTACATGATAATGAGTTTCTTAGCTGGGCAGTGCAGGTCGCAGATGTCTGGAGCCCTATATTCTGCCCAAGTCTCTCACCTGGGGGGTAAACCAAGGCCACGTGATCTCCATCTTGCAAGTGCCCTCTTTCCATCAACATAACAGCAATCTTCTCAGCTCGTTTATGCAGTTGGACACATGTCAAGGAGTTGGCTATCGTGCCCTGCATATTAAGAGAAGACCAGATCAAGTGAGGATGTGTGGCTTTGTCAGTCCATCAGTTACTTCTCTGCTTCCTGACCAAGGGGGATGCTGCTTAGAAAGGCAATTTCATGATAATCTATAACATTATTTAATGATAATCTATTACTCATAGGGTAAATCCTTCCCTCACAGGCCTGTTTTGAGGAGATCACTTCATAATTCTTAGAATGCAAGATACATGTGAGTTATTATCACACTGCCATTACCCTTAGGACAGCTTTGAGACATGGAATGGAAAACAGGATTATGATGTTTCACAGAATTTTAGAGTTGGAAGGGAACTTTAATAGCCCTCTAGTCCAACACCCACACGAAAGGAATTCCCACTGTAATGTACTTGAGAAGGGTCATACAACTTCTCTTTGAAGGCCTCGAGGAGAGAACCCCACCACCTGTCCATCCCACTACTGGAAAGCTCGAAATGACAGGGAGTTTTCCTTTCCTTCCAACAAGCCAAAATCAGCTCCTTTCCCACTATGATCAATTGTTCCTGGATTTACCCTCTGGGAATATGTACTTGAAATACTTGAATGTTTCTTTAAATAATTATCTGAAATGTGGCAGTAAATGCATCATCAGTCTAGTGAATTAAGGACCTGTAGCACTGAATGGCCAGATTGTGGGATCCATATCTCTTGCAAAAGTCACCACACACTAAAAAAGATATCAAAATCACAAGGTATCTAGGAATGAATTTAAAAAAAAACAACACATTTATCAGAAGGATCAGAAAAATGATGGCTTCTTGAGAAAAAAATGATAAAGAGTGGTATCAAATAAAGATATAAGATTTAAAACAATAGCTCACATTTACATAGTGCTTTTAAGATTTTCAAAATGCTTTCCTTCTAATACCTTCATGAAGGAGATGGTACAAGTAATAATGTCCCTATTTTAGAGATGAGGAAACTGAGGTTTGGAAGTTAAGTAATTTGTTTATAATAATACAGGAAGTATTTGAGGTGGAATTTGAATCCAGGTTTCTTAACTCCAAGTTGGATGCCATGACACATTGCCCTTCTAAGAACACACACAGAAAATTATAGCAGAAAACAAAAACAACTCTGTAATTAAACTAAGGACACAACTTGCATACTGTAAGTAGTTATATTTGTTCTTTCCACTCATACTCTTTATACCACAGCAGGCTTGTTAATCCCATGGCCCACAATATTCCCAAGAGAGGTCCAAACCAGATTATAACATAATGGGGAAATATTTAGCAAAATAAATAAACATACAATAGAACACAGATAATATTAATACTTTTCTAAGTCAATATGTAGCCCACAGGGATCCTTACAGATGGCTTATTGGCTCCATTTCTATCTGAGTTTGACACCATTGGGGTTCAGCATTTCCCAGGGTGAAGAAACTCCAGTATAACTTCGTTTAATAGTTTTCTGTTCTGTTCAAATTGTATTTTTAAAAGTTCAGTAGGAAAAAGGAGCCTGGAGCTGTTTATATAATAAGAAACTATTTTTGTCAGCAGGAAGTCAGTTGTAAAAACCTCACAAGTGGAAAAAGACTAATTAGAGTATATCTTTATCCAGAATAGCCTGTATGTATGTAGGGAAATGAAGTGTCACAGAGGAATGGCCACTAGAGGGATCATTCTTGAAAGATGATTGTCAAGGGATTTGCCAGATTCAGGGAGTTGCTCGGAAATTGGATTTTCATTCCTTTTCTGCTGGGACACTGGATAAGAGAGGAAGTCTAAAGGGATGAAGGGGAAAAAAAAAGAGGAAAAAAAAAACCAAAATCTAAAACATCTTTTTGATAAGCAATATATAATCATGTGTGTTAACTCTTCCTGAAGCAGGTAGAGGAGAATAAAGTAGTGAACACATAAGTGAACAGATTTGAGGATGTAAAAGTTAAAAGTCTCGGTTTCACTCATCTGTAACTGAAACAGCCAAGCGTACTGAAAGGTGCTTGTACTTTGGGGCTGATACTTTGAAATCTTGCATTTGTTCAAAGAGCTCATTTTCTAGATCAGTCCCCTTCAATTACTTCTTTAATTTCCAATCTTTCCACACCTACTTTTTCCCTGTTTGGTGCCAACAACAACAACCAAAAGGCAAAAAAGCTTCGACAAACTGATCTTTCTACTTCTCTAGAGATAAGACGTGTCTCATACTAGAAATTAACTCCTTCACCTTGGACTCTTAGAATCCCAAACCCTCCAACTCAAATACCACCACATTCAGGATGACTTGCCAGTCCAGAAGCTACTGGTCCCTCAATAAATTATTTAGTATTTTCTTACATCAGAAGCAACTGGTGGCAGAATGGATAAAGCTCTGGGCCTGGAGTCAGGAAGACCTGAGTTCAAATTCAAACTCAGATGCTTAATAATTGTGTGACTCTGGGTAAGTCTCTTAACCTCTGTGTGCCTCAGTTTCCTCTAATGTAAACTGGGAATAATAAGGTTGTTGGGAGGATCAAATGAAATAATATTTGTAAAGTGCTTAGTGCAATACCTGATACGTAGTAGCTATTTCATAAATGCTTACTTTGATTGCGGTACACAAGGGTCAAATGACTTGTTCAAAGCCACACAGCTTTTGTGTCAAACCCAAACTGGAACCAGAAGCCAGGTTTCTAGAAATCGTATCCAGGGCCCTTTATACTATATTATACTTTACACTTCATGATGCCTTTTTTAAAAAAAATCATTTTACAAAAAATGAAAACACAAAATTAATTAGTTAAGGTGTTCAGTGCTTTGAGTTGGACCTAGGAAATGTGTTTTGAGTTCTGTGACAAACCTATTTGCATTTTGGTAAGTACTGCCTTAAATTATTTTTTGGAGTATTGTCATTTTTACTCTGTCAGATCTACTAAGTGTCACTTTAATTATCTAAGTCTTATTTTAGTCATTTAATTCCCACAATATTTGCTAGCTTTTTCATTGTTATTGTAAACAGAGTCTCTTTTGTCTGCTATTTTCTTGCTCTTATGGCCAGTATATAGGAAAAATGCACATAATTTATGTGAATTAATCTTGCATCCTTTAACCTTACTGAACTCATTTACTGTCTCAATTTTATGGTTGAGACAGGTAGATTTTCTAAATACATTATTGTGTCATCTGTAGATAATGATATTCTGGCCTCTTCATTTCCAGTGTTACTTCCCTTGTTATCTTTTTTCTTGACTAATAACAATTGTTAATTTCCAGTATTACACCACATAGCATTCCTCTTTTCCTTTAACAATTCCTATATTACACCTTTATTATCTTTTTCTTAGTTGGGGGTATAGACATTCACTGAGGAGCTACTTTCCTGAAATATAATTTTCTCCCCCCTTCAATTTTGATTTATTGTTTTTCTATTAGAAAAGTTTTAAAGAAAGAGAACAGAGAAGAACATGATGCTGAAGAGTGACCTCTCACAAAGTAGGAATAATTTGTAAATGTATGTAATAAAAAAACATCAATAGAGCTGAAAGTGACTCCCAAAAAAGGGTAAGAAAAAAGGGGATGATAAAGGTTTTAGGGCATTCAAAAGCTGCGGGTAAACACCTGGTAAAAATTGACAACTCTATCTGGTCAAAAAGAAGGAAAAAAATAAGAAAAATCTGTACAAGCCTAAATGGAGACACTTATGATCAAAGATATGGTGAGAAAAAGGATTCTTCATAGAAGCCAAAAGGTATTAGCGATTATCTCTGAGAATATGTTTGGGGCTGGATTCAGAGACTAGCCTCTAGAATTTTAGACCCAGAGGGGACATTAGACAGCTGGCTAAAAGTTTTCCTTTTATAATAGGGGAAAATAAGGTAAAGATACAAGAGGTTAAGTTATTTATCCAATATAACAGAGTTAGCAATAGACCCAGGACTAGAGGCTAGGCCAGCTCCGTTCAATTCATCAGATTGAGATTTTCCATAGGAAAAAAGTCAAGAAGTTGAGAACATGATAATTCCATTTAATCATCAAATAGTTTCAGACAGAGAACAAACCTCTTTCAAGGTCAGAGATTCTACTCTGATCTCCCAGGGTAACAGAATTGTGGCTATGGGGTACAACCAGGGCAAGGACATGAAGACAGGATGGGAGATGGATGTCTTGTGCGAAGGTCCAAAAGATCAGTCTGACAGTCCTGTCAAGGGCAAGGACAAATATCTAAGGCTGGAAAGGTAGAGCTTTTAAAATGTCAAGCGGGAATTTATATTTTAATCTAGAGACCACAGAGATCCACAGTAGTTCCTTGAGTAGAATGGAGATATGGCCACACCTACACTTAAGGGAAAAACATTCCCGCAGCTATGTGGAAGATGAATTGGATGTTTCTTTTCCAAGAGTCAAGGAGAACTATTTAGAAGAGGTTATTGAAATAGTTTGGGCAAGAGGTAATAAATATCCTTTCAGACAAATGACTTCCTGGTACAAACATTATATCTACAAAAATTAAAATCTCACGGAACAATCTAGTTGTATCTTAAATAATAAGCTAAATATGATTTCTGTAATATCAGGAAATAATTTTTAATTAAATTAATTTACTAAAAATAACCAATGCTCCCCATCAAAATCTCTTCGCTAAAATGATGATGGTAGCTTGTGGTGTGACAGAAAGCATACTAGACTTCCTACGATATGTGTCCAAGTTGTACCAGTGTGACTTGCTAGGTGACAGTTAATTACATTAAACTTCAGTTTCTTCATTTGTAAAATGGGAGTAATATTTGCATTAACTGCCTCATCCTGCTACTGCGAGAATTTCATGAGAAAACCGAGTCATAGAATTTCAGACCTAAGGAGGTCTGAAATAGGAGGAGACCTAAGGGTCCATCTAGTTGAACCCACATCTGAAAAAGGCTCTCCTTATTTAACATAATGTATTTAAAAAGTGGTGATCCAGCTTTTAATGAAAGACCTCAAGTGAGGGAAAACACAGTGCCTACCAAAGCAGCACATTCTACCTATGGATAGATATTTTTGTTAGGATGTCTTTACATTAAACTTACACTTTCCTCTTTGCAATATTTGCCCCTTGCTCTAGTTCTCTGCCCACACAACCAAATAAGAATATATCTAATCCTCCTTCTGGGGATAACAGCCCTTCAAGCAAATGCAGATAACTATGTCCCCTTTAAGCGTATAAATCACATTATAAACTGTAAAGCACTTGTGAAATGCCAGCCTTGATTACTGTTGTCTCACAACAGTAGTATGAATGATGTAAACAACTGTTATTTAGCATAATATATTTTATCATTGGAATTCAGAGGTTCTTATGTTGGCTGGCCTTTATAAAATGCAAAACATAATCTCACAAGTTGTCTAACATTAGCAAAAGCCCAAGGCAGCAAACATTTTGGGAATATTACTGTAATATTATTAAGTGGTAGGCATTTTCTTAAAAAAACCTGCTAACCAGACACTGTTATTGACTCAATTACAGTTTGACAAGGGGGACATTTTTCACATTTGAATCACATTCTGTTAGTCCTTACCACTTGGTTTCCGATGATTTTAATAAAAACTTTTGGCTCAAAGGGAAGAGCATTGATTTTTAGTCACCCTTTGCATAGAGCCCCTTATTTTGTAAGTTACTGGACTCCAGGTAAACAGCTGTTTTCTCCTCATTGAGTTCCTCATTAGCATTCATGGGAAAACCTACAAGCTCTCTTAGTAAAGCCAATATGAAGAAGGATAAATTTAGAACAAGAGTCAAGTAGAGTCATCTCAACAAAGGAAGCAGAAGACCAGAAAACTGACCTCAAAAATTGCCTTAGGAGACATTTTAAAAGACTGGTAGTATAGGTCTTCATCTGACTCCCTGTCTAGTAACTCAGAACCATGTCACCTGCACACCTGCCAACATTTCTATTTCCTTGCTGAACTCCAGCCCTGGAACCACACCATGAGCTCTGACAGATCAGCTTTGGCCTTATCTTGCTCAGAACCAGGTCCCCACCTTACTTTCTGGCCATTAGCTCCAAAACAGGCCAAAGCTGCATCCCCTTTACCCCCTTTCTGCTTCTGCTCTGTTGTCTTCCTGCGTTCCTTGAGGAGCAGCTATATTGCTCGCTTGCATTTACGTCCCTAGAGCTTAGTACATTGCTGGCACGTTAGCAAGCTCTTAAGTGCTCACTCATTCACTCATTCACTCGCTCACTCATTCACTCACTCCATCCATATTTGTCTAGGCAACACAAATCCTTGCTCTGCAGGTGAAGAATTTTAGTATCTATGATTGTCAATGTGACACCTTTCAGCAAAACAGTGGCAGGTCTGAAGAAAGAGAAAAAAAATGAGGAAATCATCAGAAGTCTGTATCCCCAAACATTATTACAAGTAAAGAAAGTTGAAACATTTGGCTGCTGTTTCTTTTAAAGATTCTTATGATACATGCGTTCCCTCTCTCTCTCTCTCTCTCTCTCTCCCCCCCACCTCTCTCTCTCTCTCTCTCTCTTCCTCCCTCCCTCTCTGCGTCCTTCACCAAGTCCAAACAATGTGAGAATTTTACTTGATTTGCAATGAATCTAATCCCTTTTCAACACTAAGCCCAGCACACAGCTCTTGAATTTATTCATTGCAATGCCAATGAAGGGGAGGGGGTTTGGTTTGGAGATGAGAGGGCCTCAGAGCCGAACAGTGTAGTTGGATATTGTCATGCATCACTCACATTTATGAACCAAGGGTTCCATTATTTCCAAAGGAGTTAGTAATTTATCTGAAAAGGAAGAGCTAGTCAGATAGCATCAGGATTCTTTACTAGCTTTGAAGATAATTTTAAGTGGAAACCACAACGTAACAAACTGTAGAAATTATGGCTTATGCCTTTGAACATGCATTCAGTTCCAGCTCTAGAAAGGGTGAGAAAAGGACTGCATGTAATTCCTTGACTCTGCCACTTCCGGATTATCAGAACAGAAACATAATGGAACAAGAAGTGTCATGATGTAATAGAGAAAAGGCTGGCCTTGGAGGCAGAAAGATCAAGATTGAGGTTCTGCCTTTTATGGTGGGGAGGGAGGGGAAGGGAGTGGTGTTCATTCTTATGAAAATCACTTCACCTCTCAGGGACTCAGATTCCATATTTGTAAAATATGATGAGCTAGATGATTTCTGAGGTTTCCTCCCACTCTAAAGTAACAGTCCTGTGACTACAGGGTATAGAAAATTTGCCAATCTGAATTAGTGAGGAGGTCTGATAAAAGTCACAAGTCTCAACTAAGAAAAAATGAAAATTAAGGAACAGAAGGAACCTAGTGCTTCTCACTCAGAAGTGGAATTGTTCTCAGTATATGGAAATCTCCATCCAGGAATTCCTTTCCATGTTCCCAGCTGTCTGGCAGCTTTGCAATGTTTGGGAAATAGTAAGCCATCCCTATAGGAGGCAAGGAGCAAACTCTCCTTTCCTTGATTTAACCTAAAAACTATTCATTTGTGGTTTTTCATTCCCATCAACTGAAATCTGGCTGCATTTTTATTCTTTTCAGAAAAATCTAGTCATTTTCAGTGGCACACAATTTCTAGAGCAACCATTCCGTAATTGAAATAAATGGTTATGGATTCAAGAGCACATACTAGGTCAGACCAGTGTTCCCAATTACTCCAGTACTGGGCACCTTGTATTGTATCACTGGGTATTTGTGGGAGACCGTCAACTGGGTGTTCTACCATATCAGCTCCTAAAGTTAGATCTATATTCTGAGCCAAGTTTCCCTTAATAAGCTGATAAGCTGCTATTGATTGGCTATGAATTTAGCTGAATATCCCTAAAACTGGACTTATTTTCAGCCTGTACTATCTCTTTAGGCTAACAAGCTCCATGTGTTCTTATTTGGTCATTAGATTAATTAGGAACAGGCATAAATGTGTTTCAAATCATATCTTAAAGCAGATTTGTGGAGGGCAAAATCCTGACTACGTATGTGTGATAGCTATCTTGGCTCTGCATGTGCCACTACTTTCATCTTTTTAGACAGTGACCAGAGGTAAATCCTTTTACCTCTCTGGACATCAACATTCTCATCTGTAAAATGGGCTAGATAAGTGCAAAGATGCCTTCTAACTCTAAAATCCTATAATCCCATGACTTCCAGAAACCATCAAGAGTCTGGGCAAAAATATAGAAAAGTGAAGAAAGGATGTTTATGCCATGAACTCACTGGTGAAACATGATGGAAAAGAACTAGGGTACTGCATGTATACAAAACCAAAATGAAAATAGTTTGGAGTTCTATTTCCCTTTTCTCTCTTGGGGTAAAGACATGAAGATATCCTACGGAGTGAGCAAGTCTCTCCCTACTTACTATTCCTCACACACAACATTCTGTTTTCTGCCTCCAGTGAGGTATGTTAGGTAACACAATGGATTAGAGAGGAAGACCTGAGTTCAAATCCAGCCTCAGACACTTAACAATCTGTGTGAACTTGAGCAAATAGCTTAACCTCTGTCTGCCTCAGTTTCTTCAACTGTAAAATGAGGTTAATAATAGCACCTACTTTATAGGGTTGTTATGCAGATCAGATGAGATAAAAATCTCAGTGCTTTGGCATATTCACAAATATGATATTTATATGATAAAGCCTTGTCCCCAACCTTTTCCCTTCCAGTGTCTCTGCATAATCTTCCTCATGCCTGAAATGCTTTTCCTTCATCAGTTCTTCTTTTAGGAATCCCTAGTTCACTCAAATGGCACTTCCTCTCTAAGGCTTTCCTTGGTTCTCCCAAATGGAAGCATTCTCACTTATAAATTATCCATTATTTACTTTGTGTACATTTTATAATTAGCTTACCCTGGGTACATCTTATTTTTGTCAGTAGAAGATAAGCTCCTTGAAGGCAGGAATTGTTTTCCATTTTTATCTTTGTATACTCAATGAAATGCTTAGCACATAATGGATACTAAAAGCTTGAATTAAACTGAATTGAGACAAAAACTCTGGGACAGAGAAAAAAGTGAGATTCCTTTGGGCAAGTTAGATCACTAAGAAGATCTTTTGAGGGGTGAAGAGGAGACACAGAACATAGCCCTCAAAATGACCTTCCTTCCAATTTAAAGTATACCTTTAGTTCAAAACTGATGTAAGTCAACTAAAGAATCTGAATCTTTTAAACCTAATCCTCACACTAATTAGCATTTCAAGAATAACAGCAATTAAAACAACCCTGAGGTATCACCTCACACCTATCAGATTGGCTAATATAACAGAAAAGAAAAATGACAAATATTGGAATGTGGAAAAATTGGGATACTAATGCAATTTTGGTGGAGTTGTGAAATGATCTAACCATTTTGGAGAGCAATTTGGAATTATGCCCAGTGGGTTATAAAACTACACATTTTTCAACTCAGAAATACCACTACTAGGTATGTATCCCAGAGATCAAAGGAAAAGGAACTGTACGTACAAAAATATTTATAGCAGCTCTTTCTGTAGTGGCCAAAGAAATGGAAATTGAGGGGATGTCCATCAGGTGGGGAATAGCTGAATAAGTTGTGTTATATGATTGTGATGAAATATTACTGAGCTATAAGGAAAGATGAACAGGATACTTTCAGAAAAACCTGGGAAGACTTACATGAACTGATGCAAAGTGAAGTAAGTAGAACCTCAAGAAGGTCTTCTCCTCTTAGACTATATCTTTGTAATGTTAAATTGCTTCATGTCTCATCTAAATTCTTACCTAGCCCTTAGTCATTGGAAAAATAGGGCTTCAGACACACTAAGACGCGGAGAAGACCTTCATTTAGAAAGGCCAAGGTTACCCGCTGTATCCAGGGCCATTCAATCATCTTGACCTTTGTCTTGCCACTGGACTACTAATGGCGCTGGAGGAAAAAGCAAGGCTGACAACTTGGTGCAACTAAGCTTTGCTAAAAGCCAATCTAATGTAGTCAAGAGGTCTTCAGAAACAAAGGATGACCAAGAGCAACAAGGAGGGTTGGATTTGCTGTCCGCTGAGGCCCTCCCTTCCAACTCTCAAACGCTGTGATTCTCTAGAGTCAGGAACATACGGATTCAAGTCCTACTTCTGATAGATAAGGTCTGTGTGACTACGGACAAATCACTTAATCTCTCATTACCCCAGGAAACTTGTTGAGACTTAGAAGGTATAGATGAACTACTGATTTGCATTGATAGAAGGAGTCCCCACACCTGGAAGTTCCTCATATTGATGAAATCCCAGGTCTGAACCAAAAATTCAATACAACACACGTATACAGGTTTGGGGAGGGGGAGGGATAGGAGAAGAGAGATATTCTGTAAACACGGTTTCTAAACTATAAACTGTACCTACTTGAATTTAAAATACAAATAATGATAGATGTTCCTACTTGGTTAGAAAAAAAAATCAATAACCAAAAAGAAGTGATCACAAATTTAAAACTATTTAACCAAGGAAGAGTGAAATTGGGGAAAAAAAAGACCAAGTCAGGAATATTAGGAAGGGGAGAAAACAATGACATCAACAAATCTAAAGAATTAGAACAGATGTTCATAAAGTGAGTCTTCTTCGGTAAAAGGCAAAAAGGGCTTACCCTGCAGTTAAGCAGCGTATACAGGACATGGTCAGGAGTGGTCTGAGCTCTCCACTGCAAAACCTCAGAGAGAAACAGGAACTACAACACAACAAAGCACAATTATTAGGTCAGGCTATTGGAACTGGGGTCACTCACGCCTTTCCGGCAACAGAATAAGGCAGTTCGGACTGGGAAGCATTGACGATCACTTCCAGTAGCTGTTTTTCCCAATCCAAACGCCACAGGAAAAAGCAGCACAATTACATTCTGCAGCTAAAATCCTCTGCAAACGTAACCAAGAATACGCAGTTTGGTTATAATTTTTAGCCTAACATAATTCAATGTTTCTTACCCCTGAGTTGTTGGCCCACAGACCCAAGTCCCCAGTAGCTGTGCAAACCCTAAATCTGTGCAAGGATAGAACAACTCAGATACCCCTACATAAGAGATAAGGCTTCAGAAGGTACCCAGAGCCCCTCTGTAATGAGATTTTTTTAAAGAGGAAATTTCTAAACTGTTTACAAGACTAACCACACTATCTTTAGGGGTGATTTCTTTGTGGCAAAAGAAAGCACAATAGTTTCACAATTGTGTACATCACACTGAGTCACTCTCTATGATCATAATAGTTCTGGTATTTAACCAATAGTCTGTCCAGCACTGTATGTGGGGAGGGAGAGAGAGGGGGATGAAGGGGAGGGAAGGAGATAATATCAGACATACAGAGAGAGAGAGAGAGGGAGAAACAGAAAGTCGAGAGAAAGACACACACAGAGTTAGACACACATATGCATGCAAACACACTCATGTGTATACTACGTACACATGTGGGGGAGGTAGAAAACCATAGTAAAAAAAATCTCACAGCCTAGTGAGCTACTTTATACTATAGGCAGACAGACCTCTGTTCACTTCCATCAAAATGGCAGCAACAGCTCTATAGTGATTTTGCTGTGGCCAATTAAATATATATTTAAACTGAGATTCCTTCTTATCTAGGTGGCCTTGGATATCTGATGCAATTAAACATTTAACACCACTTTAGGTCTTTAACTCTGAGAATAATAGAGGAATTTCTAACCTTATGTATCGGGGAGGATGGTACTTAAGGTAAAATAACTTTAAAAAAACAGGAGTTTTTTGTTTCTAGGCATTCTCCCTGGCCCATCTTTGAGACCATACACTACTCTGAAGAAACCTGGCTCTCCCACCTGCTTTTCTGAGCAGTTCTTTCCTCACAATCTGAAGCAGTAAGAGCCTCAGCGAAGAGGGGTTAGAAGCAGGTTTCCACAGGGAGCCACACCAGCAGAGAATTGAGTAACAGGAGGGACAGGAGGACCAGGGATAGCTGGAACACCAGGTAGCTCAAGGAATGTGGAGTGAAGCCAGGCAGTTTTCTAAGAATTGCTTCCTACTTCACCTCCATTACCAAATTAAAGAACTAAATACCAGCACCAAAGTCACCACATCATTTAATGGTTTTGACCACATGCCTACAGTCTCTCTTTAAAAAGTGTCCATCTGTGCACAAACCTGATAAAATAAAAAGCATCTCTGTTTCAGAGAAAAGAGTGAGCACAGAGTACCAACACAGTCAGAGACTTCAAAACACAGAGTGCCTCCCAAGTCTGCCAAGGGCTACGTTAGCCCTATAGTAGCCTCCCATCCACAGAAGTCACAGTCCAAACACTCCCAGGCTTACCTTTCGGGCCTGATCATTATCTTCTATCTGCCCCAGGTCTCTGCCACTAGCTTGAGCAATCCTTTTCCCAGACACAAGGTTCCCCACCATCACAGAGGCAGGGCCAATTTCTAATGAGAGACAGCAGAAAATGAGTAAAGAAAATTACAAAGTTCCACCCCAAATTAGTATTGCTACCCTTGGGCAAGAGAACCAGTTGGCTGGCTAACCTAACTTAGAGACAAATCTGGCTGTTATAGCGTTTGAAAAAAAACCACATGAATTCACATGAATTAGAGTGAGAGCAAGTATGTTAATTCTTTAATACCTTGGGTTGAATCAATCATAATGTAAAGTTTTACTTTGGACTCGGAGCACAAACTAATTCAAATATAAGCTATTCCTCCTCCATGAGGAAGGTCTCTCTCTCTCTCTCTCTCTCTCTCTCTCTCTCTCTCTCTCTCTCTCTCTCTCTCTCTCTCTCTCTCTCAAATTAGGTTCTAGGAATGAGATTGTTGGGGCAAGAGGAAAATGAATTACTTGATTATCCATTTTATTGACTGAAAAGATTTCAAGTACTTTCATCAAATCTACAACAAGTATTTGAAAACAGAAACTGTTTTGAAATAAAAGATGCTGCAAAATCAATGCTTTTTTTTATTCTACAATTACTCAAAGGAATCTTGGAATTTAGAGTTCAAAGCGAGCCTAGAGATTAGCTGCTCCAACTCTCTTATTTTGCAGATAAGGAAACTGAGGTCTAAAGTCTAAAGACTATGAGAGAGGATGAGAACTCTCATCAATTCAGTATTCCTACTACATCCAGATTCTGCTTCTTTTTTCTGATTTAAGAACATGTCATTAAAGTGTAACACAGATATTTTGAAAGAAAGCATACTCATATAGTGGATAAACCACTGATCTGAACCACCAGGTTCAAATCCTGCAACTGATACTTATTAACTATGTGATCCTCCACAAGGTACTGAACCTCACTGAGTTTCTAGTTCTTCATTCATAAAAAGGAAGAAGTTAGTTTTTATGGCCTTTAAGAGTCATTTTCACTCAAAATCTATGTTCCTGTGATCCTGCAATGTATGATAATCATGTCTTTAAAAAATGAAAATAATTGTCTGCATTTTATGAACTACCAGAACCCTTCTTCAGAATTTCTAATGACTCCTTGGACCTCTAGAGACCTAATCTACAGACCTCAAAATATCACTACCAGCAGATACCATACCTGCATTTTCTTTTTGATAGAATGGCTCTGGGACACCAAGATAATCATGTTAATGAGACAGAACTGCTAGTTTGTTCAAGCACATTTGAACTTTAGGGGAGAACATTCCACTGAGTTTTTAAAATACCTATGCTAAAGTGAATCATAGCGTTTGATGGTGGTGGTGTTTTTTCAGACTAGAATGACATACACATCATAGTCAGATTCTGTTTGTCTGTTTGTGGGAATACGAACCGAAATCCTCTGTTCAATTATTCTTACATTTGTGAAAAAGATCATGTAATCAGGTAAGACATCTATTAAGTGCATATGCATTCATACATAAACAAATATACCTACTTACTGATACATACACTAATTATAGTCCTAACGCCTCTGTGGAATGGACCTTAACCTGAGTTCTCAAAGTAGCTGGAGCTACTAAAATAGACCAAGTAGAAATATAGTGTACTGTGCTGTATACCACGCTGGAAATGCTTTGACCATGCACCTGGTGAAAGATTATGGGTAAAGGCTTACAAATAAGGATCACTGTAGCCAAATGCTTAGAGGATTATCATCAGAAGGTTAGCCACCGGGTGAGAATATTTTTTTTGGAGGGGGGTTACAATACTAATAGTAAAAATATTTATATGGTGCTTACTAGGTGCCAGGCACTGTGCCAAGTACTTTATGATGATTGTTTCATAGGGTCTGAACAACAAACCTGGGAGGTAAGTACTAGTATTGACCTCATTTTACAGATGAGAAAATTGAGGCAGGTAGAGATTAAATGACTTGCCCAGGATCATACAGCTAGAGTGTCTGAAGTCAAATTTGAACTCAGGTCTTCCTGACTCCAGGCTCAGTGCTCTATCCATCGTGCTCCCGGTGCTCATATAGACCCATCAAAGGATGGAGATGTTGCCAACTGGCATCAGTGAAGGGAATGCCCAACTTGATATGCATTCAAATGGACCTATGTATAGGCACTTTGTATACATGTATACATACATGCATATATACATACATATGTACAGATAAATATACATGAGAGGAGATGGACCTGTGAATTCATTGGTATAGGGAAGTCTCCACGAGGAAGGTCTCTACCAGAATAGGTGTCTTCTATGATTTACAGTCCTAGAGAACTATCTGCAGCTAAGAGAGGTTAAGTGATGTGCCACAGGTCACATGGGACTTGAACCTAGGTCTTCTAGGCTCCAAGGCCAGGTTATCCTATATTATTTTGCTGTGTTTGTATGCATAGATCTATATATCTTCTCTCTCTCTCTGTCTGTCTCTGTCTCTCTCTATCTATCTCTCTCTCTCCCTCTTTTTTTCTCTCTCTCTGTCTCCAAAAATGGAAGGGAAGAAAAAAGGAGAGTAGAAAGGAAAGAAGGAAGCAATTATTAAGAACCTATTATATGCCAGGCACTATACTAAGTGCTTTACAAATATATTATGTTATACTCACAACCTGAGGAGATAGGTACTATTATTATCCCCATTTTACAGTTCAGGAAACTGAGGAAAAATAAGGATAGATGAATGTATAATTATACATAAACACGCATGCATGAGAGACTAGCCTGTCATAGCACTGTGTGACCCTGGGCAGCTCACAACTTCTCAATGCCCCCAAGCAACTCTGTAAGACTGAGCTGCAGATATGTATTGGTAGGGGGAGTTACCTACACTAATAAAATCATAGGATGGAACCAAAATATCAATATAAAAATGCCCACATACACACAGACACATGAATGTACAGACACAAACACAAATCCTATACGTGATATGTGGATAACTGTCCAAATGATGGGAGGTGGAACAGGAGAAGGCTGGTTAGTGAACCTGTACTTTATTGTAACAACAACTCTTGCATTTTTACTGGTTTGTGCAGTTGAAAAGAAAGAAAATACATGGGATTGACTATAGAGTAGGTGACCACTAAATAGTTTCTGGTTGTCTATAAAAGGCCAGCTTGCTTAACTTTTTTTCTTAAGCTAGGCAACAGCTCATACTAAATGTCAGTTGCAGTCTAGGGGATCACACCTGACTCTGGTACAAAACCACTCAAAGCCAAGAAAAAGGTCTATTTTAATGAAGTGGGGGGAATCCAAATTTAGGGTTAGACAAACACATCATTTCAGAGTTGACATGGAGCTCACATGTTGAAAAAAACTGCTACTTGAAAGAGAATGGATTTTCTTCCACATCCAAGAAATAGTCATTTAGCATCTGATGTCTCCCTTCAGTGACAAAGAAGCCCATTCTGTTGTGGGTCAGCCCTAATTGTTCCAACCCTGAAACCTCCTCCTGATTGCTCCCACTTCTGCCCTCTGAGGATAAGTGGAGCAAAGCTAATCCCTCTTCCATGTGACAGCCTTTCAAATGTTCCCACCAGCTATGTTTCTAAACATTCCGGCTCCTTCAAATGATCTTTCTATTGCATTGATTGGAGGTCTTCAACCCTCCCAGCTGTCTTCTACTGGATGTCCTCCAGTTTATCAGCACCCAGAACTGAACATAATCCTCCAGATGACAGGAATCTTCACAGAGGGATTTCTGGGTTGCCATTCTAGGAGTTTGGTTTCAGGCAATTTCTAAACTAGTGAGAGTGTGTAATAAACAAACTGTGCCTAATGTGTTTAGCAAAGCCTTTGTTGATTTTCATGTACTTTTGTGAGTACGTATGAGGGGTGGAGTAAGGATTAGCTTTTTCTTCAGTAAAATGATCCTGCCGCAGAAGAATATTCTCTTCATCAACAAAATAGAAAGGAAACTTGGTACCATAACTGTGCAGCCAAAATGAATGGAACCTCTGTACTACTTAAAGCTCATTTGATTTAATTGCTTTTGCATGGATAATTAAATACCCTTGTAGTATGCATCCTTGCTTGTTAACTATTAGTTTTCTCTCATTAGGGCTTATTTGCTGGTGTCTTAAGTCACTTTGACTGAAGGCTAGGCAAGATGTTCCTTTTAACCAGATGTCTAGAGGTTGGTCTAAAGTACATATGGACGACAGTTCTTTGCAGGAACACAAGGTTTCTGTGCTGTACTTTTGTGAGGATCTTTAGAACTAGGCTAGGCGGGTCCTTTCTCTTCGACTTATTTCTACTGACCTCAACTTTATGTAACTTTGGAAGCTTCTGGCTACCTGTTCTTCACAGAGCCTTAAAAACTTATTTCTCCAGTTGTTGCTAGGAGACAGAAGACTTTCCAGTTACACCTCATTTACAAAATCTGTCCTTCCTGAGAACAGATGATTTTCTTCTCTACTTAAAGAGAGGATGAAATGGAAGAAAAATTCTTGCTATATATCACCCTTCTTTCAAAATGAATATATAAAATGGAGATGTACCCCAAGAATGCAGATGCAGGCATCTGTAGTTCCCATTTATTCCTCCCCACTTATAGATTTATCAGCATCTACATCTCTAGCTCTTATTGATCTCTCTACCTTACAATGGTTGACAAATTCACATTGGAGAATAGGCAGAGGCTTTATCTAGAAGAACTGCTGCAAGATAGATAATTCAAAACCACAAGAAACATTTCTTCCTTTTCAGTCACTGCTGCTCTCCATGGACACTGGATGCTGTACACTGTCCTAAGTGGAGTTCTCCTCTCTGATGAAATGTGTCCCTGAGAATCTTAAACACCTCTGTCATTACTGCTTGTTTTTACTGTACTGCAGCCAGTCCCATTGGCAGCTTTACAGCCAATTAATGTCTTCATTGTTGAATACACATATATCTATTTGATGTTTTTTTCAAAATAATTATGCTCTAAAAGAATGAAGATGAAACATGCCACCTATCTCCTGACTGAGAGGCAATGAACTTTATATGCAGAAAGACACATATTTAATCATATGTGGCCACTGTGGGAATTTGTTTTGCTGAACTATCTAGCTACATATTAAGGGAATTGTTTTTCATTTTTTAAAAATCTGTCCAACAAAGCTGTGGGTAAGGGAGAGTAGAACAAATTCATAAAATACATGTTACTTAAAAAAAATAAACTATGAACAATGAAAAGTTTTTAAAAGATTCATTATGCACTATTTGTAGGTGGAAGGGTGGTGCTCATCAGAGCTCCTACCAATGATATTTATATAGAGATAGGGGTATTATGTTAAGGTTGTATTATAGTGTTATTCATATAGGAAATGCTGAATAAATATTTTTATTATGATGATAATTTGATTACGAGAACTGGAAGGGAAATTTTGATATCATCTAGCCTACTCATCTGACATATGAGGAAACTGAGGTTCAAAGAAACAAAGTGTTTTGTTTAAGATCGTACCACTCTGTGTCAGGTTCTCTGCTATGTGCTTTGGAAATATTAACTCATCTAATCCTCACAACAGTCCTAGGAGGTAGGTCTTATCTTCATTGTTCAGACGGGAAAACTGAGACAAAGAGGGACTTAATAACTTGCCCAATGTAACAAATCTAGTCAGTGTCTGAGGTTAGATTTGCACTCAAGCCTTCCTGATTCTAGACCTTCTATCTACTGCATCATTTAGCTGTACATTTATTAAGTGGCAGGGTTGGGATTTAAATCCAGGTCTTATGACTCCAAAAGTATATTCGTAAAAAAGGAAAAAAAAAACATTTTGAAGAGTAAAGTCTAAAGGGCTGGTCTAGATGATTCCAAAATACAACACCCACCAAAGGAGTACTGGATCTCTTCCTTGCACCATCCTTTCAAGTCTCAGATTCTAGAAAAGTGGGCTGCACTTCACATACCACAATATCTTTAGTTTTGCAGACTTGTTCAGTCATCCAGAAGACGTCAATTTTGTCTTTAGATGATGTCTATAATGACCCATGAGGTAGGGGTCTTCTTGGGTCTTCTTGACCCTTGACAAACTAATTGATCCCTCTCGTTATGGAATTGCATCACATTTGGGGGCATGCCTTCATCATAGACCTTTTGACCAAATCTAACTGGCCCTTTTCTTCCTCTGCTCACCTCTCAAGCATTTATTTCTCTTTCTTTGTATCTAGAACCACTGATTGTCTGAGTTGCTTACTCAAAGGCCACAGTAGTGAATTGGCTCCTAAATAGTAAAGTGGGCACTGAGCTGCAGAATGCAATAACGTCATACTTTACACTAACAACCCTCTGGTAAGTTTTGATCCTACTATAAATTTTAATAAGACAGAAACAGATATGCCTAGATAAAGTAATTGTTGTTTTATGATTCCCAACATTATTTATATTCTGAGATGATATGAGACACAAAAGGTGATTTTTCATCCTTTTAATATGTTCACGGAAGTGTGATGCATTGTGTTTTCTAATGTCTCCCTGATCAGAGCTGTTATACACATATTATTTAGAGAAATGGATATATCTCTGGGAACCACAAGCCTACAGTTTATGAGAGTAACCAAACAAGCTAGGAATTGAGAAAAAACAAAAAGGTGAGATAAATTTTTGAACAATTTCTGTTATGTTACCATCTAGGAAAGTCATAAGAGATGAAAATTATTCAGAAAGGAATAATAATAGTAATAAAAGAAAGTATAAGTTTTCTAGAAAAGTAGAAAATAATTCTAACTGGCTAGGTACCATTTTAAGATACCTAGCCTATGTCAGAAAAGTACTGATAATCTTTCTGTATATGGATATATTTAAGATAATTCTTCATCAAAGTGTAACTCTACTGGCTCTCTGGAATGTAGAAGTGATCCTGGGTTTTTGGACCCTGGTAGAGTGTTCTGCTGAAAGAGTTCAAGCTTTGACTGATATGATGATGAAAAGGTTTAAAGTATGGCATTTCAACAATCTCTTGTTGAATTAATGGCTTGGCCATATTTGGAAATTATCCTCATGAGGGGATGCCTGCCTTCCTTCCTTCCTTCCTTCCTTCCTTCCTTCCTTCCTTCCTTCCTTCCTTCCTTCCTCCCTCCCTCCCTCCCTCCCTTTTGCTTCTTTCTCTCATAACTTTTCAAATGAAAGGTATGATATATAGAAGTGGACAGAGAACTGGCTTCAGGGTCAGAAAAAGTTAGGTTCAAGTTCTGTCTCTGACATATACTGGCTACGTGACCCTAGGCAAATCCCTTGACCTCCATGGGCCTCAGCTGTTTTCCATATATATGTAAAATGTATTAATTGGATTAGATAACCACTAAGGTTCCTTCAAGCTCTTGACCTGTGATCCTATAAGCTGTAAAAAAGTAGACAATTTGAATTCACAGAAAGAGTAGTTTTCAATGGGAATTCCCTGTACAAATGAAATAAAAGATCTGGATTAAAAAAAACAATAACTTTCAAAGACTATCTAACAAGGCAGAGGCAGGATGGGAATTACATTGGTGAAGGCAACTTCTGACCTTTGAAATATTCAAGTAATGAAGAGGTTGAAAATAAGACTCAAAAAGCCAAAGGAATCCCTACCGTATGATGAGGTCACGGTTTTTCATTTTAATGTTCTTAAGGTTTTTCAAAAATACTTTTACATACAATAATAACCCTTGGAGTGGAGAGTTGTGACGTGAAGAGAACATTAGACCTGGAATCTAAACTCCTAGGCTTACGATTTTAGAGCTTAGTGTTCTTCAACAAGTCTCAACTTTTCTAGGCATTCCAATTTCCCCAAATAACCCCATAAAGTAAAGATAAAGAGGAGCATTCAATCCCATTTCACAGAAGAGAATATCAAGATACAAAAAATGAAGTGACTTATCTAAGGTCCCAGAGCTACTTCACATTAGAGTGACAATTAGGATTAGGTCTCTTTACTTTCACCTAGTATATACTGTCTCCAAGGATATACTGGATACTCCAAGGATATAATCCAAGGATATACTAACTAGCTCATGAGAATCAATTGTTATATTTTCAGTTTGAACCTCAGAATTTAGAAAAACTCCAAATGAGGTCTTGATTTATTGTTACATTGATTATCTTGACTTAAGAAAGTGGTAGAAGTAATGTTTATGATGCAGATTAAACATAAAAACCAGATCATGCATTTCTGGAGAGCTGGTTGTTAAATATTCACCAGCACACTCCTTTCATTATCACTCTAGAAATGGGGTTAAAGGGATCAGAAAGCAATCACTGATTCAGAAGACAAATGTTTCTACAAGGGTTCTTACTTTCATCATCTGGCTAGTCTTCACTGACTTTAGTTTCCTTCTTTGTGAGGTCCCAGTGAATCAGAATGTACAATTAAGAAGTTAAAATGTAGTAGAGCCTTAAATACAAAAACTGTCCACCTGAGAAATAAATCCACTACCGTTATTAAACATACCTGGTTGCTTCTGTCTAGGCTTTGGCAGGTTGGTAACACAAGTGTGCGGACACATCAAGACATTGCAGGGATGGAGAGAACCTTCCAGAAAAAGCTGCTTGGTCTCCGATAAGTGTATTCCTCCTAGGGGTGTTTTGGGAAGGGTGTTTGCTGGAACCAGAGCTAAGCAGTAAACCCCAACTTGATGGATACTATCAATCGCCTAGAGAAATTCCAAAAAGAAGTTCTAGTGTGTGCAAAACCAGAAACATTCACTAACCATTTATAATAGTGGGTCATGCAATGTCTAATACCAATGAGCAATACTAGTAATGAGCCCCACGTAAAAATACTAATAACTCAGAAGCATGTATGATCATTCTCAATGAATTGGCTTGCTTACTTTTGACTTTTGAAATATCAGTGAATCCAGGATAAAGTGAAGAAAGAGAATGAAACATTTGGGATGGCAATAGTGAGCTTTCCTTTTGGGCTTCACTGAAGAGAAAAGCAGCAGGAACAGGGCTCTGCAAACCCTTCTGATCTACTGTTAATATTAATCTTTTTGATCAGTTAACTGGAAATAGACTATCAGTTTCACATTTGATGCAATGTCTGTTCAGAAGTAATGAAAAAACCAGAGCACAACAGTAAGAAAGGGGGGAAACCTCTGGCTGATAAGGGTCAGTCAGTAACCTTAACAGCTGAGTAAGATGCTCAGAAATAAGAAAAAGGAAGGAGAGTTTTCAAGGACAACAAAAGAATTACCTGCAGAACTCTGCTCATCCACTGAAAGCTATCTTCCTCTGTGGAATCTGGTCTCTGCTCTGCAACAATAACGATCCTTTCATCATGAAGGACAGTCACAGAAAACACAGCTATTCTGTGGAAGGCAGGAAAGGAGGGTAACGGGTAAGAAGAATGTACTGTGGAAAGATACCATGTGGATTTTCACTGCTTCGAAAAGGAACTTTTTATAACCACTATTAATTATACAGTTCAGGAGATCACAGCTCCAACTAATACTTCTTCAAAAGGCAAATTGTAACTTCCGGCTCCCACATGCTTATTAGTATAAGAATAGCTTTGGGGGACAAGTGAAGGGAAGCAAGGGCGAGAGAGAAGAGCCTTAAAGACGGGATGAGAGCAAAACCAGCACTAGGCTTTAAAATGGCACTTGAAACCTCTGCCTTCAGTAACCTGCAAGTAACCAGGGCAGTTTTTATACCCTTTAATAAAGATTTTAGCTCGTCATTATGTAGAAGCTGCAGAAAAGACAGTGTAGGAGTCTACAGCGCAATACTGATGTCAGTATTTTATCATCTGAAGATGGACCTGCTCTGTCTCTGAAATTCAGAGAATTTCACTTTCAAAATGGGGAACTCTGGCTTTACCTTTAAGGAAGCCCAACTTTCCATAGACAGGGTACAGAGTACTGCGTCTGGAGTCAGGAAGATCTGTGTTCAACTTCAGCCTCAGGCATTTACTAGCTGTATGACCCTGGGCAAGTCACTTACCCCTATTTCCTCCATTCTTCTGTAAAATGATGACATATAGAAGGAAGAAATTGCAAACCACTCCAATATCTTTGCTAATTCGTCCATGGGGTCATGAAGAGTTAGACACAACTGAACACCAGCAACCTGCCCTCAAGATTATGACCATGAGATCATAAACCATTAAGAAGTGCAAGGGATCTTAAATATCACATAGTCCAAACCCCTCTTTTTATTGATAAGGAAACTGTATGAGTAACTCAATCAAAGTCACTTTGTGAATTGGTGGTTAAGACAGATTCAAAGGAAAATATTTTGATTTCATATCATAGATTTCATAGTTCCTTTTATGCAACCAGGATAGGAAGACAATAAGGGAGCTATTACCTTATTTTTGCGGTAGGTACATCTTAGCCATTCATGGGTTTCTAATAAGCTAAGGATTGCTCCAAAAAGCATTTTATCAGTTCGGTGTGCTTCATTGGCAAGAAGAGGGGAGACATGGTTAACATGTCTCAAAGAGATTAGGGGCTTCAGTGGATTGCTAGCAACTAATACAACTTTGGACTGCATTACCAGAGGCATGAGTTTAAATTCAACCACAGATATTTACTAGTTATGTGACCCTGGGCAAGTCACTTAACCCTTGTTTGCCTCAGTTTTCTCAATTGTAAAATGGGCATAATGGCACCAATCTCTCAGCATTATTGTGATAATCATAATACTCACCTCCCAGTGTTTTTGTTAGTATTGAACAGTATTTGTAAAACACTTAGCACAGTAACTGACATAAAAGAGGTACCTAATAAGTCTTACCTTTCTTCCTCTCTCCCACCTTCCTTTTGTCTGTTCCTTCCTCCCTCCCTTCTTTTTTCTTTCTTTTCCTTTCTTTCCTTTCTCCCTTTCTTTTCTTCCTTCCTCCCTCTCTCCTTTCCTTTTTTTCATCCTTCTTCCTCCTTAATGTAAAGGGTTGCTTGCTCTGCACCTTATTTGGGAGTTGCCTGGGAAACTGAGAGGCACTGATGTGTTTAGACTGAGAATAGAAAGGGGCAATCAGGAAAGTATTCGACAAGAGGCACTGAACATGTCACAGAATGATACGCTGAAGGGGACATGGAGAAGAATAGTACGCTCGTAGAAGGATATGAGAGTTGTATTTAAACACCTGAAGATCTGTCACGTGTAGGAAGGAGCAGACATGTTCTATCTAGATGTGTGAACACAGAACAGAGGCAGCAGAGAGACAAATTTAAGTGTGATGTCCAGAAAAGACTTCTTAACAATCAGAGCTGTCCCAAAGTGGAATGAGCAGCTTTAGCAGGTAGTGAACCTTCCCTCATTAGAAATCTTCCAGCAGATGCTGGGTGATTACTCATTTGGTATGTTTTACTAAGGATTTCTTTCTTGAATAGGCTGGTCAAGAGGGCTGGTGAGTTCTTACCAAATCTAGAATTATGTTGAGGAGATGAGGTAGAACCAGTGAGTGGAGCTAGCTTTTTCTAGGAGTCTCACATAAAAAGACAGGGTAGAAGATAGTTTGACAATAGCATGGACAATTCTATTTTTTTTTTAAGGAAGGGGGATTTGGGTATGTTTTATGGAGAACATAAAGAGTCAGTGGATAGAGATTGCAGTTTGCAAAGAGAAGCGATGCTCAAAGGAACAAAGTCACGGAGGAGAAAGGAAGGGATATCATCAAAGTTGCAAGGGGAACAGCTGGCTTAGGCAAGAAGGATCCCTCTTTCCTGAGATTACAGAAAAAGGAAGAACCACTGCGGTATGAAGGTAAGGGACTTAGAACTGCAGTGGAACTTGTAACGAACAGCCTAAATTTCATCAGTAATAGCTAATCAGTTAATAAGTCTTTGTTGAAAGGCAGGAGATGTGGGTTGAGAATATCTGGAATAGTCTTGGGGATTTATAGAGTTAGGGAACCGGTGAGGGAAGAGCAAAAGGCTGGCAAGGCAGCAGTGGGGACCTAGCTGATAATAAATAAATGTTTCTGGTATATACACACTCAGAATGCTTGTTACCTTTCTCTAGTGCTGCTCAATAAGATGGCAGGCAGTAGACATTATTAAGAGTTGTGGTTTGGAAAGGGATTGTAGGTAGGTACTACGAAATTAAACTGGTTAACTATAGTGTCAGGATTACACAAGGAGGAAGATGGGGCCAGATGAAACATCGATGAACTTGGAAAGAAGGAAGACTTTGAAAGAACAGAAAATACAGTTAAGGACAAAGAATAGGTGCAGGTGTATTTAAAGCACCTAGAGAAATGGAAGGATAGAAAGCTATGGTTAGACAAAGGAATTTCAGGGTTGAGTATTGTGGAAATGAGGAAATGAAGAGCATGACTAGTTATAGTGGAGTGAAGTGCAGGACACAAGGAATGAAGACGAACTGGAAAGTTGGAACGTTTTGAACACATCAATATGTATATCTAAGTACAGGGGCAGAGCCTGGGGTGAAGATGTAGAATGACCTGGGGGTCAGTAGATCACTCCTACCAGGGACTGCATGATGTATCTGAATGAAGTGAATCTCAAAAGGCAGAGAAATTGATAAGTGATGACAGCAAAGGGAGAAGCAAAGGGTGTGCTTAGCCTTTCTCCTAGGCTGGTGTGTAGGTGGAGAGGGAGGCAGGGAAGATTAATAGGTATAAGAAAAAATTTCCTAGAAAGCAGTTACTCAAAAGTAGAATGAGGTGGAGCCAAGATGGCGGAGTAGAAAGACTCACGTATGCTAGCTCCGAACCCACAGCCCATATATTTCCTGCAAGAAGAACTCCCCATGAATTCTGGAGCACTGCAAGGTGCGCAGAAACACAATGGAAAAGATTTCCATTCCAGAGAGCCCTGGAGAGTGGTCCCCAGGGGTCCATCGCACTCTGGACAGTGGAGCCCACCCCTGTGCTGCCCTGGCTGCTCGGCCCCAGAGGAGCAGATCCGAGCAGGCTTCAGGGACGGAATCTCCAGTGGGCTCGAAGGTCCCTCTGCCCACAGCCGCTACAGGTCAGTGAGAGAAACATCTGGGCTGGCCAAGAGGGGAGCAGGGTGTCTCCATGACTCGGGCCCCCTCGGGAGGCAGTGGCAGAGGCAGCAGCGGCGGCCCGGGACTCCCGAGCAGCTGGCAGAAGTTCAGGGCCATTACTAAAAGTCTCTGCATAAAGCCCCTGAGGGAACTGAGCCTGGGAGATGGCCCTGCCCCCACCGGCCCCATTACTGAAGGCCTCTGCATAAAGCCCCTGAGGGAACTGGGCCTGGGAGATGGCCCTGCCCCCATCCACCCCATTACTGAAGGTCTCTGCATAAAGCCACTGAGGAAACTGAGCCTGGGAGGTGGCCCTGTCCCCACACAATCACCAGAAATTAAGCTCACATTGAATAGCAGCTGGGCCTGCCCCAGAAAGCCCATTTGAATCTCAGACCCCAAGCACTAGGTGGGGGTGGACAAGAATCTCAGAAGTCAAGTAACTGGCTGGGAAAATGCCCAGAAAAGGGAAGAAAAATAAGACTATAGAGAGCTACTTTGAGGGGGTACAGATGTTCCCGCCTTTCAATTCTGATGACGAGGAACTATTCTTACCATCAGGGAAAGGCCATGGAAGAGCTCAAAAAGGATTTTGAAAATCAAGTAAGAGAGGTGGAGGAAAAATTGGGAAGAGAAATGACAGAGATGCAAGAAAATCATGAAAAGCAAGTCAACAACTTGCTAAAGGAGACCCAAAAACATGCTGAAGAAAATAACATCTTGAAAAACATGCTAACTCAATTAGAAAAAGAAGCTCAAAAAGCCAATGAGGAGAAGAATGCTTTAAAAAGCACAATTAGCCAAATGGAAAAGGAGGTTCAAAAGCTCACTGAAGAAAATAATTCTCTCAAAATTAGAATGGAACAGATGGAGGCTAATGACTTTCTGAGAAACCAAGAAATCACAAAACAAAACCAAAAGAATGAAAAAATGGAAGAGAATGTGAAATATCTCATGGGAAAAACAACTGACCTGGAAAATAGATCCAGGAGAGACAATTTAAAAATTATGGGACTACCTGAAAGTCATGATCAAAAAAAGAGCCTAGACATCATCTTCCATGAAATTATCAAGGAAAACTGCCCTGACATTCTACAACCAGAGGGCAAAATAAGTATTGAAAGAATCCATCGATCACCGCCTGAAAGAGATCCAAAAAGAGAAACTCCTAGGAACATTGTGGCCAAATTCTAGAATTCCCAGGTCAAGAAGAAAATCTTGCAAGCAGCTAGAAAGAAACAATTCCAGTACTGTGGAAATACAATCAGGATAACTCGAGATCTAGCAGCTTCTACATTAAGGGATTGAAGGGCATGGAATAGGATATTCCAGAAGTCAAAGGAACTAGGACTCAAACCAAGAATCACCTACCCAGCAAAACTGAGTATAATACTTCAGGGGAAAATAATGGTCTTTCAATGAAACAGAGGACTTTCAAGCATTTTTGATGAAAAGACCAGAGCTGAAAAGAAAATATGACTTTCCAAAACAAGAATGAGAAGAAGCATGAAAAAGTAAACAGCAAAGAGAAGTCAGAAGGGACTTGCCAAAAGTGAACTGTTTACATTGCTACATGGAAAGACAATATTTGTAACTCTTAAAATTTTTTCAGTATCTGGGTAGTTGGTGGGATTATACACACACACATACACACACACATGTACACATGTGCACACACACATACACACATGCACACACATACAGAGACAGAGAGCACAGAGTGAATTGAATAGGATGGGACCATATCTTAAAAGAAATTACGATAAATGGTGAGAGAGAAATGTAGTGGGAGGAAAGAGGGTGAAATGGAATGGGGTAAATTATATCTCATTCAAGAGGCAAGCAGGACACTTTTTAGTGGAGGGAAAAAGAGGAGAGCTGAGAAAAAAAAAACAAGAAGTTTACCCTCATCACATTCGACTAAAGGAAGGAATAAAATGCACACTCATTTTGGTATGAAAACCTATCTTACAATACAGGAAAGTGGGGGAGAAGGAGATAAGCAAGGGGTGGGGTATGATGGAAGGGAGGGCAATGGGAGGAGGGAGCAATTTGAAGTCAACACTTGGGGAGGGACAGGATCAAAAGACAGAATAGAAACAATGGGGGGCAGGATAGGATGGAGGGAAATACAGTTAGTCTTACACAACACGACTATTATGGAAGTCATTTGCAAAACTACACAGATAGGGCCTATATTGAATTACCTGCCTTCCCAAAGTGAATGGGTGGGGAGGGAGGGATGGGGAGAATTTGGAACTCGAAGTTTTAGGAACAACTGTTTAGTATTGTTGTTGCTACTAGGAAATAAGAAATACAGGTAATGGGGAATAGAAAGTCATCTGGCCCTACAGGACAAAAGAGAAGATGGGGACAAGAGAAGGGAGGGATGATAGAAGAGAGGGCAGATTGGTGATAGGGAAAATTAGAATGCTTGGTATATTGGAGTGGGGGAAGGGGACAAATGGGGAGAAAATTTGGAACCCAAAATTTTGTGAAAATGAATGTAAAAAGTTAAATAAATAAATTTTTATTAAAAAAAAAGTGGAATGAGCTGCCTGAGGAAGGAGAAGGTAGAAGTCTACTCTGTTGTAGTTATGATAAAGAAGATGCCATTGGACCAAGTGCAGCAGATTTCTGGCCAGTTCTGAGATTCAATTATTCTAAAACTTCTCCAAGTACTTTCTGCTCCTTTAAAATAGAGATAATATTACTAATAAACTCTGCCCATCTCAGAGCTGTTGTGAGGATAAAATGAGATAGGAAATGTGAAGGTCCTTTAATAACGTAAGCATTAAATGTACATAAGACATTATTGTTATTCTATAAATACAGCTTAAATTGAATACTGCCTAGAAACGAAAAGGTTTTAATAAAGATTACAGTGAACAATCCAAGATGCATTACACTAATACCACCATATTTAAACTTTCACCTTAAGAGAACTTTTGGTATATTCTCATGCATTCCATGAGCTTTGCAAAGTTTCCAAAGACTCAGAAAAATTTCAGAATTGAGAGAGCCCTTAGAAATAAGTCAGTACAACTGCCTCATTTTACAGATTAGAGGACCAATGCCCAGCAAAATGAAGTGAATTTCCCTGGTTTACCATTTTTCATTTTCATATCAAAAAGGATTTGTCTGGTCTGCACATTAAAAATGAAACTAGGTTAAGAAGGAATTTTAACTCACCTTCCTCTGTAGACAAATTTCATAGGTTCTACCGCCAATGCTGTTGCTACAATGTCATCTGCATTGTGTCTTCGCCCACTGACAACCATCAGGCCATCCATTTTACCCACCACAAAGACAAGTCCACCAGGACCAATAAATCCCAATAATCCCGTCCTTATAAATGGGTATTCGCTGATTGGAGCCCCTGAACTTGTCATAGGGAACACCTAAGGAAAAACACACAGAAGCTGCTCAGTACAACTTTCACCCTCACATTGTTAACTATTCTACGCTTTATGCCAGAGATCTTGGTAGTGCATGAAACATATTTCTAATATGCATATGGAATATTCTGGGCCCTGATAATCCCTGCTACCAAGAAGGTTTGGACTGGTGGACTGCTTGAATGTAGGAGCTCTGAGCTGCAGTGGCCTCAAGCTGACCGGCTGCATTGATTCCAGAAACAATATGGCAAGCTGCTGGGATGCAAGGGGCACCAGGCTGACAAATGAGTGGTGGATTGGCTTAGCTTAAAAACAGAGCAGATCAAAGATTGTGCCCAGGCTTAGATGACTGTACTTTCTGTTTGAGTGAGACAGGGATAACAACGTCAAAAACCAAACAAAATCACAGAACATTAGAGATGAAAGTGACTTTCCAAATCATCTCATTGACACTGAACCCTCAGTGAAGGATGCCCTTTCATAATATTCTTGACATATGATTATCCAGTGTCTGATTGAAAACATGAGCCCCAAATTGAATGTAAATCTATTACAGAATGTTCCCCGTGGGTCTTTTCTTGAATCCTGGAATTTTAGACCTAGGAAGCCCTAACCCCCATATTTTGTAAATGGGAAACTAAGGTCAAGAAAGGAAAAATGTCTTGTCCAAGTATTGAACAGGAAATCTATGGCCAAGCTATGATTAGAGCTCATCTGCCCTTAGGTTTTTAGATCATTAATAAAACTCCTTTAGATATACTTGGCAAGGAAACAAATAGGGGGAATTAATGGTTACCCAAAATAAGCAGGAGACATACCACAGGTATTATACCCATTTTGCAGATGAGAAAGTTGAGAATCATGAAAGTTAAATGATTTGCCCAGGGTCACAGAGCTAAAAAGTGTCTATTGCATAGCTTTTCTTCACTTCAAGTTCAGAGCTCTTTCCCTCATATTACAATGCCTCTTTAACTACATTACATGCTGATTTAAAAAAACAAACCAGTTCTATTTGTATCTTTATCCTGACATCACCTTCCTTTTCCTCTATGTCCCTCCCTCTGGCTTCTCCTAGAGAGCCATCCCTTGTAACACAGATTTTTTTTTAAGAGGGAGAAAAACAGTCCTCCTTAACTGATGCTACCTACTTTGTTTCCAGTTCTTTGCTAAAACAAAAAAAGTGCTGCTAGAAATACACTGTTGTATGGGATACCTTTCGTTTTTGTCAATGAGAAACTGGAACCCAAAAGGACTAGAGAACTATTAAAACTAAAAATCTTGCTCTCTGAAAAGCCTCTTTTCTTCCATTTCTTTTGTAATTTCATTTGTTCTTAATCTTCTACTTACCTTGCAATCCATATGAAAGGTTCATTCCACTGCAATTTTTCTTATGGTTAGATATCGTAATAATAATAATAATATTCACCTATATTTATTTATATAGCGTTTTATGACCACTGGGGCAGCTAGATAGGATAGAGTACCAGGCCAGGAGTTAAGAAGATTCATCCTCCTCAGTTCAAATCTGACCTCAGACGCTTACTAACTCTATGACCCTAGGCAAACAACTCAACCTTGTTTGCCTCAGTTTCCTCACCTATAAAATGAGCAAGAGAGGGAAATAGCAAATCACTCCAATATTTTTGCAAAGAAAACCCTAAATGGGGTCAACCACGAGTCAGACACAACTGAACCACAACAAATTATGACCACTACTGAGGAAGAGACATGAGAAGGCACTTTCCTACTCTTTTTTTTTTTTTGCAGGGGTAGGGGAAGATGAGTATGGAACATTGCCCAGAACACTGGACTTTTTCAATGTGTTGATTAGTTTTGCTGAACTTTTATTACTTCTCTTTTCTTATTCTTTATTTTAAGGGATGAATATCTGGGAAATGCAAATGATATAAAAACAAGAAATGTCAATAAAATTTACTTAAGATTCAAGGATATGAAAGTGAATACATAAGAAAAATTAGAACTCATGTTTAGTTGCAAAAATATTTGATACTATTCATGAAGATGTTACTTTCTCTTATTATTCCCTACAACGAAAGAGCGAAATGTAAGAGAAGTGAATCAAAATACAAAGGCAATATCTGAGTTAATGGAGAAATAAATCATGTATGAAAAGATACATATGTTTTACTTAGGCACACTTATGTCTGGATTCAAAGGATATTTTTAAAAGCTGAATACAGATTCAAAAAAATTATGAAGATTATAATGCCAAAAAACTGACATGCCCAGGACAGTATCACAGGGAGCTCTATGAAAAGCAGGGAAAATCTAGGCCCTATTCTCACAAAGCTAACCCTCTAAGGGAAAGTGGGCGTTCCCTTGTTAAACCATTACTGTTTAGATTATGAATGCATTTATTGATCCAGGATATCAAACTTTTTGCTTTCATCTTTATCAATTAATCAAATTACTTATCTCATGTAAATTGAGATAATATTTTCAAAGTGCTTTGCAAACCTTAAAGCATTATATAAATGCTAGCGTTTAAAAAAATTATTACATTATGCTATGATGTCAGAATCATGGATTGGCAAATGCGTATTCTGTCCATCCTGTGATAAAATACAGATGAAAACACTGAGGTGCCATAAGATTCTTGACCATTTAACTAATGGGAAAAATAGAGATTAGATGCTCATTCATTAAACCAACAATCATTTAAGTATTTATTGTGTTCAAAGCTTATATTAGGCAGCAGAGGGTGAAACAAAATTGAAATAAGACATTGACTCTGTGCCTTCAGGGAGTTTACAGTGTAGTAGAGGTGAAAAACATGCACAGACAGCAACAGTCCACACTATTTACCCCAAATTTATTCTGTTTCAACATTAAGCTCCCCTTAATTCTCATTTGCTCACTGTCCCACAATACACATTATGGAGTATAATGTTTATACAGCAATTCATACATATTTTTAGATGTCTACATGTTTTGTTGACTTATCCAATTTAAGTATTAGATAGAGAGTCCCTTTTAGGAAGAATCCTAGGGGCATAGACTTAGAGCTGGAGAAGATCTCAGAGGCCAGAGTCTAAAACCCTGTCATTTTACAGATCAAGAACCAAGGCCCAGAACTGGCATGTAACCCACCCAATGTCGTACAAATCGTGACACATTCAGGATTTTAAACCCAGGTCCTCTGAAGTCTGTGGTCTTCTACATATTCATTCATTCAATCAATATGCTTTTTGGTACTTATTAAGGGTTGGCACTGTGCTGTGTGCTTCAGGGAACACAAAGATATTTCCAGCCCTCATAGAGCTTATAGTCTCATTGCCAGTTTGCACAGTATTTTCCAAAATGCCATAAGAACACAAGCATATAAGTACTTTCTGACCAACAGATTAATGAGTGTTGGAGAAAAAACCCTCTGTTTTTGACACTAGCCACTAAACTGGAGTGATGCAGAAAGTCTGTAGTTATCATAGAACTCCCTATGTTCACCAGTCAACCATTTAACAAAAATATCTCAGTTTCCTTAAAGAAAAATCATAATTCTACCCCATTCATCCACCATGTGAAATCTAAAAATAGCTAGGTGAGGTGAAGCTTCAAAAATGTCCCCCCCCCCATCCCTGGGTTGTTTGGTGATATTTCCATCCAGCCTACCTCAAACGTGTTCTTGGTCATGCCCGAGAGGCCATAATACGATGTACCTGTAGCAATTGCACACACACAGAGTTCTCCAATCTCATCTGTTCTGCACAGCTGAGGAATTCCATCTGGCTTCACTGCACACATGATAGCTAAAAGTGAAATAAGAAAGCACAAAGGACATTACAAAAGAATGTACACCCCAGAGTGGAAGAGGGAATCTGGCATAGAATCAACAGAATAATAAAGAATCCAGCATTTGCTTCCCCAAGAAAGGAGCCATGATTCTGTGTGTGCCAGCAAAAAGTTGTGGCAGAGACAATTAATTTTTTCCAATTTCAATATAGAAATTTATCTAAAACAAATAGTGACTTTTTTTGATGTGTGGGTAAGATTGAGATATTTAGGATAAATATTTAGGATGGATTTAAAGGTTTGGTGTTGCCATGTCCTGTGCCTCAATGAAATAAAATGCAATATGGCAGTCATTTGAAGGAGGCCTGGAAATCAACAAATGAATGCAGAAACATTGTCACTTAAAATCTTTTAAATCTAACAGTTAAAGCGACAAGCCACAACCATATTCAAGCTTCAGATGAAAATCTTCAACTTTGGTCTTAAATTCTTTATTAAGTTTAGAGATGTAGCAAAAATGTTAGCAGGCTTATTTGTCAACGTAAATTTTCTTTCATATGTGTAACTGTATCCAAAGTGAAGTCTAGACTTCTATTTAATCATTTCACAGATAGAGTTCTCAAGGTTTTCTTGCATATTGCATCCTGATACATTCACTAAGGTATCAATCTTGTCCAAATGCAGATCACATATGAGACTAGAGACCAAAAAAGACTAACATTTCAGAAAACAGTGTTCCATCCCATTCAATCCAGTTCCTGACAAGAAACTGGACTTGGTCAGTCTGAGTAACAGTCTTGGGAATTCTAGTTTTGGAGTCAACACTATGACTGAGAATTTGAAAAAAGATGCCTCTCTTGCACTGCAAGACAGAGTACTCAAGCCAGGCAGATAAAGTCAAGGATGGAAATGTTTGAGCAAAGTTTCTATGATGGGTAAAGAATCTGCCAAGAGATCAGATATCTGTGTGATGTGTGTGAGTACAGCAGGAAGAATCTGATGAGTGACTCGCTTCCCTTTGTGGCTAAAAGGGGTGAAATGAAGACCAGTGAGAACCAGACAATGGTAGGGAAATCTGTATGCATAGAATAGATAAAAGGGATCTCAAAGATCATCCAGACCAAGCTTTTCAACTATAGTAGATTTTATCTCTCTCTAGGTGCCTCTTAATTTACCTCTTCACTGTAGTGTTCATTCTAGCTCTAAATCTACAGTCCTACAATGTGTGCTTCAGAAAGGTATATTTGGATATAGAGATAATAAACAGAAGACCTGGGATTTGAACCCAGGTTCCTTGACAACAAAGATGCTGCCTATTGCCATCTCCCCTGAGAAATCCTACTTTGTATCATGTATTACAGTTATTTTATGTAGTCAAGTACATTAAACTGGCTTTATTTTGGTCCCAATAATGCACATTGCAATGATCCTGCCCCAATTCCTGGGTAAGATTCTGATAAACTGACTAAAAAGGTTGCCAGCAGGGCTTATCATGCTGTACTTCTACAAAAGGAAGCGAGGATGTTACTTAGGAAAGAACACTAGCTCTGGAGTTAGAGAACCATCATTCAAGTCCAGCCTCAGACACTTACTGGTTGTTTGACCCTGGGCAAGTCACTTACCCTGTGTTTGCCTCAGGTTCCACAACTGTAAAATGGGGATAATAATAACCCCCATCTCTCAGGGACATTGGGAGGATGGAATGAGAGTTCTGTAAAGCACTTGGCAGCTCAGTGGCACCAAAGTACACAGAGCACTGGACCTGGAATAAGGAAGGCTTTTTTAAAAGTTCAAATCCCACCTTGGACACTTACCCTGAGTCAGCTTGGTTTATCTATCTGGGAAATGAAAATAATGATAGCTCCAATCTCCCAGGATTGTTGTGAGGATAAATATAATGAGATAATATTTGTAAAAGTGCTTTGCAAACAAACCTTCAAGTGCTATGTTAATGTTAGCTATCAGCATCATTATTGTCGTAATATTAGGGGATATGCATGACTAGATGATCTCAAAGACCTCTTGGACTTCTAGATCTATGATCCAAAGTCAAAAAGGCAAATATCCAGTGTATTCAAAGGAATAAACAAAACTGTCTAAGGTGAAAATGAAACAGTAAATTTAGGAATCATAGGGTTTTAAAATGGATGTGATATCACATAGACAGACAATCCAACCCCATCATTTTTACAAATAAGAAAATAGAAGCCAAGAGAACTTAAACGATTAACCTAAGGAAACATAGTTAGTCAATGGCAAAGTCAGGACTAAAATTTACTTTCCCTGACCAAGGCTCTTTCCACTGTGCTGGGCTGTATCTGGGTAAGTGGAGGCATAAACAGGGGAAGGGGAGAGAAGATGTTAGCCAAAATAAAGAACATGCTAAAATGCTTAAGGATAGCATTTCTTAATCACCTTAAGAAAATGAAAAGAGATCTCTCCAACCCTCTGGTCTTATGGTTCCTCTACTTACCTAGTACTCATATTTCTATTGCCACATTTTCTAGAGTTAAAAAAAAATTCTTATGCTGCGTGTTTCTCAGAACACAGTGCTGCTGCTAGTCCTTACCTCCAGGCATCACCAAGCCTACATCCTGTACAGTCAGAACTGAGAGCTTTTCTTCAGAATCCACTCTGATGACACCAAAGGTGAGCCCATGCATAGAGAGAACTCCCCTGCCTGGAGGCTGGTTGCTGTCATCTGTGGGCCTGCAAGGACGATTTCAAAAGTTGAATGAGAAGCTTCCTATTTCAGGGGGTCACGGAGAAGCCCACCTAAACATTCACATTTGTGGGCAGGACTTAACACTTCCCACGGAACTTGTTTTCTCTTTTAGTAAATGTTAATGATAATTTACTTTCATGACATTCCCATTTGTATCAAAGTATGATACACTATGGTACCTGAAAAGTATTCATAAAATTAATAGTGAGATAAGTCAGTCCTGCTTTGTGCAGTTTTACCAATGGGGGAAGAAGGGAAAGTAACTTCTCTAAGGTGATGGACTCTATCAGTGAACCCACAACAGGGACTCTGAACTTTAGTCTACGTGTCATAGACCTCCCTGGTAGTCTGTCCTCCTAGGCATAATATTTTTAAATGCACAAAATAAAATGTAGAAGATTACAAAAGAAGTCAATGAGATTGAAATATCATTTCCAAATTTAGTTGTCATTTTTTTTTTAAAGTTCATGGACCCCAGTTTAAGAACACTCAGAAGAGAAGAGAGTCCTAAAATTCCTACTTTCCAGGCTTTTATTTGGACATATAAATTTTTCATTTAAAATTCAACAAAGATGAATTCTATGCCCTGATCTATTGCCACATTTCAAATGAAACCACACACACACACATGCATGTGTATACCATTTTTCTCATCACTAGACAGGGAGATTTTTGTCTTGAACTACTTTTTCAAGATAGCACGAGATTTCCTTGGCATTTAAATGCCTAAGTCAAGGCTTTACACCTTATAAATTTTGCAATAGTATTACAATAGTATTGAGGATGCGTGTGTGTGTGTTAGGAAGGAGGTCACAATTTGTGTAGACTATATATTTGTTCTACTTCTTTTTTAAAGTAAACTTCAGCTTTGATTTAGTTTTGGGGGCTAAATATTGAAACAGACCTTTAATCAGTAAGAGAAAAAACAAGACTGACTATAAAGTTTTATAAGGAATATCTCTGTACATAAAAACAGGACACACAGGAAGGTAAAAACACCACAGACACACACACACAGACACACATACAGACACACAGACACAGACACACACACACACACACCCCTACAGGATGTAGAAACCAATTAGGCAAAAACAAGCTAACAGAAATATTCACATGACTTTCCTCTTAAGAAGGATGGAAATAACCCCTTTTATGAAGGAGTCAGAAGGGAGAGAAACCCCAGAGCTAACAGAACTAACTAGTATCTTTAACAGAGTTCACAGGATGCCACTTGGTAAAGACAAATTCAAAGCAGTAGAAGATGTAAATGAACAGCATTACTCAGACTGAGGAAGGCTGGAACAATGATAGCTGATGTCCAACTCTGGGCTAACTTTGGAAAAATTCTAACTTGAAACGTCTTTTACTGCATAAAACTTGATTACATAGATGATGGGCAGTAAAACAGCTAAGGTTTCAACACCAGTTTCCCCTATGAAAGCTAGTCTGAGAAAATGTGCTAATCTGAAATCTACTACTATAAGAGAGAAATTCCAATACTTCCCAATTTGTCTTTGAAATCTCATACTTTCTCTGTAAACATAATCATTATTTATACTTATTTTACAGTAGGAAAAATAGGATGACATTCTACAAATTACAGACAGGAATCTGAAATGATGTTAACTTGCCCCTACCTACCTTTCCTTCAAACACTTAAGAAAACACCTAAGAAGAGGAGATAATCAAGTGACAGAAAATGTAAGTTGGTCAGCCAACAAGTACGTACTTCGTGCTTAGTATGAGCTCGGCACTATGCTAAGTACTTCAGATACAAAGAAAAGCAGAAATAGTTCCTGTCCTCAAGGTGCTTACATTCTAACATGACAGAAAATGTACAAAGAAGTAGGCATATACAAGATATTTACAAATTAAATGGAAGAGTACCTGAGAGGGAAAGGCACTAGGAACTACAGACCAGGACAGGCTTCCTGTAGATTGTGGGATTTGAGCTGAGTCTTTAAGGAAGTCATGGAAGCTAAGAGGCTAAGGGGAGGAGGCAGAGCATGGAAGGTATGTGGGATAGCCAAGGCAAAAGGCACAAAGACATGAGATGGAACATCCTCTGTGAGGAGCCAGGATGGCTGGATCAGAGAAGGTGTAGAGAAGTCAGAAGGGGCCAAGTGTAACTTAGGACTGATTTCCAGTCAAGAATCTTGGGATGTCTGCCAAATATGGGAACTACCTACAAAATTATTAGACCTGCTGTTGTTCAATTTCATACCGAATCTGAAAAAAAGGACAGCATCAAAAAGTGATGATTTGGGGAAGTTTTCTGGCAAGATACTCGCTTCCGGAAATTTTAAGTGATAATTTCTTAATTTAGCTAAAATATCTTTATTTCTATTACCACATTTGAAGGTTGGTGAAGTCATAAACAAGGTAATAAGGGAAAAAACAACCTAGTAGAAATCTTTTGGAAAGTCCCACCAACATATTCTTTATATGCAATAATGTATTATAATTGGAATCGTGTCTCTGACATGTAGGACATATGGTACCCTGGGTAAGTCATTTAATCTCAGTACCATAGAGAGCTCTCTAAGGCTCTAAACTGTAGAACGCTGCTTAGCTGCACCCACAAAGTTTCCTCATCACACTGGCAGGGCAGAAATGCTATGAACTGTAGTACATATTAATTGGAATTTATAGCAGCTATTACTTCTGATGGTCTACAAGTATGGTTAGCTAAAGAACTTTCTACTATTTCACATAGAACAGAGGTGGCATGACAGGTAAAGAGAGGGATGCAATTGGTCCCTGTCACAGATAGGAACTCCCTGAAATAAATAATAATTGATGCTACAGATATAGATCAACTTAAAAAATGTTTATTAATGACCTTTGTTTTCATATCAAAACTATTTCTGGAAATGTATACATACAACCCTTGGAACTGAATCTTCCCTTGTAACAAAGAAAAATAGCCAAGCAAAAACACCTGTTGGAGTGAATTCCTCTGGAAAGATACATCACATTCTGCCCACCTAGTGAGCCACCTCTAATGCCAACGGAGCCTATTGTTCTAGTTCTCCATTCCTTCAGTATCTCTTCACACAGATCTTCCTACTTTTTTCTGAATAATTCATCTTTTCCAATTCTCACTCTCTAATAATATTCTATTACATTCACACAGTTTGTTTATCCATTCCCTAATCAATGAACAACCCCTTTTGTCTTCATTTCTTTGTTGCCACCAAAAGGGCTGTTCTGAGTATCTTGGTTTATAATGGAACTTTATTTCTGTCACTGCCATCCTTGGCATATACCCAAAAGTGGAATCACTGGGAGACTCACTTCTTAGCTCCCATAGTATCAGCTTCAGAGTGAACATGGTATTAAGAGACAATGACATGCATGAGCCATGAGCTGCCACAATGAATTATCACAGTAGTTTTCTGGGACAGGAGAATAATAGCAGCTAACATTATATATCGCTTACTGTATGCCAGGCACTGTGCTAAGTGATTTATTATTTCATCCTCACAAAAAAGGTGCTACTGTTACTATTTTCATTTTACAGATGAGGAAACTGAAGCAAACAAGTTAAGTGACTTGCCCAGGGTCACACAGCTAATAAGTATCTGAAACCAAATTTGAACTCAGGTCTTTCTGACTCTAGACCCAGAAGTCTATCCAGAACACTGACTAGATACCCCTCACTCTCCTTTCCGTTTTTAAAAATGTAAAAGGCAGGCCTAACATAAAGCAATTAGCAGCCAATGCCATAGATGGCATGCAACGGTGACAAATTCACAAAGCCAGCAATTCAAAGACAAATGAGAGGAGGAAATATGTCTATCTAACCTCCATAATCTGGCTTTGTACAGGAATTCATTATAGCAAATGCTTTCAATTGAGGCCTATTAGAATCCCTCTCTTTACCTGTCAGGCCACCTCTGTTCTATGTGAAATAGTAGAAAGTTCTTTAGCTAACCATGCTTGTAGAATGCCAGAAGTAATAGCTGCTATAAATTTCAATTAATATGCACTACAGGTTGCGACATTTCTCTGCACTGCCAGTGTCGGCAAACAGAGATTTGGCCGAGCCCAAATGTGCTTAAGGAAGAATACATGAAAGGATGTAAATAACACACAGATATGATGAATGCATTTCCAGCATCTAATGGACTGACTGGGAACAGCCTGGGATTGCTTTAATTCCACTTTGTTATTCACTGCATCCTTTTAAATGGAGGAAAATTAAAGGTCTTTCTTCACTGCTTTTTTAAGTTTTACTGCCCCCACAAAGACCTATATGTACGTATGTGTCCGTGGATACCCTAACATAACCAAGAGGGGCCCTTCGAGTGTCCTTCCAAAGTCAGTCAAGCACCCTCTCCCGGGAGGACTTTGAATACTCTCCCAGGGCTAAGTGCTTCTTCCTCTTAAACCCTGTAAGATAGTTCTTTTGTATATAGCCTGTAAATACTTCTGTACGTACATGTTGTCTTCCCCAACAGAGTAAGCCTGTCTCATTTTGGCCTTGTATCCTCAATGCTGAGGACAATGCCTGGTATGTAGTAGGTGTTTAATAAATGTCTGTTGACTGACTAATATCTCTTTCACGAGATACACAGGTACAAAAAATACCTATTCTGTGGTGCATTCTCTCTTATACAGATGCCCAGTGGTAAGCATCAGGTGTCCTTATCTTGGCCTTTCTACCTTCTGACAGCCCCTGACTTCCAACACCCCCAAGTGGAACTGGACATGCATCTTTCCATAGAAGTGACATATATAAATGGTGGTTAGGTGTTGTTCAAATACTATTGAGTACAATAGGGATTTTATGGCTTGAATTGGCTTTCAGGGGCTGGTACAGGCACAATTACTTAAAACTCTGTGGAAACCATGGTTGTTGAGGGATTTTTTGTTTGCTTTGGGTTTGGGTTTTGTTGCTTGGGTATATACATGTATGATTTGCTGAGTGGCCCCTATCAGCTATAAAGAAGTGAGCTGGGGACAAATGATTGCAATAATTTCATATGCAAGTGGTACTTTTAAGACTTACAAATTATGTAGGAAATGGATACAGTTAGCATACCCATTCTACAGATGGAGAAAATAAGATCCAAAGATGTTGGGACTAGTCAATGAATAGTAGCACAGCAAGACTGTGTCAGAGATGGGCCTCAGAGCTACGCTCCGAACTTCAGTTCTCTTTCTGCTACATCAGGGTGCTGGAATCAGGGTGACATCGTTGGAGAAGACTGTTAGAAAGATACCAGAGCTTGTGTGATTCAGTGGAAAGATGGCTGGCACTGGAATCGGGGGTTAGCTGCTTCTGGAGCAGGCCACAGGCAGCTGCATTTTCAAGTGGGACATCACTTGAGTGGCAGCGAAGGCAGCATAAAGTCAAAGTGGTACCGTCCATACGCAGTAACCCAGGTCCTCTGACCTCAGTGTGTGACCTTTCTCAGAAAGTGACCTTTCTACTGAACTATACAAGCCCTGTCAGGCACAGGACACAAAGAACCCATGACCAGTAATAAGAAAGAAAACTTTTAATATGGGAAAATGCACGGTAATTCCCAAATAAATGACATATATTTCTGGAACACAACCCATTCAAAAAGGGGAGGCTACTTGTAGCTCCCAAGCCTCAAGGCTGAGATCTGGTTTCCAGGCTTACAACCTGAATCATGGAATAGACATTCTTTATCAGATAACTGCTAAGATCTTCCTGTCCTGTTTCATGTCTTATCACTAATATATATTCTCTTAGACTAATCAGCCCCCAAATCAATGATCACTGAGGACAATGGGGTGATTGAATTAGGACAAACCAATATATTACCTTCTTCAGTGTCTTTCCTTTGCTTTCTCCTTCTGAATCTTTTGTAGATTATTCTAGAGTAGGCATTAATTTGATTTGATTGAAAGCTTATTTCCTTCTACAGAAATAGATTGGGTTCACTTATTTGTTTTCATGGAAATAATACTTGAAAGAATAGGGAATTTCATTAGTATAGGGAATTCCCATATGAGGGAACACATCATATTAAGGTCAGTATATTCTAAGCAATTTACAGTCTTAGAAAATTTTCTAGAGCATTGAGTGGTCAGGGGACATGTCTACCATCACACTATGTATGTGAAAGGGAGGATTTAAAGCCAAGTTGTCTGGCTCTGAAACCAATGCTCTAACTTCTACACCAATACAATATGATGCTATATATGATTTTCTAGTAAATGTGTGGCTTATAATGGTCCCATTTCCATCTGATTTTGAGAGTACTGCTCTGTCCCATGCTGTGTCTACAATTTCTCTACAATCTACTCTTCCGAAATGACCAAAATAAAGAGTTACGTTAAAATGCCAGTGTGCCTTCTAGTTAATACATATCTAATCAGCTGGAGGCACACACGTATTAGCAGGCACTAGATCTCCCTGATGTAATTGTAGTTTTAACTTTAGGTTGCATTTTGTTAGCCTACATTTGGCATCTATAACAATAAATTCCAGAAGTTAAAGCTGTAATTTCAAAGGTTAGGAAACAAAACAGGAATATACCCTGATAATAATCAAATGAATAATCAATTCTGATTTAATGCAATCTGAAAAAAAACTACTGTGCAATAAGTCAAAATGCCCTAAGGTGTCACATGTCTAAGAGTTTATGTATCTGCCCTTGCTGAAATATTCCAGACTAAAAAGTAGTCTAGCTAAGCCCCTCACATCTCTAGGAATGGATGAATAAATTAAAAGAAAAAAAGCATTTACTAAGTGCTTACTATGTGCAAGCATTATGGGGGAAGAAAAGCCCAACCTCTATGCTTTCTTTCTTAATGTGTTTATGCATCAGAATCATTGGGATGGTGCTATGCACACAGTAGGCATTTAATCTGTGCTCACGGAACTGAATGTGCTTATTGAATTGACCAAAGGGAAAGGAAGGCAGCAGTTACAGCCAACATTCCTGAGAAGGACAGTAGTCTCTCTCACAGCACAGAGGCGTTAAGACAAGGAGGGAGTCCACTCCTGGTGTAACTGAAGCTGGGCCCCATTACCTTGTATTCACAAAGTCACCCAGCATTTTGCTAGAAAGCTTCAGGTGTAATGAGGAAATGAGGGAGCTAAAGATGACTTGGAAGAACTCTGGGTCCAGTCAAGCATACAGGGAGGTGAGCAGGAGAATGGGGGCTGAGCAGGAGTGATCCTAATTGTGGCCATATTCTTGTGAAGCATGGGACTAAACTGGATTCACTAGAAATTTATGTGAGCTAGTCTCAACCTAGTCCTCACAAGAGGAAGGCAATACTTCTCCTCTTCCTTAACTGATCCCTCATCTCATTGACCATAGCAGCTACTGCAATCTTTTTATTCATTAAATCCCCCAACTGTACTCCTAAGTCCACCCTCTCTGCGGAAGACTGCCTCACACATTAAGAATTTAGAATAGCTGTTCAGTGTTCCTCCTCCCATATTTGTTCACACTCTTATGATGTCACCTGCCACTATTTAGCTTTACTTTCATAACTGATGATGAGGTGGTCCCTCTACTTGCCAAGGTCAACCCTGTACATTTACCCTTGATCCCATCCATCTTCTCCAGCAGATTGCCCTCACCATTTCTACTCTTTTTCTAATAGTTCATTTCTCTCTATCTATGGGTTACTTCCATGCTGTCTACAAACATTCTCTCTGTCTCTGTCTCTCTCTATCTCTCTGTCTCTCTTCTCTGTCTCTCTCTCTCTCCCTCTTCTCTCTGTCTCTGTCTCTCTCTCTGTCTCTGTCTCTCCCTCCATCGCTCTCTCTCTCTGTCTCTCCCTCTTCTGTCTCTCTGTCTCTCTCTCTGTCTCTCTCTCTGTCTCTGTCTCTCTCTTTGTCTCTCTGTGTCTCTGTCTCTCTCTGTCTCTGTCTCTTTCTCTGTCTCTCTCTCTGTCTCTCTCTCTCTCTGTCTCTCTCTCTCTCTCTCTCTGTCTCTCTGTCTCTGTCTCTCTCTCTCTCTCCTATCTGCCCAATTGCTTCTTCTCAGTCTGCTGCATTTTCATCCACTACATACTCATTAATGGTGGGTGTCCCCTAAGATTCTGTTCTGGGTCCTCTTCTCTTTCCTTTCTATAATCTCTTACTTGGTGATCTCATCCTAAGGATTCAAATATTTCTATGCAAATGATTCCCAGATCTATTGAGATTAATCCTAGCCCTTGAAAGTTGTTTTATTTTGTGTCTCATAAAACAGAACAAAGAAACACAGAAAGGCTAAGTGGATTTGAATCCACAAGGCCAAAGAAAGCACTTTCTTCCCATTTTGTTCTGATCCCTTATTATATTCACCATACAAATTTTTAAGTTAGAAAATTTCAAAAAGTAAAAGTGACTTGAGATGCTACGTGAGTTTTTACTTATTCTCTCAACTTGCTGTTTTAATGGCTACTTTGCATAATTGTTATTCTTTTATTGCTAATAGCAAGGCATTTATTTCAATAGCATCTTTTTGGCTAAAAAGCTCAAAGGGTTTTTCAAATGTTCCTTTAGTCAACATTCTCAAAACAATACATATCTGTAAGTCAATTCAGTAACATCACCTGAGTTTTACAGATGCTGGGTAACTGATCTGAGGACACTGCAGTGCCTGGTAATCTCTTGATTTATATTTGCAATTATGCTGCCTGAGAGGCTGTGCTATTGAGCATGCAGAGAAGCCTCTGAATCCATAATTTCTCTAGTTTTTGTGAAGTCTAATTTGACCAGGTAAGTACTCCATCACAGGACAGACTGAACCATGAACGAAAGATTCTATTTTGCCAGCAGCAGGTTTATGTGCTTGGGATGAGAGGAGTTTTTGGTTTTTTTTCCTACTGTTCATGATAGGGCTGTTTTAGACCTTGCTCTCTGCTTCTCAGAAGCTAAGCTTGCCCACAATGATTTTCTGCTTACCAATTTACTCCTTTTGTTTCTAGAAGATCAGAAAATGCATATTGTTCCAAGAGAAATCAAAAAGTGGCTGGAAATATGAGTGGATGTCAATTCAGAATTGTATCCATGTCCTTCAACTATGGGGTTTGTTTATACAGAGTGCTTTAGCAACATTTTGGTTAAGAAAAACAAGAGAAGAAGCTGTGAGTAGTGGGGAGAAGAAGACCCTGGTTTCAAGTCCAGACTTAGATGCTCAAGCTGTGTCCAGGGCAAATCACTGAACCTCTCAGGGCCCTCAGCCAATCAAGCAAGCATTTTTTAGGGCATTGAGTATGTTCTGGACAAGAAATGTTAAACTCCTTGCAAAATACCCAAGTGCAGGTCAGAACAAAGTCAAAATCTAATTGGGAAATGTTTAACAAAATAAAGGAAAATATAGTACAACTCAGATAATATTTATTTATGGTTTTCTAAGACAAAATGTGGCCAGAAGTGATCTGTTTCTATTTGAGTTTGACATGACTGATCTGGACATTGTGCTAAATGCAGAGGATACAAAGAAAATATAAAAAACAGTTCCTGTTCTCAAGGAACTTACATTTTCACAAGAGAAGACCACATAAATAAATCAAAACATACAAAATAAATACAAAGAAGATGGAAGGCAACCTTAGAGGGGATGGTAAATGCTCTAAGACCATAACTGTCAGACAAATCATTGATCTTCATTGAACGGAGACAGTTTCTGTAATAGGAGTACCTCACACAGATCTCTGTCTCTCTCTGTCTCTGTCACTGTCTCTCTCCTTCTCTCTCTTAAAAATAATTATCAAGAAAGTAGCCTAGCCACTTTCACTGAGCCACTTAACGAATGCAAATGCTGATTCTCCACCTGTTTATGAGGACACAGTCATCTGCCCCTAACACAATATGCCATTGCATGAGAATTCCAGTCCCAGTACCCTTTCTAACAAGAGAAAAAAAAGCAATTAGCCTCATCTAAGGAATTTGCCTCTGACAGAGGCATATACATAACTCACTGGTCAAATGTATTTGATTTTCTTTATGGAGATTGTGTGTCTCATTTGCTTTTTAACAGATCAATAAAATGTGAACTGCAATGCCTCTAGCAGTATTGGACTAAACATGCAACAGCTGAGTCTGCTCCACATGCTGAAATGTGCGAGCAGAGTGACAAGGATTAGCCTTTTCCTACTCGCCTTTTCAAACATAATCGTTTTAACAGAGTGGGTGAAAGCTAGTTTTACTTAATAATGTAGCCTCTGACCTCATGTATTGAGGCTGTACTTCAAGTCTTTAATATTATATTAAGTGAATGCAGAAAAACAAGCTCTTAGTTCAAAAAGTACAATGAGACTTGTACTTCTAAATATTCTAAAGTGCTTTTAAGTTATACTCCACAGAATGTAAATTCCTTGAGGGTAGAAATTATTTTATTTACTTAGTCCTTGAGGTCTAGCACCTTGATCACTTAATGAACAATAAATGTTTGTTAAATTGAACTGAATAGTAACTTTAACTCACATCTCTATAATGTAGTAAGGTTTACAAAGTATTTTCCTTACAACAAGCACTCTGAGTTAGCTAGGGCTTTATCTATATTTCTTTTTTTCTCAATTTAATCTTTTAGAGATAAGACAAGAGGTTCAGAGAAATTTAGCACAGGTACCTTAGAGATGATCTAGCCCAAGTCTTCTCTAACAGATGAGAGAATTGAGATCTAGAGGGAACACGACTAACCTACAGTCACATAGTAAGCAGTGAACTCGATGGATCTGACTCCTATAGAAATGAACTGCTTTCTTTCCACTAACCACATTGCTTCTATATAACAATAATGGTTCATAATAGAGAAGTTATGGAGAATGTAACTGAATTTGTTTCCCGATTTGTATGTTTCCTGACATATCTGAGCCTGGAGACAAAACTGAGATTGGGAGCTGGCAGGTATTCTGTTCTAATGTTATGGAATTTTAGGATTTGGAAGGCCCTTTAGCGATCACCTAACCTACCTTGATAAGAACAGCTAGGTGGTGCAGTGGATAGAGCACCAGTGCAGGAGTCAGGACGACCTGAGTTCAAATCTCACCTCCGACATTTGACACTCACTAGCTGTGTGACCTTGGGCAAGTCACTTAACCCCAATTACTTCATCCTGGGCCATCTCCAGTCATCCTGATGAATATCTGGTTACTGGATTCAGATGGCTCTGGAGGAGAAGTGAGGTTGGTGAGCTGCACAGCCCTCCCTCACTCAAAGCAAAGTCAAGTGCAAGTCATGTCACTATTTCTCAGTTGGCATGGTCTTCTTTGGCAACAAAGGTTGAACACATGATCTACCTTGATAGAGAAAGCCATAGTAAGATGATTTAAGAAATAGGAGAGATTAGAGAGGAAGATTTTGGAAGAAAAGAAGGCAGCAAAGAAGGAGGGAGGGAGGGTACGTAAGGTGGGGAAAGAAGGAAGGATTATTCTAGGCACTGTGCAAATATTATCTAACTTGATCCTCACAATAAACTTGGGAAGTAAGTGCTATTATTGTCTTCATTTTACAGCTGACGATTCTTAGGTTGAGTGACTTGCCCAGGATCTCACAGCTAGTAAATGCCTGAGGCGTTATTGAATTCAGGTCTTTCTGACTCAAGGCCCAGTGCTCTATCCACTGCACCTAGCTATCTCAGGAAAAAAAAGCCCTTTCCATTACTAACAAGATTTCCAGTCTAAATAAATCAGCCATTGCTGTTCAGTACAATGGGAAAGTCTAAATGGTACATCCAGTTACAGAAAGAATTCACCACCATTGCTATCCACCAAGGGTTAGAAAATATATGTTTAAAGAAATGAACAAATAAAAAAAATCAATCCTTTTTGACATGACTTTATTAAGGCACAGGTGAGCCAATTCACTCAAGTACTATCTTTAGAAGCTAACATTAAACTGTCAGTCTTGATCTGGCACCTTGCAATCTATACTTTTCATGTAATTTGTAAACAGTCCCTTTAGTTCCTTCTTAATTTTTCACCTCTTGCCAATATTTATCAGAGAAGTAAAATGGTGTCCTAGGATCACAGACTTAGAGCTCAGCAGGATTTTAAAGGTCAACTAGGCCAGCTTATGGTCATACTTCAATCAGGTGTTAAGAACCATATCTTGGATCCAGACTTGCCTAAACTCCAAGTCTAGCACTTCAGCTATTAACCAGCCTGTCTCTCCTATACTCTTTAAGAAGCTGTTCACAACGAATACAATAGAGTACTAGACAAAGAGGGTGTCAGAAGGGGTGTAAGAGCAGGTACACACACACACATACTCCTGCTCTTGGGAAGTCTGATTAAAAGTCCCTCATACAAACTGATATGACATGTCTCGCCTTCTCAATGGGTGGAGGGGGGGCGGGAGTGAGGGAGAGAATTCAGAACTCAACATTTTAAAAAATAAATGTTAAAGATAAATATGTGAGACTTTATTTAAAAAAGAGATTATCACACACACACACACACACACACACACACACACACACCCAGGACGTCCTTAAGACAATTCTAATTTTCCATTTTCTGTCCCTTTGGGGTGGGAATGATTCTTCCACCCAACCCACAAATTTCATCCTCTGCCATGTGGGTCAGCTGAGTTGGGAAAATCTTAAGCTCCTTACACCACGAACCTACCCCTGAGATGCCAATGCTGATGTCATGGGTGTTATTTGATATTAAAAGTTTGGCTCTCTGTTTGGATTAACAATAATGGAAGGGTTCCAAAAACTGGGCTCCTTCCAAACTGACCACACAAATGGTTGTCTCCTGGATGCCAAGCCTGAATAACAGCAAGCACTGCTATATATACTGTCAAAGTCCTGCTGCTCCAGTCTAGAATCATCATCCAAACTGACACATGGATTCACTGCCTCGAGTCAAGGGGTCTCCCGCCATTAGAAGAGGTTTGCTGATCCAATCCTTCCTAAGCAGGGTCCCACAGAGATGATTCTGTCTACTTCCACTCTCAACTTGGAAGGAAAGTAGAAAGCGTAGTGGTAATGAGATTCATTTCCATGTGGGATTTGTGGAAATCAGATTCATCCCTTTGCCATCATAGCTTCTCTTCAGCTCTGGGGTTCTCCAGCTGCCAAGTTCTCCCTCGTGGCTATTGAGCATCCCCCTAGGTACCACTTTCCCTCAGCTCTCCTTCTCTGTTTCAGTCTCAGGAAGGGCAGCCCTTCTCCTTGCCAGAGCTGACCCTTGATCTGTGCTCTTGATTCCCATCAGCTCCAGCTCCTACCTTTCATCATCACTTGCTTTTTAATGTTCAATCTCTCCTTATCCACAAACTTTACTCCATCCTACCTACAAACAAGCCCAGTGCTCCTCTACCCTATAACAAAACAAAACAAAAACCCCCTTCATTTAACCCTATCATCTCCTTAATTATATACACTCACATTCCCATATCTCCTCCCTTTCACAACCAAAAGTCTAGAAAAGCCCATCTGTGCTAATTTTCTTCAACCTCTCCTCTCCCTCTCTCTTCTCCACCATTTGTAATTAGACTTCAATCTCAATCCATCAGTCAGCGAGCATTCACTAAGCATATACATAATGCTAAGTGCTGGGCATACAATGAAAGATAAAAAAGAGTTACTGATCTCAAGGAACTTATATTTTAATGGAGAACACTGTACATCCCCACACAGGATGCATTCAAGAAGGGACTTGAGAGCAGAAAGCTCTAGCATCTGTGAAGGACAGGGAAAGACCAGCAGAAGGGGACAAATGAACTAAAAAGTAGAGGCGAGGAAAGAGAGAACAATGCTAGGAAGAAGAGCCAAAGTAAACGTAAGGATATGGGAAATGGACTGCTGTTTGCCAGGAGCACCACGCAGGCCACGATGACTGGATCACAGAATACAGTGAAGTGTAAAAAGATTGGAAAGCTCAGAAGGGGCCATGTTGTAAAACACTTTAAATGCCAAAAAGAAATGACTCTCCAAGGTCACCAATGATCTTTTTATTGCTAAATCTGATTTATTAAAAAAAATCTCAGTCCTTATCCTTATCCTTCCTGATCTCTGTCCATAGTAGGCTGGCTCCTGGATCTTCACGAGTTGTTTTCTCCTTGTTTGTCCACTTCCCAGTTTCCTTTGCTGGATTGTTCTCCCATGTCCCACCTGCTTTTCATAGGTATAGTTCTGCCTTGGGTTCTTTTTCTATATTCTTTCTTTTAGCGGGCTCATCAGTTTCTCTGGGTTCAATTAACATCTCTAGGCAGATGACCCCCAGACTGAAATATTCTGTTCTCATCAGATGAGACCCCTAACTACATCTCGGACCACATTACCAACTGCCCACCGAACATCTCCACGGAGATGTCCTATAAACAAACATCTTTGTTCAAAATAGAACTCATCATCTTTGTCCCCAAAGATCTTTGTAACTTTTCTGTTTGTGTAAAGGGGAATTACCTTCCTTCTTGTTACCCAGCTTCACAACCTCAGAGCCTTCTTTGCCTCTCCCCTCACTACATCTTTCCCATGTCTTGTGGATTCTATCTTCATATCCACTCTCATATCTGACTCTTTATCTCCACTCATAGCTACCACTCTGGTCTGTGCCCTCATCAATTTCTTCCTAGAATATTGCAACTGCCCACTAATTGGTCTCCCTACCTCCCATTTTTTCCTTCTGCTATTCACCCTCTATGCAGTGGACTGACTCCTAGGTCTGGAGTCAGGGAGACTCATCTTCCTGAGTTCAAATTTGGCCTCAGACATTTACTAGCTCTGTGACACTGGGAAATCATCTAACCTTGTGTGCCTCAGTTTCCTCATCTGTAAAATAATCTAGAGAAGGAAATGCCAAACCACTCTAGTATCTTTGCCAATAACACCTCATATGGGGTCACAAAGAGTTGGACGCAACTAAAACAACTGAACAACAAATGTATGTATCAATTTTGGTGGGTGCCATAATTTTGTGTCCAGTTTGCTTTTCAGATTGTCTAGATAAATGAATAAATGATCTGCCTTTTTTCTGGCTTATTGTCTACCTATAACATCTTGCAAATTTTAAATGTGGTAGTGCGGTATAAAGTTAGAGTCAGGAAGGTCTAAGTTTGAAGCCCCTCTCCGATTCTCCTAGAGAGCTGTGCGATCCTGGCTTAGGTTGCTGACTACTCTCAGCCTCAGTTTGCTCTTCTATAGAGTGGGGATAATAATATTACTCTCAACCAAAAGTATCATGAGGATCAAATGAAATAATATACATGGAACACTTTGCAAAAGATGAAACACCATATAAATGTGAATTATCATTTAAAAAACTGACATTGTTTTGCATGTAGGCATTCATTGTATATTAATTCTTACAAATTGCCTCAACTGAAATATTTTAAGCATGGAGATTTTTTTTCCTTAAGGACACTTTTCAGCTTATATCTGTGAAACTAAGAAGGTAATAACATTGGCCCAAGGACACAGACAATGCATAATGCCAATGGAGATGGGTAATGCTTCTCAGAGAAGATCATTAATCCTGACTCAGCCTAGGCAGCTGTCTCACAGTACGCACCAGATGCCTAATCTATATGTTGTATTGTATTGTAAAATGCTAAATAAATGCTAATTATTGGTGTTCTTGTTATTGCTACTGCTTTATGTATTTTAACAAAGCAATTTTGCATTTACTATGATTATGAATTAAAGCAAATTAATCTTGCATCCTAAGGGGAATTTATTGTGGAAAGTAAAATTTTAGAAATGGAAAACAGATAATTACATATTCACATACTATGGAGATTCCTCAAGTTCTAATCCAGTGCCTCATTCTTGGATAAAAGTGGCTTTGGGATCTCCAAGATTCTATTTGAAGAAAGTGTATTCTCTTAGCTTTACCAAAGTGGAAAGGCTTCAAGCACAGATCCAGGGAGGAGGACTGTGTTTACTCTTCAAGGACCAAGAAATCTAAATTCCAGGAGGCTTATCATCAGATTGACCATGGGATAATTTTTCAACCATGATAAATCTCAAAGATAATTATTAGGTCATGAAGGAGTTAAAATATGCCTTTGTGTAGGGAATCATTAACTTCCAACGGAATAAAATGACATCTCTGCTGTGTGTGTATGAGTGCGTACATACACACATACATACATGTATGTATATACACACATGTATGTATACAAATATGTGTGTGTATGGGTTTGTGTATATCTACATGTATATGTATGTACTACAGACGTACAGTATATGCTATATACCTATATATTGTATATATGTATTATACACAATCTATACTATGTATATGTAATATACAGACATATATACATATGGATATAGTTATCTAGATCTGTGATTTCAGAAACTTGGAATAAGATCATTCCCTTTATTTAGGTAGACTTGCCACTGTTTTACAACCTATCATCTTACAGAGCAGTCAAGGGATACTGAGAATTGACTTGCCCAGGGACACATAAACATTATTGTCAGAAGTACTGAATGAACCTAAGTCTTCCTCACTCCAAGATCAGTTGTCTATCCACTAGGCTACATTTCCTCTTAGATACACATTAGTAGGAATACTAGCACACACAAAGACAGACAAAAATATAGCTATATATGACAGACAAAAGGTTTGGTTTAGGTAGACTTCAATAATTCAGCATGGCAGCAAGGCATAGTAGATAGACCCTGGGCACTTAAACTCCTTGTGCCTCACTCAGTCTCATCATCTGTAAAAGACAGGGTTTGACTTGAGGTCACTAAATGGATGATCCAGTGAGGTCACAAGTATGTTTTGCATACTGCTGTCTGAAGTTATTCTGCATGTGGGAAATTCCAAAAATCATCTTCACTGTGGCGCTTTGGGTTTTGTATCCATCCAATGACTTAGGAGATGCCCAATTAACAGTCAGATGAAATGTGCAACACAGTAAGGGCTGACTGGGATCTTTCTAGTAAATAGCTTCTCTGGCAAGTCCCCAAATTGAACTTGGTTTTGCCTTTCCTTTTACAGACAATAATGATGTTGGGGGTTGAAGTCTAAGGTATTATATTTGATTTCCAAAGACGGAGAGAATATGCAGCCACTGATGCTACTGTCTCATTCTGAAAGCTGTAATTTCAAAGGAGGTGACCATTGTCTTGAAAGTCTCAGCATGTTTCAAAGCTCTGGTCACTCTGCATGACTCCTCTGAAACAGAGGACTTAATGTAGCTTTGCATTAAGGGGGGGAAACATAATTAGAGGTCTACAGAAGTCAGGAACCCCATTCTTGTCACTGATGAAATGTTAGCAATTACAACTTTAGTCTGAGTCAAATCACACCTCCTCGGGGAAGGTATGGGTGAGTACAGGTTCTCAGGACACATATTTTCTGTATTAAAATCTAGATTATCTAGGTTACATATGGATAGAGCACTCCCTGGAGTCAAGGAGACCTGAATTTAAATCTGAATTCAGATGCTTTACTACTTGTGTCACCCTGGGCAATCACTGAACCTCTGTCTGCCTCAGTTTCTTGTACAACATAGATAATAACAGCACTTACCTCCTAAGACTGTTGTAAGGAAAAGATAGTATTTTCAAAACACCTTGCAGACCTTAAAGTGTTACAGAAATGCTATTACTACTACTACTACTACTACTACTACTACTACTACTACTACTACTACTACTACTACTACTACTACTACTACTACTACTACTACTATGATGACTAAGCTGAAGTACTAACAACAAAGAAAAGGAGATGCCTGCCTTTTCTGGGGGGTAAGGGAGCTCCTAGTAAAGCAAGGGAAGGATATTAGTCTCATTAGGGAAACAGCAAAGAACAGAAATGCCCAGAAATCAGACACTAGTACCCTAATAGCATGACAAGATACAGTGACAAGTCATCACAATAGTTTGATATTATGTACTGGAACAGGCAGAAATATGTTAGGAGAGCTGCTATTGCTTCTATCTCAGAATTACCTCATAATTCTATGTATATATTGTCTTCTCCATAGAATATAAGCTACTTGAGAGAAGGGACAGTTTTATTTTTGTCTTTGTATCTCTAGTGCCTAGCACATGGGAGGTATTTAATAAATACTGAATGGTTGATTGGTCAAGTTAATATAAACTGACTGACTTCATGGTCAAGTTAATAGATAGTAGATGATTGACTGACTTAATGAACAAGTTGACATAAGCTGATGAAAGCATCTACAGCATTGCATGGCCCCAGAAACACTAGCCATGCTGCAAACATAACATAATGAATGGAATAGCTGAAAAGGTCATGCAGAAGAGAAGCAGGGGATAATTTATATGAACCGATGCAAAGAAAACCAGAAAAACAACATATACAACGACTATAAGAATGTAAAAGGAAAGAAAAATGACAAAATAAGCAAAACTGAATGCTTTGTAATTATAATGACCAACTTTGGTCCTGAAGATCACACCTCTCTACCTTCTTTATTGTGCGTTACTGTGGTTATTAGATGGCACAGTGGATGGAATGCCAGGCTAGGCATCAGAAAGATTCATCTTGCTGAGTTCAAATCCAGCCTCAGACACTCACTACCTCAGTGACCCTGGGTAAGTAATTTTACCTGTTTGCCATAGTTTCCTCATGTGTAACATAAGTTAGAGAAGGAAATGGCAAATCACTCCAGTACCTTTACCAAGAAAACCTAAAATGGGGTCCCAAAGAATCATACAAGTGTGAAAAATGATGGAATAACAAGAACAAAAAGTATGGATGTGGAACACTGCATATTGCTGGATTCCTTTGACATGTTGATTAGATTTTACTGCACTACTTTTTTTTCTCTTCAATTTAAAAAAAAATATTTTGTTATAAGCAAGTTGAGGAAGGTGGACATATTGGGAAATGGAAATGATAGAAAAACAAACAATACTAATTTTTAAAAAGAAAAAAATGCTAGTTGGCCAAGTTTTTTTTCCCCATAAAACGATGTATCTTGCTCTGAGTATGTTCAACAATTTCTAAATGGACCGTACCAGTTACTTCAGGGCCTCAGAATTGTAGATGCATTTAATAAATATTTACCATTGGTCATCCAATGGGGCCAGTCCGTAGTGTCTAGTGATAATATAATAATAATAATGAATGATTCCAAATCTTTTCTGAAAACAAAGAGCTGGTTACTTATGCAGACTACAGGCAATGCTGTTTATTTTTTTAATAACATTTCTAATGCCCATGTTTTGAGGTACTTGCTAGCCATCTTATTCTCAGGCTAATACTAAGAAGATGTCCAGATCTTATTATACTTTAATATTTTATTTTTACTTCCATTTATAAACTCCATGTACAGACTACACTGAGAGACAGCTGGCCATGTGTTTCCCTAAGATTACAGTACTCAAACTGATGAAGTCATTCAGCCTAAACCATCTGAGACCATAACAAGGAGCAATGTCTATCTGGTTTTACAACCAAGGGTCTGTTTCCCCTTCTTTGATACCGTTTACTCCATTTCAATTTTCTGTCTCTTTGAAAAGGGTGCGGAAAGGAATTTAGTGCTCCATGAGCTCAGTTTGAAGGTTAAGTCACAGAGAATTTTAAACCCCAAATGGTAGTTGGAAAACTTGGCATTCAAGCTGCACTTGGAATTGATGTTGTTTGGTAGTAGGTGTGGCTTTTTCTCATATACACTGCCATCACACACACACACACTCTTTTGTTCCAAGACTTTCATAGCAGCATTTGACACAATTGCAAAAAAACTGGAAGCAACCTAAAAGTTCAAGAGGAGAGAAATCCTTAAATATTTTGTGATACATTGGGTAATGAAACATTAGAAAGAAACATGTAAATGGATGGAACAACAGCAAAAAAACCAGCTGAAACTATGAACCATAAAATAACAATGCCAAACTTTTGCCCCCAAGAAGAGCAGCATCTCTCTACCTTCTTTGCAGAGCAAGAGGGTTATGGGGATGGAATGTTGTATATACTATTGAGCATTACTCTTTTTGTTTATTCCTTATTTACTCTTTATTATAAAGGGTGACTCTTTGTGAAAGGGGCAAGAGAGGATATACTAGGAAATGAAGGAGATGTGAAAATAAACGACAGCAGTACAAATTAACTTTATAAAAAGGTAAGGAGGGATGCAACACAAAATGGTTAGAAATTACAATGTAGTTTAATGCTTTTTGCTGCCCACTATGCCCCAACCCCCATTTCTTTTTAAAATTCAAGAGCATAATGGAAGGATCATTCTCCTTACATCACTGGTATGGTCCTGAGGACCACAAGATCTCCCAGGGGCCTCCCAAAGTTTCTGCACTATACTCGGGAAAGCCCCATGCTATCCCACACTATCATCATCAACTCTTAAATGAGAGCATGCAATAAGGCAAGGAGCACCTTCCATTTTTAATTCTAAAGTAGCCAACCTAGAAGCTTCAAGTCCAACTGAAAAGAAGTGAAAACATTTTAAAGGTCTTCAGTTTTAGCAAAGGGAGGCCAAAGCAAAAATGACACTCATATCATGTCAGTGGCCTGAAGACACTTAGCATTGTTTTTCTTAGCGGGCTGGCCATATTTTCTGATGGATTGCATTGTCTGTTACCAGAGGCAAATCCAGTTAATTGAGTCTATGACACTAACCAGGGGCCACCTATTTCATGCCTAAGGTGAAATAGGTGAATCTCCATTCCCTTACTGTGGCTTGTTCAGGTATGTTGAAACTCTAAAGCATTAACCTGTTGCTTTTGGTTGTTAAAACTTAAAAAGGGAGGGCATAGGTCAGCCTTTTCACCAAAGGAAAAAAAAAGAGAAGAAAAAGAAGAAGAAAATCTCACTGAGGTGTTAGAGATTAGCAGATCAGAGCCCCCAAGACTTGGAGTGGGAGCAGAGCTGCCCGCTAATGTCCCACCTCTGCCTCTTAGAATTCTCTTCTCAAGGGCCACCTCCTACACTCCACCCCTCTGGCTCCCCCAGCTATTAGCATTCCCTCCCAGAAAACCAATGCTTAATATTTGTTTATATTTTGTACTGATTTATTTGTTAATGTGCCTTCCTCAGGAAAACATGAGCTTCTTGAGGGCAAGGGCTGATTTCTGCCTTTTCAGAAGCTAGCACAGAATCTGGCACATAGTAGGTGTTTCATGAATGCTTGCTAAGTCAAACCAAATTAAATCATGCTGATTGGATCAACTGCAAATTCCTAATATCTAAGTGATCATTTACTCTCTTATTTTCATTCTCTCCTTCTCTAACGGCTGCCTCTTTTAAGTCAATCTCAGTGAGCTTCCTCTATTCTAAAGAAAAAAAAACTAAATTTTTTTTAAATAGCCTAGCATTCACTTGACATGAGCACCTGAATCTTCAAGCTCACATCCTCATTCCTTTCACTGACAAACTTCCAGAAAGAGCGGTTTGCACTTGCTGCCCCAATTCTTCAAGATTCACTCTTTGAACCCTATATAATCTATTGGATTCCATTCCCACCACTCTACTAAAAACTACTATCTCCCAGATCACCCCTGTCCTAATTGTTAAATTTAATCCCTTTTCTAAAAGAAATCTTTATCTTTCATGATCTTTCTGTAACAACTGCCACTACCTTCTTGTGGATACCCTCTCAGTTTCTGTGACAATGCTTTCTTCTGGTTCTCTTCCTGCCTAGTTGGACTGATCTGCCCAGTTGCCCACCTTGTCCTAGCACCCAGGTCTGCCAGCTCTCAGTTCGGTGTTATTCCACTATCTTCCACTGGATCCAATGAGCCATGAGGAGCATTTTACAAACCTTAAAGTGCCATGTAAATGCTAGTTAGTATTTTTATTTTTTAATAATGCTCCAGACTGGATGAAAGCAAGATCAAGTCACATAAAATTTATGAGATCTGTCAGAAAAGAAACTTGAAGGAAAAACTCCATAAATTCCATGAAAACTCTGCAAAATAATAAAGAACGGGGGGCAGCACAGGGTATGACAGCTTTGTATAGATTCCTAGTTAGTATTCCACATAATGAACAGAAGATGTTTTGGATTATAATGTAAAGGCAGGACTACAATCAAGGAAAGTGAAAGTTACGTCTGGAACAACCTCTTGTCTCATGCAGGTTCAGCCAAGATGTGACCATGGTGGTCCTCCACTAGCATTCCTTCATCTACTATTTCCATCAGTTCTTTTTGTAACACTAACACCTACAATGTATTAAGACAACGCTCTGCAGGGATGTTTGCTTATTTCCTTCCACTGACTAAAACCTGGCTCAGAGGCCTCATGCTGGTCACCTGGGAGACAGATAGAAAGACTATGGCTGCCTTACTCTGGCTTCTTAAGTACCATTCCCAGTACATGGGGAATAACAAGAAGGTATAGGTATAGCATGGAATACTTAATGAATAAGAGCCAGATTCACTGAAGGGACTGCACCAGGTGGTGCACTTAACTCCTCAGCAGAATTTGTTTTCATCTTGAGTTACTTCATTTCCTCTTTGTTAGCATGTCTGCAATACATTTAATTCCATTTTATTCAATGGATCTGTGGGTTCAGACTGATTGCTTGACAATGACAGAGGAAATGATACCCCCAAGTGTACCCTCCTCTCTAGAGGAGCATCAAATAGTTGAAGGAACCCTGAAACTACCCAGGCGGCTCTCAATTATGGGCTTGCGGAGAACATATCCTACATTCCCTCCATGACTGGCAACTTAATGATAAACTGTCTTTTACAGTTTTCTATTTCTTGTGCTGTCTTGTCTCCCAGACGACATTCTAAGATGTTTTCTTCCTTATCTCCCCCACTGTGTCCATTACAGTATACAATCAATAACTGTTGTTCAGTAACTATTTGTTGAAAGACATCTTGATTATTCACCTTTTGGACTGGCTTGCTTCTTTTATGTTTCCTTTTTTTTTTTTTTTTTACTCCCTAGTTGACACCAGTGGGACAGCTAGATGGCACAGTGAATAAAGTGCCAGGCCTGGAGTTTGGAAGATTCATCTTCCAGAATTCAACTCTGGCCTCAGACACTTACCAGCTGTGTGACCTTGGGCAATTCACTTACCTCTCTTTGCCTCAGTTTCTTCATCTGTACAATGAGCCAGAGAAGAAAATGGCAAACCACTCCAATATCTCTGCCAAGAAACTCCAAATGCAGTCAAGAAGAATTGGACATGACTGAAAAATGACTAACAAAACAAGCTTGTACTGGCACACTCCGAGCCACTTTCATTTCCTTCTATGAACATAATGAATGGAAATATGAATTACAGTGACCTCTTGATTAGTCATTTTGTAAATTACCCTGATCAACTATTAATCCAAGGTTGGTTTCCCCTTGGTAGCCGGCTGCTAAGAAGCTAGTTCCTCCTCCCTTAACTTAGTATGAGCTCGTGACTTCATTGATATAGGGAAATGCTGGTGGGGAAACTTTACTACTGCAGATCAGCAACCCCTGGGAAACTGATAGAATATGTCAGAAAACAAGAACTGAACTCAGTCTTCTGAACTCTGAGGCTGGCCCTCTTTCTACTATACCACATTGCTTCTCTTCTGTTTTTAAAAGGAATAAATTATTTTTGCTTGCCTAAACAAAAGGAAATAGGGCTTTCAAAGCCCTTCCCTACCTGGTCCCCTCTTGCCTTTTTGGTCTTCTTATACTTTACTTCCCTCTATGTACTCTGTGACTCAGTGAAACTGGTCTCCTCATTGTTCCTCAAATGATAAACTCCATCTGCAAGCTATGAGCATTTTCACTGGTTGTCCTCCATATCTCAAATTCTCTCCCTCCATCTCTGCCTCTTGCCTTTCCTAGTTTCCTTCAAGTCTCAAGTAAAAGCCTATCTTTTATAAGGAGTCCTTATTGATTCTCCTTTAATACTAGTGCATTCTCTTTGCTAATTATCTCCAATTTGTCCTAAATAAATATTGTTTATATAGAGTTATTTTCAGGATATCTCCAGCATTAGACTTCGAACTTCTCAGGAGAAAGGACTATCTTTTGCTTTATATCCCCAGGCCTTAGCACATTGCCTGGCACACAGTATTTGTTTAATAAACAGTGTTTTGACTAACAGGAAAATAAAAATGCTACAAATGTATGTATGTGTGTGTGTGTATGTGTATAAATATATATATATATATATATATATATATATATATATATATATATATATATATATATATATAATTTATATACAACCACACCACTCCACACATACTGCATTGTAAAACCAGAGAAAGGACTCCTGGTTTGCCTAACCTCCAGCTCTCCTTTATCATTATGTTATTCTAAGTAATAATTTTTAAGGACATAGTCACTATATAAAGTGAGATACAATTTCTTTAAAAATTAAATACATACTGAATTTCTGTAAATACACGGATATTTTCTCACTGATTTACATGGAGGTACCAAAGATATTGCATCATCATTGGGTTATTCCTTTCCAGTTAACCACCAGTCTAAATTATTCCAGCCCTCTGCCTCTCTTGTTAAGAAAGACTATTTTGTTCCTAGAAGAAATGTCATTGGAAAGAGTTCTTCCCCCAGTGAATCTTTTGTGCAGTAGAGTCCTTTAGTCATGCAAATCATCTCCCTTAATTTCTTTCTTCTGTAAACTGGGCTTCCTTATGTCAGCTTTTCTTGGTTGCATGATCTTATTAGCCTAAATAAACCATAACTAGGAAGGAAGATTGCTGTTCTGGTGAAGGCAAGTTATAGGATATATTCAAGACCCCCCAAAATAATGACTTAATTTTTCACATCCTCCTTTCTCCTCATTAGTATGGATAACCAAGAGCTATGTGGGTATTTGGCATCTGGGGCAATTGACAACTGAAGCTATTTAAGTATTTTATTTAAAAATCATTTAATGATGATTTAAGGTTTTGGGGGGGTGTTTCTATTTTTGTGTACAATCAATAGGACTCTTTTTTTCTCATCCTGAGCATAATACAAACTTAGCCACCTCCTTCCCAAAGCACTTAAAAAGTTACCATGCTAGACCACTAGGAAGAAGGCGTGATGGTAGGGTGACTTATGACCAAGGACACTGAGAACAATGCTTAGACTTAGTAAAAGCACCCTGGGATATCTAATGCCCATGCTGAGAGAAAATCTGCTTATCACAGACCAAGCCTGTCTTTGATGTGTTATCAAGCTGCTCTGCTGCTCCAAAAATCAGCATTTTTCAAAATGCGTTCAGTGCAATATTCCAAAGGATAGAGTTGAAGACAGAAAAACAACTTTACGTAAAATGCTTGGATTTGACTGGGCCTAAAATATTCTCTATTTACTTCCTTCCCTCTTCCCCCCAAATTAATGGACAGCAGATGCTGGAAAGTAAACTCTCGAATAACTTTGTACAAAAAAAAATAAAGTATTTGTAAGAATAAAAGTTATTGTCCAGTAGAAAGATAAGTGGTCAGAAGTGATGAACAGATTTTTTTTTCTCATAAAGAAAAGCAAGCTATCAATGACTATATGAAAGAAAGCTTCAAATCATTAACAATAAGAGAAATAAAAATTTTTAAAAGGTGGAGCTTTCGTCTTACACTCACCAGAGGGGGAAAGATGACAAGATGAAAATGATAAATATTGCAAGACATGGATGAAGACAAATACCGTTATGTAGCTCAACAATTCTGGAAAACAATTTAGAATTACACTAAAATGCCACTTACATGGGCATATTCTCTGATCCAGTAACACCACTACTAGGCATATATCTCCAAGGAGTTCAAAAAGAATAAGAAGGTCTCATATGTATTACACCCACGTGCACACATACACGCATGCATACATCTATACACACATACACACACCAGTATTCTTTTCTGATAAAAATAAACACCCATTAATGGAGGAATGGCTGAAGAAATTGTGGTGTGAGAATGAAATAGGATATTATTGTACCATAATAAACTTCAAATACAAAGAATTCAGAGAACCTTGGGAAGGGCTCTTTGAGCTCAGGCACATCAATGTAACACAACCAGGAAACAGTTAACATAATACCCACAATAGTATAATGAAAGTAACATTCGTTTCTTCAGAGAAAGGCCACTGAAGAAAGCTGTTACAATGTACAGAAAAGAACAGAAGGAAATCAGTAGGAAATACAGATAGGACCGCTCTGATAACATGTTCAGTTTGTTGCGGGGAAGAAGAAGCAAGCTGTATGTAGCACAAACGAACTCACAGCTCCTTGTGAAGTTATTTTTCTGCTTTGCTTTGTACAAGGTAAGGCTTTGGCATTATGCAAGTTCTCAGATTCCCCATATTTGATAATAATGACTCAGCAATACATCTCACTAACTCTAAAATCAACCCCACCTGGTAACCATAGACGAGCCTCCAGCCATTACTCGGTCCTGAAAATGATGAATCTCATTTTCTATTCTCCAAGCAGAGCATTAACACCGATATGATTTGGGGGCTTTCCACTGAGTTACCTACTTCGTCATGGTTGCTCTACAAACTGTCTACTTTAATTAATGTAACCGATACCTTCGGATGGCCACTGTGAGAGCCTCTGGTGAGCTAGCACAAGGACAAATGACCTCCTGTCGTAAGCCTTTACTTTGGAAGACATTGAGAAATGCATCACAAGAAGAAATAGACCCTGGAGTGGAAAAAAATTCAAAGAAAGAAAAAAAATCAGACCACTGAAGTAATATGATTTATATATTAAAATATGTCATGATATAGGACTTTAAGATGGTGAGATTGAGATACAAAAGGAATCAAGTAAGGAAAAAATGCCCCCTCTCAATAACACTGTACTATGTATTTGGCAGTAAGAAATAATATCTTTTCAAAATTCAACAATAAAAGGGACCATGACTCATGGATTGAAAAGCAGACTGTTTCCATCTATATCCTCATCATATTTTTACTGCTCAACATATTTTCATTTTTTGTTAAGGAATTGGCCTGGCAATTTTAATAAGCACATTATAAGGGAGGAGCAGATCTGAACCAATGCCTCTTCCAAATTATATGGAGAAAATATTCCTTAAAACATTTATTAATGTAGGTTTTATTATGTGGGTTTTATTTACATATAAAGCATCCAATTGTACTTATTGAACTTATAACTTAGTTTTCCTTTGGGACGTCTGAGGCCATTCCCAGATGTAAAACTTGGACTCTCCATCTACACACCTCTAAATCTAAATCTCTCAGTGTCTTCTCCTCTCTTTTCCTTTCCTCTAACATGAGAGGAAAAGATGATCCTCCTTGCAGAAGTTCATGTTTCTCTCTTTACCTAAAGTGCCATTCTCTTCTGCCTCCTCCATGATCCTGCCCCAGCAATCAGAACTGTTTTCTCATGAATCTTCATTTTCTACCAATTAGTTCTTTTTCCTATGGTTTAAAAAGTTGCTCCATTCTCCTCTATATTTCAAACAAAACAATTACAAACCCTTTCTTTGACTTTAAAATTCAACCTAGGCTACTGTCCTTTCTCTCTTTTTCTTAAGTGACTATTTCTGGAAAGAACAGAAGTTTGCACTCACAGCGTCCGCTTCACAATCAGCCATTCAGCCTTGCAATGTGATTTCTGTGTCCACCATTCTAGAAAGAGTTCCTTACAAGGTCACTAACGAGTTCATCACTAAAACCAAAGGCTTTGCTTTTTCCTCCGATCTCATTCTCATTCTCCTGTTCTCCTAGCAGCATTTTACATAGTTTTTCCTTCCCTTCTTCCTTATATCATTTCCAAACTTGGATAACATGGCAGTCTTGTGGTTTTCCTCCCATTTTTCTGACCATTCCTTCTCTGACTTCTTTTCTGGTTTATCAGTCTCTCCCTTCCTTTAAAGATGGTGTCCGAGGTTTTATCCTTAGCCATCTTCTCGCTAGATACTGTCTCCCCAGGTAATTATAATCACTCTGATGGCTTACATTTTTACTCCTATGCATATGATTTCTAGATATATATCTCTACCTTTAATCTCTCTCCAGAGTTCCAATTCTATTTTTTCATCTGCCAGCTGGATATCTCAGGGATATCTCAAAATAACATATCTAAAACTCTTCAATTTCTCCATTAAACTTTCACTTCTCTATTTTTGCTAATGTTGATTTTGTTGACTATCATCCCCTGATCAGTCAAAATTATAACCATGAAGTTATCTTTGTCTCTTCCTTCTTTCTCCCTGCTTTAATCCAATTAATTGCCATGTCCTGTAATGTGTACCTTAGAAATATCATATTTCTTACATTTATGCCTTCTCTCCTATTCCCAACATAGCCATCCTAGTTCAAGTGCCTATCTTATTATTTAGACTAGCTTGATAATTTCTAAGTGGTCTTGCTGGCTCCAGACTATTCTCTAATCAAACTTTAATATAGCTCCCCAAATAATCTTAATATATTCCTTTGATTATATTATTCCTCTACAAAAAAAAAATACTGAAAAACTTCCTATTGCTTAGCTATTAATACATAAATTTCCAAGCTTGGCATTCAAGCTCTCTATAATCCACTTTTGTCTTCTTGTTCCAGTCTTTTTTTCACACCATTTACATTCATATACTCTCTCTTCAGTCAAACTAAATTATTCTCCATATATCTCCCTATTTCTGTACAGCCCTCTTCTATCTCTTTGCTTTCTTTATTAAGAATGCGCTCATGATGGACTCTTCATTTCTACCGCCTCCATCTTCTGAAACCCTTCCCTTCCTTCAAAGTGCGACTGAGACACTAGCACTTCCCATTAAGTCATTCCTTACTTAGCTCCATAACTGAAAGTGATTTTTCCTCCCGCAGATTTCTCATAGCACATTGCTTGGATCTTTATCTTACCCTCTTCAGTCTCCCTGTGAGATAATTCACAATTAATAATGTACATGTCTTGTACCTCCTTCCATTTAAGAGTCTTGAAAGCATTTGTGTCTTGCATAAGAGTACAAAACTTTGTTTTAATTTTTATATGTTGTTTTCAAAGTTAAAAAAAATTAGTTTATTATAGATTATGTTATGGAGGCAAAGTATGTGGCAGATTTGTTCAAAAAAAATTTCAAAACAATTTGCTTCCCAAGAAACCTTGCAATGCAATTCTGGTTAGTATTTGGAAGCTTTGTTTCTTAACCAGCTAAGGACTAAAGACTCCAAACAACACTGAGAGTGGCACAGACCACAGAATGGGAGCCTCTCTACTGCAGGCTTTGTTTTTGAGGGAAGGATTTGAACACGTTACATACAGGGGTTTGCTCCATCAGCAACTATCAGCATACGGAGAGACGAGAGGTTGATATCTCTTTGATCACGATGTGCAACTAGTGCCCAATGCATGTCCCTGGATTTGACACAAGCCACTTTGGCTGAAAAAAAAGCAAAAGGAAACAAATATTAATGAAAAAGTAGGAAGCTGACCTGGATGAGATCACATGTTCCAAAAATGGAAAGGCAGAGGACGGGGTATTATGACTAACTGTGGAATAGTAATTATTGACTGAACAGAAATTCTGTTGTAATCAAACTGACATCTTCTGGTGACATCTCTGACTGAACTGAAGCTCGCAGGTCCTTACCTTTGTATTGGCAGACCTTCTGTATCCAGGAAAGGGGGTTCACTTTCATTAAGGAATATGGGATACTGATCACATGCATCATATTCATGACACTCTGTAATAAAAATGAAACAAATTCAAATGGGAATGCAAACATGCTGTCTTCAAAACATCAACAACTAGAGAAGATCTCGCCATATTGGCAGGATAAAGGAAAAAGAATTTTTGTAGGAAGGACAATTTAAGCACCTGGTAAGAAATTTACCTTGTAGTGAGTTCCCAACTACTAGCTGGAAAGAACCTTAGAAGTCAATTAATTCAATTCCCATAATTTGTAGATGAGGAAGTTGGGTTCCCCAAAGTGCTGATGAAAATCTCATTTAGGCATTCTCTGATCCAACCTGTTAAAGCTGCAACAATCTTCAAAACAAGGGCTTATATAAGGTCAACAACACAGGTGGTGGAGTCAGAATATGAACCTGGGACCTTTGACTCCAAATTCTATGTTTGTCAACTCTGCTATGCTCAAGATTTTTGAGCCACAAGCTTTCCGCACAGTAAACATCTTGTTGATTCCTCTAGAGGCTCTGAGACCATCTATGAACATCTTTTTGTTAATCCCTTTAGATACTCTTGGGACTGAAAAAGAACGAAAAAGTAATCTGGTCTTTTATGCCTCAGGTCTAACTCAAGTTCTTCTTGATGGTATTTAAGCCCCATTCTTTTTTCCTCCTTTAGTAGAAGAGGTCATCATCCTTTTTATAATATAGCCTTTCACATACTTGAAGCTTGATCTTCTCTACCTTTATCTAATAAGCTCTATTTCTCAAACCCCCTAAGCATTCTGGCATTATGAATTTAATAAAATATAACCCTAAGGAACGGAGGGAAAGTGGGAGGTTTACTTTAATCATCCTGTTCTCCAATCAGTTTTGTCAGGGAATGCATGGTCTTACATATAGTGTGAGGGAAAAGAGGAAAGGAGGGAGGGAAGGAAGAAAGGAGGGAGGGAATGGGGGAGGAGGAGAGAGGGAGGGAGGGGGAGGAAGGGAGGGGATGAAGAAGGAAGGGAGGGAGGAACGGCAGGAGGGAGGGAGAGAGGGAGAAAGTGAGAGGGGAGAATTTTCCTTATGGTAAACTGAAGTCAATTGACTATGGCTGTAAGTCACAAAAGTTAGTGCCCGGCTTCACTAAGGAGTATTTCTTCACTGGGAGTTCTCCATACTAATGAAATGCCATATGAAAATTCCAAAAAGAAATGAAGACTAAAGGAACAGACTTGTTTTTAAATAAAATATTTAACTGTTTACTACACAGCAGACTCTTTTACCTACACCAGTGGAATTAGACAACAGATGTGAATAGTATGAAACAGTATATAATTCCCCCAAAATCTGTGTTTTGCTATAAGATGTTATTTTCTTCTTTTTATCTGAATATGCATGAGCCATATTGGGAAAATTCATAGCTCTTAAAATAATAAAGCTGCGTTGTGACCATATTATGGAAAACCAACACAGGGAAAAAACCAACATGTGTAGAGTCTATCCAAAAAGTCTTAGTGTAGTTTTAAGCTTATTTTGGAATACAATATATATTGAATATACACAAATATACAGGTACAAATATATATGAATAGACATATAAATATATATGCATATTTGTGTGTATATATATGTATGTATGAATGCATGTGTATATATCTATGTTTAGCTACATCTATCCATATATGTTTATTTATATACACATACTGCTTACAATGTGCAAGGCACTGATAACCAACTGGAGAGATGTCCTATTTCACTATTCAGTTTCCCAGCTTTCTAACTGAACCCTTTTTTGTTCCCCATGCTGAGAATGAATTCCCCTTTCAAAGAGATGCGAAGTACCAGCCTAAGGAAGACTCCCCCTACCAGAGGAAAGGTAATTCAGAAGGGATTTCAAACTTCTTTCCTTCCAGCTCCTGCTAGGCTATCATTCAGAGTAATAATCAACAGAGGCAGTGACGGACTTCAGCCAAGCAGGTAAAATGTCACAAAGATATTAAACCCAAATAAAGCATAATGTGGACCACAAAAACAACGTAACCATATGATCTTAGCCAAGTCATCTGCCCTTCGGGGCCTCAGCTTCCTCAAATGTTAAATTAAGAGCATTAACAACCTTGTAGCTGTAAGGTTCCTTGCAGCTCTGATATTGCCTGGTTCTTTTATTTATGTGGCATTTTTAGTTTCATAAGATCATAGGATCAAAGATACAGAATTGGAAAGGGCTTAGAGATCATTCAGTACAACCACCTTATTTTTACAGATGAGGAAACTGAGGCTGATAGAAGTTAAGTGACTTCTCCAGGGTCACAGCTAATTAAGTGCCTGAGGCAATATTTGAATTCAGGTCTTCTTGAATCTAAACCTAGAATTTTCTCTACTGTGCCATGTAACTGCCTCATTACAAAGGTTTTACCTATTATCCCAATGGATCATCAAAAACTGGTAGTATGTTAATTTCCTCATGTATAAAATGAGGATAATGAAACTCAGAAAAGATGACCCATCCAAGGACCCACAGAAAATCATCTATATACAGGGTGTTCCAAATATTAGGGTATCCCTAAGACTTTGGGGACAGTTAGTATAATGAAGAATTGAAAGCAATATTCATGTAAAACAGTGGGCTATTTTCATTATCCTGCTAAATCTTATTAGCTAATGTTATAGCCAAGGAGAAATACAGCATGTTAATAAAGAAGTAAGCTAAGGCTGGTTTTGGCACCTGCATAATACAATGATATAATATGATAAAATAACATGTGGCAATTACAGAGGGCTTCGAGATTTGCAAAGAATTTTACAAGCACTTTCTTATTTGAGCCTCATAGAGGGAGATAGTGAAGTAGATAGTTCATATATCATCTCCATTTTTCAGAAGAGGAAACAGACTTGGAGAGGTTTGTGTGAGCACAAAGACACAGACACACACAGACACACAGACACACGCACGCACGCACACATGCACAGAGCTGGTGTCTGAAGTGGGATTCATACTCCTAACCTTTAGTCCAGTACAATCCCTGCTCTGCCTGTCACTATTAGCATCAATTCTGCTTGGACGCCTTGGACAATGAACTTCACCCTGTGGTTCTATTCACCCTTTACTCTTCATAGAACAATTCTAAAAATGTTGGGGGTGGGTAGAAGGAAGTGAAAATTCTTCTATGCAGTGATTGCTGGGTGGTTGTGCTAAACATGTTTTTAAAAGCTACCAGCTAAACAAACAAATGGGCTTATTTCTCTCCCAACATGCTTTCAATTCTGAAATTGTCCATAATAATAAGATACATATTTCTGTTCAACTCATGCTGAGTTTTCATTGGAAAATAGGGTAATTAAGTGCTAGGCATTTTTTCTTCCTTTTCCCCTCCCTTCATCATCATGGAACACTGGATCCCCAACATTCATAAAGATAGAATCTTTCTTTTAAATATGCACAAAGGAAGAGTCAAGGAAAGTTTATCCAAAACAGATTCATGGGCAAAAAAGCAGAATATAAGATCTGACGCTGAGCGAAAGGAGCAGAGCCAGGAGAACTTTGTGCACAGCAATGACCACAGTGTGCGAGAGTTTTTTCTGGTAGACTTGGAACTTTGTAATAACACAAGAACTTACTGAGAAAAAAAAAAATCCCAATGTTGGTCTTCTAAGGCAAAATGCCTTCCACACTCAGAGAAAGAAATATGGAAGTCATTCGCAGAATGTAGCAGATCATGTTTGTGTGTGGGTGGGTTTTAGTGTATTATGTTTTGTTTTGTTACATGATTTCTTCCATTTATTTTAGTGCGACTACATAGCATGACTACAGTGAAAATGTGCTCAATAGGAAAGTATATGTAGAACCTATACAGAATTGTATGCTGTCATGGGGAGGGAGGGGGGTGGGGGGGATAAAATCTTAATTTTAAGGAAGTGATTGTAGAACATTAAAAAAAATAAAATAAAAATTAAAAAAAAAAAAGAAAGCAGAATATAAACAAGCAATACATGACATTACTTCCTGCTTTGAAAAACAGATCGGGGGGGAGGCAGGGAGGAGGGGGAGAAGAGAACATTCATTTGTTGAACGAGAAATGACTATAAGAAAGGCTCTCATCAGCAGCTGTAATCTCAGTATGTGGGGCAGTGACTAAAATCTATTGCCACTGTAACCAGCTTGGTTTTCTTGCCTGGTAAGGAGATGAACTAGCTGACAATACAAGTTTTGTTTTCCTTGAAAAGGCAATAATGATCTCTTCTTAAAAATGTGAAGGAAAGTATGTTATCATGAACCCAAGTACAAGCCAGCATCCTCCTGATTCTAAGAACCTCGAGGAGTCACATTTGTAAATACGTACAGTCTGAGACTGGGGTAGGACAGGGGAAAGCAGGGACATGCAGGGGGTGGTCACATACTCACCGTCAGGATCCCATGCCAGAGGCCAACATCCTTCTTGAAATCTAATACATTCACAATTGTTTCAGCTGTTCAACCAAAATACCAAAAACATATTACTTATTATAGCCCAGCACAGACAGAGGCAAAAGCAACTTAAAACCAAAAGGTAAATATGAGTGACAGAGTAACGTTATTTCAGTTTACTTTCACAGAATGTCTAATGCTCCCAAATAGATTCTTAAAAAACAAAACATCCTTTATCTTTCTAGAACCCTTGCCTCCACAGAAAAGGCTAAATCAAAGGGTTTTATACTAGCAGGCTTTGGACTGGTGCAGCTATGAATAAAGAGTGTAGGGGATAAAATGGAAAGATGGGGGCAAGGTGGGATGTGTTAGAGAAGACAATAATAGGAATTTTCTTCCTCCCCATTAAATATTATAGAACAGCAGGTTCCCCAAAATTCATAAACACTGAATCATATTTATAAGAAAAATAGACATCACGGAAAAAAGAGGAAAGTTTGTCCAAAAGAGATTCATGGGAAAGGGAACAGTACTGTGTAGTACTGTACAAGCAGTAGATAACATTATTTCCTGGTTTGGAAAACTAACAGCAAGAGAAAAACCAAAAGAACCGAACATATCCAAAGTACAAAACTGTATGTGGGTGGGCAGCAGAAATGGTGTTTGGAAACTTAGATGTTTTATTTTCCAGCTATCATTAAAACATAGAGAAGATGAGAGATAGGGCTATTAATAATCTGCTAGTAAAAACAGTTAGTGATCAACCAAAAAAACCCAAACTTTTAAGTGCTTGCTATATACCAGGTACCATCCTATGTCCTGAGAAGACAAATGTCAAAGTGAGACAGTCATCCTTACATTCTACTTAAGGACTATAATGCATTTACAGATAAGTAGATGGAGAATAAATACACAGTGATGGGGGGAGGTACTGGTAACTAGAGCAATCAGAAAAGGCCTTTGGAAGAAGTGGTGCATGAGCTTAGCCTTCAAGGGAGTTAGGGATGCTAGGAAGCAGAGATGTGAAAAGGGACAGCATTCCTGACATAAGGTAGAGACGATACAAAGGTACGGGGACAGGAGAGGTCATGTCTTGTAAAGAGAAGAGTGCAGAGTGTCTACTCTTCTTCCCTTGAAGAGTATTATATCACAGCCTAGGAAGGGAGCCTATAAGCATATTTTAAAACGCCCAAAAGAAGAGTTTATTTATCCTGAAGGAAATGGGCAACACTTGGTAGTGGGCACCACCACTGGTGCTCTGGAATCATTAAGCCTTTCAGAGTGCTGATTTATGCAACGTGAGGAAGGAAACAAATTTTTCGCACATGGCCAATGTGGGAATTTTTTGGCTTGACTGCATGCATTTGTTACACAGGTTTTGTCTTCTTTTTTCATTTTGGATAAGGGGGGAGAATGTGGGAGTGAAAATTAAGGCTTTTTAATTGAAAAGAAATAAAAGTACAATTTTTTTTCTAAAAAAGAAATAATCTAATACACTAATTTTGTTTTATAGATAAGGAAAAAGCAAGTGACTTGCCCAAGTAGTAGTAAGTGTCAGGAGTGGCTTCCCAATCCAATGCTTTTTCCCCTTTACCATACTGCTGCCCCCTATCTGCATTCATCCTTTCACCTTTCCCGGATTCGCCCATGGAAGCCAATTCAGGAATGCAACTATTGAATTCCTGAGATCACATTTGGCAAGAATCTGAATCTATCTGAGACTGATTCGAGCAAAAGCAAGCAAATCTCTCCCAGATACACCAAGAGTCAAGTAGAAAGCCATAACCCCAGGCCCAGGGAAGCCACAGCTTTGCAGGAATGTACTGCGATGCAGATCGGTACCTTCAGTGTAGCCACACGCCTGGGTGAGGGCTTGACAATGCGTGAGCAGTGCAATTCTTGTCACAGTCACCCCGAGCACACTTCCATCTTTACATGTTTTATACTAAAATAGAAAAAAAACCAAAGGCAAGATTCAAGAATGTGCCTGGCAGAGTTGTGTTAGGAAACAATAGTAATTAGATTTATCTCACAGCCATTTCCAACACTAAGTGCTCCTTGCTCATGAAACTTAAAAACGATCATAAGTACACATGATCAGATACCCCAAATATCCATCCAGTCCAATGGGAATGGATCACATCTGACTTACCTCAATATAAGCAGTGTCATTGTTTGCATCCTTGATGTGAGGGAACCAATCCCGAGGAGGTTTAGAAAGGTGCTTAGACTCTGTGACGAACCATAAGAGCTTTGGCCAACCTTGGGAATAAATGACAAACATCTTTTTGGTTGGCACTCACCCGCAAATGAGTACAGAATTTTTTTTAAAACCTTGGAAAGGATTTTTCTGTTGGTATGTTACTCTTCAAAGAATATTTCAAACTACCCTAAGCATATTAAATTCAATTTTAAAAAAACCCTCAGTACCTACTATGGACCAAGTAGTGTCCTAGGCTCTAGGGATGTGAAAGCAAAAATGAAATAGTCTCAATACACATGTGTATATGCATACCAGTGTGTGTCTGTATATACATACATGTGTATGCATATGCATATATGCATGTATATATGCATGTTTGTGTATGCATGCATACATGTGTGTAATATGTATGCTTAATATTTAATCATTAGGGTACCCGTTATTTGCATACAATTTATCACTATAAATACATGTGTGTGCTACAAATATCAATATATACATACAACATGTATACACACACAAATACAAAGTAACTTTGTAAGGGGAAGAGGGAAGCACTAAAAACAAAGGGAATGAAGAAAAGTTCTTGAAGGAAGTGAACCTTAAGCTGAGCCTTCAGGAGACCTAAGGATTCCAAAAGAAAGGGAAAGATAGAAAGAGAGCACATTCCAGCCACAGTGGGACAAAAGCATGGAGTTGGGAGATGGGATGTCTAGGATGGGGAACAGAAAGTAGGTTAGTTTCTCCATAACTCAGAACACCTAAGGCAGAGTAATGTGAAAATAGTCTGGAAACACAAGTTGGTGTGAAGACCTTTAAGTGATGAATGGAGAAGTTTGTCCTTTATCATAAAGAAAAGACCCTCCAAACTTCTAAAGCAGGAAAGTAAGAGGGAGAGGTAAGTGTTCTGACTGGTCAGCCAATGAGACTCTTTACATGCTGTTCACTCCTAATACAGAACTTGGAATGCAAAACAGTGACTCAGAAGTTAATATATGACCATCTTACCTTTAAATTGTGGTATCTCCCCTGTTGGGCTTTTTGGCAGTCCTTTATGACAGGCATCACTAGTCAAGGCCACAGTAACTCCACAGCTTCCAAGTAAAAACCCTATCTGTTGGCTTCCTGCATCCTGAGAAAAGAGAACAAAGAGGAGACAATTTTTAAATAGGTTGTGAAGAACATACAAGGCCGTGCTCCCTTCGCTACAGTTCGTGTAAATTACATTGTGAGGTCCCAAAAGCAGAAAATTATACTCATATGATTGAAAGAGACCATTCAGGTCATCCTGGCAGGGTTGGAGAAAGAATTCTTTTTAGTGATTAATCTGTAAACTGGCAAAGTGACTGAAGAGATTCCTGCCACTGTCAAACCCAAAATGTTAAGGCCAAAACTTTTAGTCAAGAGGGGAAAGATTACTGGACTTGGCATTTGCATATCTGGATTCAAATCTCAGCTGCCATGCTTACCATAGGCAGGTCACTTAACACCTCTCAGCCTCAATTTTCTTAGTTGTCACAACAAATAACACTTGAGTTACCTCCATTAAAGGGCTATTTTGAGAAAAGTGTTTTACAAACCTTGAGGCATGACATAAATGGGAACTTTTATTATACCATATTCTCTCCTTTTCCTGAGGCTGTAACTTTCATGTTCCTCATGAAATAACTTTTGCACATTAAATGGTCTCCTGGTGGAAAATATTTTGGTCCAGCAGATTGATTCTGGCAACCTGTAAATAGGCATGGGCAGGCTCCATAAGCCTGATTTATGAATGCCCCTTACATAAAAATGGTCAGGGACTGACCTGAGTCAGGGACTCATTTCTCTAACTGGAAGGGCCTCAGAAAGTGCGTTTCTTTTTTCCATGGTAGGTCTTGTTAAGAATGTTCATTGCAATACCATCAATCCTGTCCCCAACATCCTGTTCCTAAAGGTTAACATATCTCACAGCTCCTAGGGCCCCAGGAAGCCCTTGCAGACGTAACCAACTCCAATCTATTGACCTTTCGTCCCAACATCCTCTTGATGGACTCTCTTGCCCTTAGGATTCCCTGAACAGGACCTTAAACGAACAATGATCAAACTGCCTCATGCTCCCAGGAGGTCCAAACATGCCCCCTCCCCAGTCCTCTACTTATGATGCTCACCACATCAAAGGAAAGGGAGAATAAAACCCTTCTAACTTTCCAGCAGCCAGAGTACTCGGGGAATGGTGAGAAAGAAGTGGAGGAAGAAACCCTGCTGATGAGGATCTGAGAGAGGATATGGAAAAGGGAAAAAAGATTCTCCTTGAAGAGACTAGAGTAAGGGAAAATGTTAACTTAGGGAAAAAAGATAAACTATTGGACACTCATTTTTCTTTGGCCCCAAAGGAAATATTACTATGAGAAATGTTTAGAAGTTGCAGACAAGATAAAACTTCAAAGCCTATATCCTGAAAGAGATAAAAAAGGAGGGAAATGACCCAGAGGAAAAAATTATATATTTATTACAACTTTTTTGTAGTGACAGAGAACTGGACATTAAGGGAGTAGGTATTAAATGGGGAATGGCTTAAAAAATTATGGCAGATGAATGTGATGGAATACTACTGTGTTACAAGGAGTGATGAAAATGATAGCATCACAATTTGGAACTGTCCTCAAAGGGCAACCACACGGTGCATATCCTTTGATCCAGCAATATCAGTAGTAGGTCTATATTCCAGAGAGATCACTAAAAAGGGAAAGCGACCTACATGTCAAAAATATTTACAAAAGTCCTTTTCATGGTGGCAAAATATTGGAAATTGAGGGGATCCTCATCCATTGAAGAATGACTGAACAAGCTGTGGTATAGTATATGAATGTTTTTACATGAATTTGGATACTTCAATTTTAAAAATCTAAATTACATTGAAAACCAGATTCCCACTGTAGCTTGTGCTGTGTACTTGCATGGCTACTGTTTGGAAAGAAGCAAATAGTCTCTCTTCACTTGCTTTCTCTCCTCTCCAATTTCTGGATTTAACTATTTAAGATCATGCGTTAGCATAACTGTCTTACAGATGTTTTACAACCTGCTTTTTTCTTTTAATTAATTTATTTTTAGTTTTCAACATTCATTTCCACAAGATTTTTACTCTTAATTTTCTCCCCCTTCCTCTCTACCCTCTCCCCAAGATAGCCTATAATCTGATATAAGCTCTACTTACACATTCATATTAAATACATTTTCACATTCTTCATGATATAAAGAAGAGTTAGAACCAATGGGAGGAACCCCAAGAAAGAAGAAACAAAACAACAAAAGAAAAGGAGAGCAAATGGTATACTTTCACCTTCATTCAGACTTCAAAGTTCTTTCTCTGGATGTGGATAGCATTTTCCCTCATGAGTCTTTTGGAGTTGTCTTAGATCCTTGCATTGCTGAGAAGAGCTAAATCTATCAAAGTCAGTCACTGTACAATGTGGCTGTTACTGTGTACAATGTTCTCCTGGTTCTGCTCACTTCACTCAGCCTCAGTTCATGTAAGTCTTTCCAGTTTTTTCTGAAATCTGCCTGCTCATCATTTCTTATAGCACAATAGCATTCCATCATGTTCATATACCACAGCTTGTTCAGCTATTCCACAGTTGATGGAATTCTTTGCCATGTGGTATATTAACGTAACAGAATACTATTGTGCTATAAGAAGTGATAAACAGGCAGATTTCAGAACAATCTGGAAAGACTTGAACTGATGCAAAGTGAAATGGGCAGAACCAAGAAAACACTGTATACAGTATCAGCAACATCATCATGTGATGACCAGCTATGAATGACTCAGCTCTTCTCTGCAACACCATGATCCAAGACAAATTCAAAGGATTCATGAATGAAAATGCTATCCACATCCAGATAAAGAACTGATACACTCTGAAAGCAGACTGAGGCATTTTTACTTGTTCTTTTTTATATTTTTTCCTTCCTTATGATCTGTTTCTTCTTTCATAACCGTGACTAATATGAAAATATGTTTTACATGATAGCACATGTGTGACCTATATGAAATTGCATATCATTTTCGGAAAAGGGAGGGAGAAAAATTCAGAACTCAAAATCTTATAAAAATGAATGCTCAAACTTTTCTTGACATATAATTGGGGAAAAATACTATTTAAAAAATAAAATGATAGCTTTAGAGAAATGTGGGAAAACTTGTATGAACTAATGCAAAGTGCAGTGAGTAAACTCAGGAGAACAATTGATACAAGAGTATCAATATCAGAGAGACAAACAACTTTGAAAGACAACTCTTAGCAAAGCAGTAACCAACTATAATTCAAGAGGATCAAGGTGATAGACTAAACATACAGAACAAGATACACATTTCTGGCCATGGCCAATGTGAGGACTTATTTTCCTTGACTGAGCATATTTGTTTCAAAGATTTTGTTTTCTTTTCTTTTGTTTTCATTTAGGGGGAGGTGGGAGAGAGGGAAAATAAATACTCATTCGTTGGGGAAAAAATCTTTTAATTAAAGAAAGAAAAGCTATGGAGAGGCAAATTGTGGCATGTTATGAAGAAAAAAATTCCAAATTATTAGAGCTGCCCCAAAATAGAACAGGTTGCCTTAATGAGTTTCTTATCAATGAGGTCCCCAAGAAGAGGCTGAATGACCAGTCATGAATATTTTACCTTGCTAATCAAGTATAGACAGGAGGGGTGATCACTAATGCCAATTGATCCAAACTCCATAAACTAATATTAAATGCCAACTGTGTGCCAGACACTGCAACAAATGTTGGAGTGGCAAAGACAAGAATAAATAGTCCAGTGTTAAGAGAACTAATATTCTACATATTTCTCCAGGGAGATGAGTACATATAAACACACAAGGTGATTTTCTTTTGAGAGAGGGACGGCACTTGTAGTTAGGGGAATTCTAGAATAAGAGGTAGAGATAAGAGGGAGGCATTTGAGCAAATCAAGTAGCTTTCTATGTGCTGAGTGTATTTAATGCTGGCTGCAAAGAAAGGTCAAAGAGAGGAAATGGAGTTTTGTAGGGTGCAGTATTTCTGGATCTCTGAAAAGGCAGCATGAGGCAAGGGAAACAGCAATGAATGTGAAATCAGAACCTCCAGTTTCAATCTCTGCTTTGCCGTGTGACACTACATAAATCACAGAATCTCTCTGCTCTGAATATCCTCATCTCTAACAGGAGGGATTTGGACTGAAGACACCTTCTATCTCCTCCTTCACCCTCTCCTCCCCACCATCCCATCCCCAAACACATCCAACTCAATACATAGATGTGTGGACCTTCACAGATCACAAATGCCACCCTGGGACCCATCACATTCTGGATCTCATAAATGGCACAACATTTTGGAAGATAAGTTCAGAAGTGATTAAATACAGGTCCTTTTGAAAACCAGACTATAAGCCTCTGGGAACACATAGATAGAATGGAATAGTAGATGTGATATGGAGCCAAGAAGACTTGGGTTCAAGTCCTGCTTTAGACAATTATTGGCTGTATGACCTCAAGTAAGTTTCTTTACCTCTCAAAGTCTCAATCTTATCATCTGTGAAATGGAAATAATAAGTGTACCTATCTCATAGGGTTGTTGAGATTACAAATGAAAGAATGGATAGAAAGCTTCAAATCTTAAACCCCTGAACATTATTATTCTTTTAAGTACTGTTTTTCTTCTTACTTACATCTAGCATTTATATCATACCTTAAGACTTGAGGAATTCTGTACGTATATGATCTCAGTTGATCTTCAAAATTATCTTGTGAAGTAGGTGCCACACTATCTATTTTGTAGGTAAGGAAAACGAGGCAAACAGGGTTAAGTGATCTGCCTAGGGTCACACAGCTAGTAAGTGTCTTTGGCACCTCTTACCCACAACAACAAAATTATCTTCAGAGGTTTAAAGATCCCGTTCAATAGACAGAAAGGCCTTTAGCTCCAGGTACTGTTCTGATGGCTTTTTCCTCCTTGAGGACTAATTTATTTTCAGGTGAGTAAAACCACAATTCATTATACTTGGAGGATAAAAGCAACCTCCTGAAGCACAGGGAAAATTAGCTACCGTGTCTGTGTGTGTGCATGTATGTGTGAGTGTGTGTGTGTGTGTGTGTGTGCGCGCGCGAGTGACTTGGCAAAGGTGAAAATGGACACATTTTAGAAGTCATCTACTTTTGCTACGTAAAGGAGTTTCTTTTATGGGCATTTACTTGCAAAGCACAGAAGAAACACATTATAATCCTATCCATCAAGTCCTTAAAATGATTTGGGGTCACGGATCCTCATAGCTGCAGTTCTCAGTACATTTCCTGCCAAGAATGCTATCTGTCCACCAGAAGCAGCCCTGGGGCTCCGTGGGTTGGTTCAGGCTTTGCCCGGGAACACCCTGTGATTTCATTGTGCCCTGGCCTAAGAGGCTGATGGTGTTCTACTAAGTCATTCCTACTGAGCAGATTCCAGAAAGCAAGGCTCTTCACCTGCTCTGCTGATACCAACTCCCTGAGGGAAGGAAAAGGTTCTTTAGGGTGCTGTCCATGCCTCATGCCCTAACCCAATCTCTTCAACACTGAACCAGGGAATACAGTAACATTGTTACTCTACAGCACAGGGACCAGTATTCTGACCATGGCTCTGTCTTTCTTGAGAGTGGTTTGCCCAGAGCCCATAAGAGATCAGGAAGATTTGGACAAGCAGGCGAAGAACTTGGGGAAAGAGGAATAAAGGATATAGCCAGGGTGAGCAGGTGGAATAAACTCTCAGTGTGTATACCACCTTGACCTTCAAGGGATCAGCCATGTGATTTTTTTCCTGAAAACAAAGATATTGTTGACACATGGGGCTTTCCTCTTTTAGCAGCATATTCAGCTGTGGCAGGGCCAAATGACCCCTTTCCATATGTGTATATAAATATGCCTATAGCTACCACCAGCTTCCCCACTAGACTTCTATTTTTAACATTCTGTGTGTCTTGCAACATCTCCTGGCAACTCATCTTTCTGGGAGGAATCCTGCAAAGAGGTATCAGTCCCACCCAGGCTGCATTACCATTGAGTATTCTCATTAGGCCAGCACATAAAGGTTTAAGTGGATCTAAGAGGGACAGAAGAGTCTGGGACAAACTGGGATGAAAGGAAGCTCACAAGTGTCTCCTTCCTATGGCCACAGAAGCAGGATTCCATCTCTCTTCCACTAAATTCTATCAAAGTGTTATCTAACTCCCTTCTACGCTCCATTTTATTATTTATTTATTATTTACATTATTTTTATTTTTACTTTTTTTTTACATTACAAAAATGTAAGTTCCTTGAGGGCAAGCAAGGTTTATTTTTCTTTTTGCTTGTATTTGTATCTCCAGCACTTGGCACATAGTCAATGTTTAATAAATGCCTGTTATCTACTTACCTACCCTACCTAGTCTAGCTAATCTTCTAAGTCAAGCAGACCACCATGTCACTCTGGTACCCACAGAACAATACATAGTTAGACCTAATTTAAGATGCTGAGTTTCATTTCTCCTGGCATATGAGCACTGAATGAATATTTGCTGTTAACTTCTGAGATGTTCAAAAAGTTAGAACTTAGAAATGTCTAGTACTCTTGTCTTTTCTAGACAGACCAAATTCTAATAGGAAAAAAGATTGGGAATGTGGTCCTCTATCCATATGCTTTGATCTACATATTTGAATCTGCAACTCTGTTCTTTGGGGAAACGTGTCCTCTGTGTGTGCATGTGTGTGTGTGCACGCACATATATAGATGTGTATACATATATGTCTATATAGACATGCATACATATATGTGTATATTACTATATCTATCTATACTGAGGAAGAGAAGAGGAGAGCCTAACCCCTCTCCTTCCAAAATCCCCTTCTTTCCTTGTTAAGGAAAATTCCCACCTTGGACAGAGGACAAAGAAACAATGAAGTTATATGCTAAGAAAGATAATAGTTAAAAATCTAAAAGAAAAATAGATGTTTTGCTACATGAATACTCAAATATGGAAAGGAAGTGTAAGACACAGCGCAAAGAGTGCTGGACTCCAGGCCAGGAAGGTCTCGATGCTAATTCTACCTCTGACACTGTGATAATAACATTCATAGTGTATATATCCCCAAAATGGGGAAAGGCTCAGATAAGAGAATGTACGTAAGTTAAGCATCAATCTATTAACCAGAAAGCATTTGTGGGCACCTGTTAATGGTCAGGTACTATGCTAGAGCATCACACAGACATGGAGAAAATGGGACTGTAGTTGTCTTAACCATCCTCTTGCCACAGTCCAGAAGCACCACAAGTTTTTTCAACTCATTCTACATGAAATTAATAGCATATTATCCTCATTCAAATAGTGGTGAGAATCTCTCCCTGTCACTTATGAGACCAGGGCCCAATTTTGGCCACATAGGAGAAGAGTGATTTCAGAAATCAAGGTAAAACAGAACAGGGCATGGTTTGTGGAGTCTGAGAGTCCCCGTCCTGTCACTGCCTCCATGACTTTGGATGAGTCACTTAACTTTTCAACTAAGCTCTAAGGTTCTCTTTAGCTCCAAATCTATGCTAGTAAAAAAACAGAGAAAGGGGAATGTGTCTATCTCTATTCAATTCTTATCCATTGATGATCTTGACTTCTATCATGGAAATAAAGCTACTGGGTTCTAAGTCTGGGTTGAAAACCCAAATCTGCCCTTTTCTTTGGGCATGTCATTTTATGAAACTTAGAATCACATGATTCTCTAGACTGACCTTGGATGACAGCTAAGCAAATATGAAAAGCTGACTAGTTTCACAATTCTTTACATGCCACAGGCACCTAGCAAATACTTCCTGAATGGAAGTGAATGACAGATTCACACTCAACAGAGATTTAGCTCAGAAAAATTAAAATCATTCTTCCTACACACAAACACATTCATGAAAAATTCCTTTTCTTTTCAATGAAGTTTATCATCTATTTTTATTTTTATGACTACCTAGGCTCATTCTTCATCCATACATCACCTCCTACCCTCGAACCTACTTCAGATGGAAAAGAAAATCACGAAAAAATACCCCAGACAAATTATGTCATTTCCCAGAAAATATTTCCTTGCACTGCAGCTACCATGTCAGTGACTTCTCAAACATCCACAGCAAGTGGACCATGAGTGTGACCATGTCATTATGCTTTGTCACCTCATGCCGGTTCACTTTCATTTCTTCTGTCAGAAGGCATCAATCATATTTCAGCAGGGTTGTCTCACTTAATATGTATAAAAGTAACAGGATGGAGCTTCTTCCCTGGATTTGGGGTTCCTCTAAATGCTCACTAGTCTCAAGCCTACACCATTCCATATTAACCAAGAAAATGACACAAGCTGCTGTAATGAAAAGATTGACTTTAAATGGCCTGTTCTGCCAAGTCAGCACAGAATGAACTGCAAATTGATATACATTAAGTTTGATTATCACTGCACTCATTATTTGGCTGGACTGGAGAAATTTCCAAGGGAGCACTAGATACTGCCAAACTCTGCTACCCTGCCCAGGACTATTCAAAATTAGAAGAGCCTCCCCTTTCTGTATTTTTCTCTTCAATGGTAGAACCCTCTTCTTCCTTCCTTGAGGACCCCAAAGTTAGCTTTTGTCTTTGCTTCTCTTATCAAAACCTACTTTCAGAGGACTCGAAAAAATGATAAAATTAATCATATTAAGGTATAATTGACTGAGAAGGTTCATAACATTAACCTTCTGAGGGAGATGTGAATTTAAAAAAAAGACAAAATCATAAACTGAAGGAATGAGACTCAAAGAATGATGAGGAGGAAGAGTAACAGGAAGAAAACTAGATTCTTACTTATACATGGGCGCTCCTGGTTGGAATTAACATCTTAAGGTGTTGGTGTAAGCCATACTTGGATTTGGTTGGCAAGATCTTGAAAACCTCTTCTGAGAGAGTAACCCTGTCTGAGGGAAACTGTTAGTCATGGAGTGGGAGGGGTTGGCCTGGTTAGTGTTGTATTGAAGCCGAAATCTAAGGATAAAGTCAAAGAGCAGTGCATTGGTCTAGTGATACAGGTCAAAATCTTGTCGAGTTGTAATAATGCTCCCCTTTCCTGATCCTCCTCCCCAAAAGCCATCCCACCCCCTCAGCCCTCAAGATACCAAATCCCCTCCAAGGTATTACTTCACTATATCTGGTTTATGTAGGGAGGCTGGAGAGTTACTTTAAAGAGGGTTGGAGGAGGTAGAAGAAAGACAATGTTCTCTGCTATCGGACATAGTCAGGTTCCATGTTCTTACAGATGCAACATGTTTGGTAACTTGAGGCAGGCATGTGTTAGCTCTGCCAGGTTCTTAGCTGAACTGCCATAGTTCAGATGGTCTAACTCCTGGAATTGGTTCCTATATCTGAAGGAAGCATTCTAAAGCATTCCTGGCTAGAGAAAAACACAACCTCAATATCAAATTCTTTCTGTGATGGTATTTTTTCCATTGGCTGAAATACTTTGAATTCTTGACCTCTGCCATGTGTATTTAACTTTGCCCTGCCTTTCTAGTTGTCCTGTGGATGTCCTGGTGTCTGACCTTGATCCATCTGGCTTTCCAGGGCTTATGTCTTCCAGATTCCTGACTACTTGCTTCTCCTGAGCTCTGTTCCTCATAGAATTCCCAAAACTCCTCAACTGTTGCTTAATCCAGCTTGATTGTAGACTTCCTGGTATACCCCAGTAATGGCCCACTCCCAGACCCACCCTATTCATTACTCTGATTTGCCAGCCTTATCCTAGAAGCCCTGGTGTTAGCATCCAGAGTCAATATTCATACTAGATGTTCTTCAGCATCTGAAAGCTACAACTGGAGAACTCAGGACTCTTAATGAACCTATTAGAGGCAGGAAACTGAAATAGAACCTATGTAATAGTGGAATATAGTTGAGCATATCTCCACAGATTAAAAATGTGGTTTGGTAAAGACCGAGCAGAGATTAATGCCTAAAGCAGAAAGTTAATATCATATATATTATTACGTACATCCATTACTGAAGACAACATCTTAATCAAACAATAAGCATTTATTAAACTCCTACTATGCACCAAGCTAGATGTGGGAGAGACAGAGAAAGAACTAAAATAATCTTTGTAAAAAGAATTTATTGGGGGAGAGGAGAAACATATATATGTATATAGGCAATTGTAAGGGAATATTTGGGGTATAGTCAAAAACTTGGGGAAAGAGGAAAGATCTCTTGCAGGAGGTCCTCAGGTTGAATTTACGATTTTAATTACTCATGACAGGGTTATAGATCTAGAAGTAGAAGGGACCTCAGGGGCCATATGAATCAACCCCCTGATTTTTCAGATGAAGAAACATAGACTTAAGGAGGTTGT